>CM042322.1:19128610-19556110 GCA_023566125.1 Zingel zingel | reverse complement strand
TTCAATAAGAGAAAAAATAAAATAAAACAAAAGAAACGATGGACTCTCTCAGAAAATTAATTGAGTGCCAGTAGCTGTCCTATTAGACGTGAGTATGTGTAACATGTACATTTCCCCAGTGCTGCAAGCTGAAGTTCATTGGAGGCAAAAGGGAGATGTGTGAACACAAGTCATGATATCTCAGGCACTACTGCATTGATTTTGACCATTCAAATGTAAATCTATCTCACAAGTCCCCCAACTTTATGGAAGTGCAATACTAAATTGCTGGAATATCCCTTTAATGTGTAGTCAGTTGAGCATCAATATGCATCAGAATGATGAGAATTTCATGATGGATGGATGGATGAATAGATAGATTGATAGATAGATAGACTAAATGAACAGATTTTCTTACAAATGCATGTTTTCTTTCTTGTGACCCTCTTATGAAAATGTACATCAAACTTGCTGCAAAAGAAAGAAAAGATAAAGCCAGATACCCTGTTTTCTGCCTTTAGTTGTGTCAAGCCGTCATCAGATCCTTCCGTCTTCACCTGGTACCTAAAGAAGATGCAAAAACAGGGATTCAAACTTCACAATCTCAGACACAACTTTCACTCAGTGTCAGACCTATCTATAAAGTGATCACTTATTAGACGGCTACAAAAACAACAAATTACAAATAAAATCTCACACACCTCTGTCTGTCCAAGACGCTCCTCACAGACTCATGTGGATGCCTCTCTCTCTCTCTCTCTCGCTCTCTCTCTCCACCACGCAGACGATAATGAACTAGTGGTGCCCACACACTGTATCTCATCTCATCAATTTCACTGTATCTCCCGTTTTACTATCAAGCGGCATGTGCGCGTCCATGAAGCCTCCGGCGGAGAGGAGCGCCTTGCATGTCTGCGTGGGAGGAGGAGAGGTTAAAGGATCCTTCAGGAGAGAGAAAAAAAAAAGAATAGAGATGAACCACCTGCTGCCCATCTACAACAATGAAGCCTGTGTAAAATACTCTTAATTAACTGCTTTCTTAATGGATTTAATAATTAGAAAAGAAACTTTATGATCACGTGATTAATTGGCTTCAAATACCATCAGCTTATTAAACACTGACTTTGGGTCCTGAAGGAGCCTGCAGTCTACTCGCTGCTCGCTCACTGCTCAGAAGCTCCCTGGGGAACTCGGGTATTTTTAACCCTCTGGCACCCAGCTGCCCAGCTTTCCATTCTAACACCTACTTATTATGTTCACGTTCACAATGGTTGCATTAATATGCATGACGCCTACCACAATCTGAAAAAAGCTGCACCAAATGCGTTTTTTTTCACACATTCAAATATCATGAAGAGGAAATTATACAGTGCAGGTTACAGGTAGGCTACTAGTGGTGTGCACAAACATCTAACTTTCAACAGTAAATTGAAGTTTAATGTCATTATAAAAAGTCAAAAGTGATTTGCTTTGGAGCACAATGCTTATTATAGAGATACTTATTATGGAGATACTTTGAAAGGGAACACTTGTAGCCTACATTTTTTATAAATTGTGAAGAAAAAAAACCATGACAATATTTTGTATTATCTTGTTCCAAGTTTCATAGCAGATGAGCTTGAACCACGTACCACAAGGTCCATAGAAAATGTTCTTGAGCTTTCCATCAAATCACAAGATCTTCCTCTGCAGATGAAGTTGCTCAGTTGTCATGGAACTGCAGATGTTCAAGCTTTTATTTTTCTCAGCACTTTAAAATGACAATGCGGTGCTGAGATTATAAGCCACAATGGACGAGAAGTCTTTAAAGTGCTCAGAAAAAAAAAAAGAAATTTAAACTTAGAATTCTAAGAAAAATAGACAACTTCATGTGCTGAAGAAGATTGTGTGATACAATCGAAAGCTTCAGAGCAGCAACTAAATACACCTTATGCTGAGACGGTTTAGTCAACGTCACTGCAGCTGTTTGATGCACACACTTTGTGAAACCTTTGAATCGCAATATGATGTTTTTTTGTGTTTTTTTAACAGCTACATGACATGGAAATATTTTAAGTGTTCATTCTATTATAAATGTAGCCAAACATATTTTGGAAATTAAAAGTTCTTCAGGTTTGCACAATTAAAAAATAAAAGCATCACACTTCTGTACCTTTTATTAACAGAATGAAAACACACAGATAACCTCTGCATGCCCGCACATTCACTGCAAACATTCAACGAGCTATTATTGCACCTAACATGCAGATGAATCTGAGGCTGTGGACTTCCCTCTGATTCCAATCTGGTGGAGGACCAAAGTGATAGGAGCAGATTGCATCGCCATGGCAACACAATTATGCTGCCATAACGTGGGCGACAAGAATCATGTATGATCCACAGTTAGATAGTGTAATTATTCACCCGCCTGCAGGAAGGAACATTTATCTCATGTGTTATCTTTTAGAATGCAGAAATTGCATTCTTCTTCTAGTTCAACACATCAACATTTTTTGGTTTTTGTTTGATGTGATTTTTGCAGTGTATAAATGGTTTGATAAGTGTCTGAATGAATACATTAAATAGATTTAAATACAGGTAAAAGTAATAAAATTTGAGGACCATGGCAACAGAATTATGAAGAGTAAATTTGTGAATGCGGATTCAATTATAGCACACAGTACCTCCTGCGATGAAGTTATGTGGTCATTGCTCCCCATTAGTTACCTAGCAACATGCAATATGTCAATGTTGTGGTATTGGTGAGTACTGGCTGTGATGTTTGTGCAACCACTTTATTGTCTCAACATGGTATAATAGTATTATGATGGCCAGGCAAGTGGAATGGAGCATGCTTCCCTCTGTCCCTGGAACAAAAATAACACACACACACACACACACACACACACACACACACACACACACACACACACACACACAC
Source organism: Zingel zingel (assembly GCA_023566125.1). NCBI lineage: Eukaryota > Metazoa > Chordata > Actinopteri > Perciformes > Percidae > Zingel > Zingel zingel. The sequence continues at coordinate 19,553,211 of CM042322.1, read as the reverse complement.
ACACACACACACACACACACACACACACACACACACAGAGTATGCTCATCAATTATTTCTCAAGGGGGGATATTAGTTCAGTGTTGACCTAAATTGACCCATGATGTGACAGGTGTTATTTTAAAACCTAAAAAAAACATAGCAAATTCAGCTCAGCTATGTTTAGGCTTCAGAAAACAGACAATTCAATTATCAGTACAATTACACACTGCAGCTAATAAATCAATGATTATGAAATACATTGAGAAAGAAAATGAATGGCAACTGACTAACTGAGGCTCTCATAGCCACAGATGTGAAACAACTAGAAATGTATGTAAGTTGCTTGTTCTTTCAGTTCTAACTGCAGTTGCTTAGGAGAGGAAATGGAGGAATAAGTGCTTCTAAAAGACTAAATGGATTGGTGCAGCACATTAAAATCCAACTTTCTCACAAGCTTCTTTAATAGGGAGTCACTTTCTGCAAATAGTTTTTCTAATTTTGCGGCACTGTGGACGGTTTGTTTCCCAGAGTCCTCAGTTCAAAGGCGAGTGATTGGTTCCAGACTCCCGTATTTAAGAGATGAAAGTAGAGAAAGCTCTCTGTATCAAAATGCCTTGGTAAACACAGAAAGGTCAGGGAATAGATTCTTTGCTTTGAAATGTCAGTTGATTACTTTATAACACGCAACATGAAGCTATTTGAAGGGCCTGTAAGATAAAAAAAAAAAAGAAAAAAAAGGGGCTTTGCAGTGTGGAACAGGGGGGGTAAAAGATAGACTGTTATTCTGGATCATATTATATTGGTGCTTTATCAATAAGAAGTAGAGAGGCATATTCCGTGTTCAGTCTTTTCATATCTAAGAAACATGTATATAATAAACTGTATACATCAAAAGCCAAACTTTTGTACTCTGCTGGCAGCTTACATACACAATCTGATGTAATTCATATAGGACATACTGCAAGTTTTGTCTCTCATGTTCAGTGTTGGGCAAGTTACTTTTAAAAAGTAATTAGTTAGTTACTAGTTACTTCTTCAAAAAAGTAACTAAATTAGTTATTCAGTTACAAATTATGAAAGCCACTAGTTACTTCAGAATGTAACTATTGCGTTACTTTCAAGTACATTTTTAAATGCTCAAATGTGACCCCACCTCCACCTACCCCTCTTTAATGGAACTTAAAATACATGTGCATGTTCAATTATTTATGATAAATCTGAATATTATAATTAAATGGACACTTAATACATACTGTGTGTGTGTGTGTGTGTGTGTGTGTGGGGGGAGTAGGTGATAGAGCGAGGGAGAAGTGAGAGAGTGACGGTGACTTTCGAGCGAGTACCAACTCTAGAGTCATAGTGAGAGAAACAAAGTGTCTCCCCTGTTCTTTCTGACCACGGTGGGAAATCTGTAGCAGGAAAAACCCTCTCCTTGATTTCATAACGCCATACCTGTCTCTCTCTCGTTGACTGACTCGCTTGTGTTGTTCTTGTGTGTCCGACTATGCGTGCTTTCGAACACCCGCCCAACTCTACCTCTGATTGGCTTACCATGACATTTTACTCAACCTCAGCCAATCGTCAGCATGTATGCGCTTGAGTCGTGCACTACCCACTAACCATGGAAGAACAGTAAAAAAAAAAAAAAAGTATTTGCCTCTCGGCTCAGACTCAGAGATCTAGTTGGTCTGATGAAAAAAAACAGCTTCAAATATAGTAACGCGCCGCATTTTTTGACAGTAACGGTAACTGCGTTATTAAGATGGGAAGAGTAATCAATTAGATTACTCGTTACGGAAAAAAAGTAACGCCGTTATTCCCATCACTGCTCATGTTGTACGCATTTCTAAATTTACCACTGTATTGAAATTCTGTAAAGCAGTGGTTCCCAACGCGGTGGTCTGGAACCGCCAAGGGGTCCTCTTAAGATGATAAAAGGAATATGAAGAAAAAAAAAAAAAAACCTGTGAAGCTGTATTTCTGTTAAACAAAATTGTTTTGTTTTTTGCTTTTTTTCCCCTGCAAAATACTGGATACTTTCACCTTGTTAGACCTCTAAAGATGCTTTAAAATGAAATGATATTAAGAACTGTTGATAATTGTTGTCGATGCTGAGGCCATAATCTGTGATGAGGGAGGGGTCACAAGCAGATATAGATTCATTTTCAGGTCTCACAAGCCAAAAAGTTGGTAGTCAGTGCTGTAAAGTATCAGGTTTCATTCCAAAATGTTTTTTTTTTTTTAATTGTAAAAGTGCAATATTGACTTCACCTATTTCATATTTTGACTCCGTTAAAGAAAACATTACGAGACATAATTTAGGCAGACTGTACCTTTAACATTCATTTATTGCCATCAGCATATTGTTGACTCCCTATTACATTACCATATACCCGTTTTTTTTTTCTTTTCTTTTTACAGTTCATTCATTTTGGAATGAAAACGTAATTACACACTTGAATATTAGATAAGGTTATTAATATTATACAAATCAAATGGTTGTATTAAACACATATAAAATATATTATATAAACCACTAACATAATGAAAAAGAGCCAATACGATCATCCAAGGATATAAGATCAGGATTATAATTAAACTGTAACATTTCAAAGCCAAAACATTGTTTATGATTAGTCCTAAATCACTCATCTGCAATATAAATGCTGCATCAGAGGTAGCATATCATTTTCAAACTCAGTGGTATTACGTATTCATTTAAGGCTACTGTGCAAATTCTCAGTTATCAAACAACATTCACTCCTGCTTGGTTAAGGCTTATAGTTTCGTCTTGTACTTTTGGTCATTGACAAAAAACAACTAACACATTTTGAGACAGTTTTCTCAACGTAGCTGATTCCAGTGTGAAACTATAGTGGGTTTGCTTGTATTAAAACAGCAAATGACCAACTTTCCCTTGCTGAACCTGATAAAGGTGAGAGTGGATATATTGAAAAAATGATATGATAAGTATTATCCAGAAGTAGGTCCAGCTTGTGGAATGTTGTTTGTTTGAGACATAATTAGTGTGACTTGGAAGAAAAATACTGTTGAACTAAAGTTGTTATTTTAGCAGCTGCAGACACAGAAAGAGAGAAAATACTTTTCCACATGTGATTGACATCAACAAGAAGCAAGATAAATAGAAACGGAAAGAAAAATTTGTGAAAAGACATTACGCATTAAAACATTGTGCATACAGGTACAGGATATGGTTTGTTGTACAGAATACTGTACAGTTATAAAAAAAAAAAAAAAAAAGAAAGAAAGAAAGAAAGAAAGAAAGAAAGAAAGAAAATGATTACAAACACTGCTTTAAATACGTTGATCATTTACAGTGCCTTGGCTTTTACTTTGGCATTTGATACTGTAATCTTGAGAGGAATGAACGCAAAGCACGGTTTTGTTTTTATTTAAATGAGATGAAACGCTGATCATTAATGATACAATAAACACCAATGAACAATCTCGATTAGGGGCGGCACGGTTCACAAAACCCACGGGTCGGTTCGTATCACGGTTTTAGGGTCACGGTTTTTGGTTCTGTACGGTTCTTCGTATTTTTTCTTTTAATCTTTAACACTCCAGAAATATACTTCATTGGCAAAAAAAAAAGAGAATGTGAAAGGTCATCCTGTACGTCTCATCTCCGTTTTTTCCTGCATCCACCGTGTGTGTGTGTGTGTGTGTGTGTGCGTGCGTGTGTGTGCGTCAGTCGCAGGGAGAACTGAGCAGCCCCGCCCACTGCAGAGAGCCAACAGGATTGAAACAGCAGCCGCTTCAGCGGCTTTAGAGTGAAAAAACGCAGCGTACACTGATGTTGAAATGTGTACAGGTTGGCAGGACGGTCTGAAATGTTTTGCGCGGTCTTTCGCTGTACGTTTTGTTGGTAACTTGTCCACACCTCTTCTTTCGTGCGAAAGGGAAACACACTGAGGTCACATACGGGCACGAGGCTACATTGCGCATGCGTCGAACCGTGCGATGCACACAACGCTCCGAACTGAGACAAGCGGACCGAACGGTTCGGATGTTTTTTTCCATGAACCGCGCCACCCCTAATCTCGATGTATCAAGACCAACTTTGGTCAGACGTAGGCAAAAAGGATCAAAGACTATGATTGCTCCTTTAGAACTCATATCAAGCATGGATTGAGGACATTTGGCAAATATCTCCAAAGCGGGAATGATTTAAGAAGGCTGTGCTAAAATCAATTTAAAGCTCCATTGTGTAATGTTTTGAGTTGAATCTTACCAAAAAAAAACAACCTTGTTTCACAAATATGTTCCCCATCATGTGTAAATACTTCCACCAACTATATTCTCGTAAGCGCAGAATGTGTCATTCAGAATCATTCAGAGTACATACGAGCGAGTTGCTCGTATGTATTCAGCCATGTTGTGCCTCCATCTCTAAAGTACATTAGCCAAAGAGGGACATACCTCCGCCTTTCACGCTTTTACACTCCGTGGCACCGTGACAAATGCCAGGGGGAGAATACTCGATCTGATGGCAGATTTGAAAGCCTATTGACGATGGAGGATCATGCTGATACTTTACTAACATTAGCTTACATATGTTTGGGAACCTGATAGCTGATGTTAGCAATGAAATGGGAGGGGCTAGAAAGTAATATTCAGTTGGTTGTCATTTACAGTTTCACCGCTAGATGGGAGGAATTCTTACACAATGTAGCTTTAACAATGATGTAGCTGTGTAGCAGAGAGATATTGAAGCATTATTTTATGAAAAAAAGGTCTTCAGAAAACTCATTTCAGCTCACCGTTGTTCAAAAATCCAAATTATAGTAATAGTGATGAATATCTGCCTAAACCGTTTCTTTTTTATCCTTAATACTTTTCATACAGCAACATTCTAAAAATGGGCAAAAGTTAATTTTTCTCAAAATGGATCATGCGAGGTGTGGAACACTTCTCTTTACGTGAAAAGGTCGGCAATAATTGGATGCCAAAGATAGATCTAAAGACTGACTCTCTGTCTCACGTTGAATTCTTCATTTAATTCGAGAACAGATTTGGATCAAATGTATTTAAGCCCTGTAGATCTGAAAAAGTTTTGGATTGCTCCAAATTTCACAAGGATATGCTACAAAGATATATAAAAAGTAAAGCAGATAACTTTGAGATGAGTATGAGTGTGTTTGGAAAGAAAGAGCACCATCTCTTTGTCCAATGACTATCCTGCGCAGACTCAGGCATCTGGATAAATCACCTAGATATTAAACGATCTGATGTGGTCTCCTTAATATTTTTGCATTGACGTCGTTATAAAGGCCATGGTGACACCATCATCTGAATTTGTGGGAGTCTCAGTGTATGAGAGTGTTGGGTCTTGGGTATTGCATTAGTCTGTGGTTGTAAGTAGTGCCACTACATTACTGCCTGGGGAAACTGCCCATAGATTGTTTGACAGCCTCCTCCAATGACTTCCTGGTTACCAGTAGCCGCACCACGTCCTCGTTCTTCTTTGTTAGTCTTTTACGAGCCTGGTCGTGGGTCACCATGGTCATATCCCAGCCGTTCACCTGGGAGGAAGAAACGGATTTTGTTTCAGAAATGCTGAAGCCATTTTCTCCAATTTGAGTTGATCACCAGTAGGTGAGCACAGCTCCTATCTAACTCTCTAGTGTACACATGGTGCCATCTTGTGGATGTAGATCAAATCTCTGTTTCACTACACACACCTGCATTAGTTTGTCTCCCATCCTCAAGCCTGCCGCGTCTGCTGGTCCTCCGGGTGTTATCCTGGTCACATAGATGCCCTTTGGACAATAACAAATACATTCACTATTCCATATGATCGATCACATAAGAAATACAGACAGATCTATAAACATCAAACCAATTAAAAGGAATACGCCGACTTATTGGGACTTTAGCTTATTCACCGTAACCCCCAGAGTTAGACAAGTCGATACATACCCTTCTCGTGTCTAACGGTTCCACCGGTAGCTTAGCCTAGCACAGAACCTGCAGGTAACTGGATCCAACTAGCCTACTGTTCCAAATAAGTGACAAAATAACGCCAACATTTTCCTATTTACATGTTGTGATTTGTAAAGTCACAGCGTGTACAAAAAACAACCTAACATGAGACACAGCCATCTTCTAACCGTAAACAAACTGGGAACTATATTCTCAGAAGGGGAAGCTCTGCTACTTCTGCTACTTGGGCAGAGTGATTTGCTTTGCAGCAAGCCTTTCTGAGAATATAGTTCCCAGTTTGTTTACGGTTAGAAGATGGCTGTGTCTCATGTTAGGTTGTTTTTTGTACACCCTGTGACTCTACAAATCACAACATGTAAATAGGAAAATGTTGGCGTTATTTTGTCACTTATTGGGAGCAGTAGGCTAGATGGAACCAGTTCTGTGTTAGGCTAAGCTACCGGTGGAACCGTCAGACAGAGTTACAACACGCACACGAGGAGGGTGTGTATTAACTTATCCAACTCTGGGGGTTACGGTGAATAATCTAAAGTCCCAATAAGTCGGCATGTTCCTTTAAGAAAGGGGCACCTCGAAAATATGAAATGACAACATTTAACAAATACTGTAGTATAATATAGTCTCTTTGGTTTGATAATCGTAATTCTTGGATTATTATTATTAAATTACATCCACTGAATTCAATTGGTAGCACAAACTGGGGTAAGTCAATTGCCAGTGTGTGTGTGTGTGTATGTATAATATATATACAGTGAGGAAAATAAGTATTTGAACACCCTGCTATTTTGCAGGTTCTCCCACTTGGAAATCATGGAGGGGTCTGAAATTGTCATCGTAGGTGCATGTCCACTGTGAGAGACATAATCTAAAAACAAAAATCCAGAAATCGCAATGTATGATTTTTTAACTATTTATTTGTATGATACAGCTGCAAATAAGTATTTGAACACCTGAGAAAATCAATGTTAATATTTGGTACAGTAGCCTTTGTTTGCAATTACAGAGGTCAAACGTTTCCTGTAGTTTTTCACCAGGTTTGCACACACTGCAGGAGGGAGTTTGGCCCACTCCTCCACACAGATCTTCTCTAGATCAGCCAGGTTTCTGGGCTGTCGCTGGGAAAGACGGAGTTTGAGCTCCCTCCAAAGATTCTCTATTGGGTTTAGGTCTGGAGACTGGCTAGGCCATGCCAGAACCTTGATATGCTTCTTACAGAGTCACTCCTTGGTTATCCTGGCTGTGTGCTTCGGGTCATTGTCATGTTGGAAGACCCAGCCTCGACCCATCTTCAATGCTCTAACTGAGGGAAGGAGGTTGTTCCCCAAAATCTCACAATACATGGCCCCGGTCATCCTCTCCTTAATACAGTGCAGTCGCCCTGTCCCATGTGCAGAAAAACACCCCCAAAGCATGATGCTACCACCCCCATGCTTCACAGTAGGGATGGTGTTCTTGGGATGGTACTCATCATTCTTCTTCCTCCAAACACGGTTAGTGGAAATATGACCAAAAAGTTCTATTTTGGTCTCATCTGACCACATGACTTTCTCCCATGACTCCTCTGGATCATCCAAATGGTCATTGGCAAACTTAAGACGGGCCTTGACATGTGCTGGTTTAAGCAGGGGAACCTTCCGTGCCATGCATGATTTCAAACCATGACGTCTTAGTGTATTACCAACAGTAACCTTGGAAACGGTGGTCCCAGCTCTTTTCAGGTCATTGACCAGCTCCTCCCGTGTAGTCCTGGGCTGATTTCTCACCTTTCTTAGGATCATTGAGACCCCACGAGGTGAGATCTTGCATGGAGCCCCAGTCCGAGGGAGATTGACAGTCATGTTTAGCTTCTTCCATTTTCTAATGATTGCTCCAACAGTGGACCTTTTTTCACCAAGCTGCTTGGCAATTTCCCCGTAGCCCTTTCCAGCCTTGTGGAGGTGTACAATTTTGACTAGTGTCTTTGGACAGCTCTTTGGTCTTGGCCATGTTAGTAGTTGGATTCTTACTGATTGTATGGGGTGGACAGGTGTCTTTATGCAGCTAACGACCTCAAACAGGTGCATCTAATTTAGGATAATAAATGGAGTGGAGGTGGACATTTTAAAGGCAGACTAACAGGTCTTTGAGGGTCAGAATTCTAGCTGATAGACAGGTGTTCAAATACTTATTTGCAGCTGTATCATACAAATAAATAGTTAAAAAATCATACATTGTGATTTCTGGATTTTTGTTTTTAGATTATGTCTCTCACAGACATGCACCTACGATGACAATTTCAGACCCCTCCATGATTTCCAAGTGGGAGAACTTGCAAAATAGCAGGGTGTTCAAATACTTATTTTCCTCACTGTATATATATATATATATATATATATATATATATATATATATATATATATATATATATATATATATATATATATATATATATATATATATATATATATATTTCTGTAACCTTTAACAAACAACCAAATTATGATGATGACAAAGACGGCATTCATTTTAATGAGGGCAAATTCAGCCGATGAAGATGATCGGTTGACATTTTATACAAGATGCAATAACTGCCTTGAGTCAATAAAAGAGTATAATGCTGATTCATGATTCTATTTTTAAAAGTGCCTTCTAATACCCAGCACATAAACCACAAAAACTCCAGAACTAGGACTGCAAGTTAGCATTATTTGGGATTAATCTACCAATTATTTCCTTGGTTACTCGTTTGTCGTCGTTTAGTGAGAAATGTCCGTCACAAATTGCTCGTTTCAAAGTCAAAAACACTAAAATAACAATAAAATAAAACACAAAACACAGCAAATACTCACATTTGAGAAGCTGGAACCAACATATTCTTGGCATATGCGCTTGATGATGACTTACACGATTAATCGTAATTAAATCGGTCATTTTCAGCACTTTGCGAAACCAATACTTAAACAAAATGAGACAGAAGCCTATTGTTCTTTGTGTTCAGTGGTATTGTGAGATAAGAGCACCCGCACAGCTCTGTGGGAATAATGCTCATGAACATGTCAAGAATATCTAAAGGAAAGTCTGAAAGGTCAAAAGGTAGAGGCCAATATCTAAACTTATTATTCCCCCGTAACAAGATATCTGTGCCTGGCATCAGTTGGCACATTTCCATCTCTCCAGCTCACACTGTATACAGTCAGCAGATCAGACACGCCTCTGTGTAAACCTGCAGTATTCCTCTCTATGACATCAGTAAGGTGAGTCTGGTTTGTTCCCACCTGAGGCTGCAGGTAATGTGTTCAGGCTTGTCCCTCATTTATAGCTCACCAGAGTACTGCTCTAGTACCACTGTGCTTCAACAGGTCAGAGATGTGATCAGGAACAGAAGAAGACAACAGGTATTTCAGTATTACCATTTATCTTTAACTTAACTTTGTTATGGCTTTTATGGATTTCTCTCTGTTGTATTATCTTTGTGTATTTTGAATTGTCCTTGTGTATTTTTGAATGCCCAACTATGGATAACAAATGAAAAAATTCATTGAGAATCACAGGATTTAGTTTGGGTAAAACACTAAAAATGTATTTGACTTAATGGGTTGAACATCAGTTTGACCTTTTACACACACACTTTGTCAGTCTTGTCGTCAGAGAAGGGGTTCTGTCCAGGGTCCTGGTCTATCCCTCCTCCGATGCTGAATCCCAGGATGAGATGTTCTCTCTGCCGCAACTTCTGGATCTGAATTCGTTGCTGTTCAACAGAAGAAGAAAAAAACTAAATCATATCCATCTGCATGGAGCATTATTTGGCCAATTTATAAACCCTGACACACAAAATGCATTCATTAGTAGGGTTGGGCATGGTTTGGATTCTAACGATTCTGATTCCAATTGCGATTCTTCCTTTCGATTCCGGTTCTTATTTCACAAATAAGAGGAAAGTTTTATTTTGATTCAATGGTGGGTTGCAGTTTTACCGGGCTTTTTCAACGCAAAATAAAGCCAGAATAGAGCGCCGCTTACTGTGCTCCATGGCTGCAACACAACAAGCGCCTGGCCGCTTCGAATACCAAAACTTGCGTATATTAAATTTGGAACCCATGATCAGATTTGAAACCAAATCCTCCAAACTATTCCAATAAAGAAACGATTCCACTGGAATCGTAATTTTTGAAACAATTCCAAGTAGAAATCGGTTCTCGATGCCCAACCCTATTCATTAGTTTATAGCTACTGTTTTATAATGACAAGCCCCTGATCAGGAAAACAGCAGACATTGGATACTGGCTTACAGACATAAAACCAATCACTTCCAAACTGTAGTTATTTGTCTCAAAATAAATAAAAGCCCAAAAATTACACACGTTTCTTAAGAAAATGTGTCACTCTGGGTGTTCTTATGTGGTAACTGTCATTAACCTTAACTGCAACATGAACTTCACTGTTCGTGGTAATTTAACATGTGCATGCACACTCATTTACACAACAGATGATGTCAGTAAATAATAATGAAGTGCAACAGTTTTGAAAATAATGTGCAAAAGAAAAGGAGGGAAACCAAGTTGCAATGCATGACAAATGGTGGGTTTGAGAGGCTGTTCCCTACTTATGGAAGTCCACACTGGAACAGACTTTATTAGAGCAGCCCTGCCCTTGACACTGACAAGCAGCTGCAGGGTCACTAACCAGATGGATGGATGACTGACAGTAGCACTCCTTACAACACTCCTCAACACAAAGACTGTCTGTGTGTGTGCGGATGAATAACCAGTTATTTACTGAGTGGGGTGGCCGATACAATGAAGTCTGAGGATGTCTGGAACGTTGTTAATACTATGTCAGTCAGTCAGGACTTGCCGACAACACAGTTTCCTCTTCCAGTAAAAAGAGGTTTATAAGCCTGACTGGTAGATCTTCTAGCACCAAAAAATGATGATATAAATAGGACACTAGTAGATTACAAATAGACCCATTGCTATATGTGGACCCAAAGGGAACATGGCTTAATTAAATCATGTTAGTATTAATGGGTATTTATATTAAACCAATGAATTGGGCAGGTCAATATATTGGCTGATATTAGTCACTTGCCTTATGGCTTCTACTCTCTGCCGCTACCGTTTCCGGAAATAGATGTCGTGCTCTGTGCGGGATCACCATGTGTTGCTGAAAAAGCTTTTTGGTATATCCAAGACGCATAGTTCCCACTAATATTTTGTTGGTAGTACCAATTTGCAACAATTATTAGTTAAAGTGCTCATATTATGCTCATTTTCAGGTTCATATTTTTGTTGTACTGCACATTGCTGCAGCTCCTCTTTTCACCCTATGTGTTGAGCTCTCCGTTTTAGCTACAGTAAAGCATCTCACTTCTGTACCATCTTCGTTGGGAGTGGCACATGCGCAGTAAGTACTGCTAGCTAGTCAGTTGCAGAGCATGAGGGAGTGTCATGCTAGCAGCTAGGCGAGCATTATAACGTGTTACAAAGTGACGTACCTTTGTCATGGAAGTAAAGGCTGGACTACAATAGAGCTGTTTGGAGCAGTTTGTGAACAGTGTTTTCTGTTGGAGATGGTAAGTCCCTTTGGGGTGGACTTTGGGCTTTTTCACTTTGTAAACCTATAATGTGCACAAAAAAGATGTATAATACAATAAAGGAAAGGGAAAAAAACAAAAAGCATAATATGAGCACTTTAACACTAAGTTGTAAACACTTTGCAAAAAATAATTAAAAACTGGCTATACCAAAAAACTTTTTCAGCAACACCGGGTGATCGCGCGAGATCCTGCACAGAGCACATCTATTGACTACCGGTAAAGTAGTGAAGAAGGAGCAAGAAGCGAGAGAACAGAAGAAGAGATCAACGAAATTGCAGAGTTTGAGGTTAGCATTGAACGTGACTATGAATGGCTCAATTTCGAAGGTTGCCCGTACCTATTTGAGCCTGAATACACGGACGAGGAGCTACAACTAATGGAGGAGAATCGGAGCGCTAGCTAGCAGCGGTAGCAGCAGAGAGCAGAAGCCATCAGGCAAGTGTTATTTAAATAAACTCCTGGTGTACTTACAAACTTTCCAATGCCTCGTTTTATGAGTACATAACCTATTTGTACTACTGTAGAAGTTTGGTACCATTCCGGGCATTATTAGTGGGGTAATTTTCGAGATACACCTTTGGTTCCATTATAAATATAAAAATATGAATACTGGCTGATATTTTGTATTACATTGGCTAATATAACTCTTAAAATGTCAATTTCAGTATCAGCTTCAATAATACAGCATTAGTCAGGCTATAATAAATATTTTTTTTTGATAGTTAAGCCTTGTCTGGCTGGAAGTATTCCGGATTGTATAAATTGTCTAAGCACTTTCCAACTATAACGTTAACCACCCATGATATACAAACTGGTCCTTTTACTGATCGTGGATGCCACACCATGAGGAAGTTAACCTGCATGCTTTCTCAACACTTACCTGCTCCCCACCCGTCACATGAAATCTTCGCGACTCTGACCTGACAAACTCCCTGCTATCCCAGTTATATCTACCACCTCTTTGGCCTAATCATAAATATCTGTTTACAATGGTAACAAGTCAGACTTAATTTTAAGTCACCGCAAAAACCACAACAAAACAATGTAATCCAACAGCACTTTATATTCCGTAACTTTGCATTAAAGTCAAGCATACTGAATCACACCGATGGTGACGCCCATCTGTAAAAGAGTGATTTGTCAAGACAAGCTCGACGCTGTTTGATACATTGTATGTGGTGTGCTAGCATTAAGATTTGATAGCTTCTTCAGTGAAGACTTTTATACTGCAACACTTTTCTTTGTAAAGTGAGAAAGCTGACAGAATAGTCTTTAGGTCTCCCTTTCAGCTCGCTCTTTCAATGCATTTACCGTAATAGTCAGAACATGGGTGCCCCTCAACTTTAGGGGCGGCTGGTTTGACCATGGAGATGCGAGTGACGACTAGCTTTGTTGTGTAGCACTTTGGCTAAACAAAGAAATTAATGTTAATGTAGCCAGCTAACGTTAGTGAGCGCATTATGACTAACATTAACGTTAGTATATTCAGAGTTTTGTACTGATATGTTTCACGTTAACGTCGGACCAGAAGCCGAACAATAGAGACCCGTTGAATGGACACAGCCCTACTCCCAAACTTACCACAACAGCAGTCAACGGCTGTCCCGGGACGAACGACATTGTGTCTCTACGATGTGTAGAGTAAAAAATGTGGAAACTCGCAACAACTAGCTATTGTTGAAGTCTCAGGAAAAAAAGGTGTCGACAGTTGGGCAACAACTTCCCAGACCACTAGCTACATGAGTAACAGCAGGCTGATCCTGGCTAGAAACCCAAGTGCTTCCCAGGTGACGTCACCTCGCCCCCCAGCCTATCAGCTCTGCGCGTTTTGTAGCACGGGGTAGCCAGGCGGGGCGGTGTTTTAACAGTTGACCGTCGCCCCCACTGACTCTGCAAAGATATGCGTTACAAATCAACTCTCCAAGGGATTGTTGGTCCCCACCTACCCCCCTTGTGTCCCGAGTCAAGGCTGTGTTTTCCTTAAAAGGAACTAGCAAATAGTGACCTTCTTTGTGATCCTGCATAGTCCATCCATCTACTTCAGAGTATTCTGAGAGATATCACCACACATCTAAAGACTTGAAGCCCCTCTGTACTTATGGGGATCTTGTGCAGTGATATGACCATTGAGAAGGTAAGTGACTAATTTTACACTAATAACTAGCTTTGATAAATTGTATGTAGCCTACTTTTTGGGAAAAGGTAATACCCCCAAACACTGTGTATGTTATCAGCTTTCAATAAACATTGTTAATTGGACACTTATGGAGCAGCTAAGAACGATTTGTTTGGTTGGCTTTACTTTTAAGTCTTTATTTTCTAAACTAAAAATACATTTTGTATGGAAGCCAATTACAACCAGGAAAAAGAAAAACAATTTAACAAATTAGTTAAATAACTAAAAATCATTATAATAAACATTCATAATTATGACATTATGACATAGTTATATAATATTAAGAAAGTAGCTCATGATTTTGACTTTATTATCTCAAACATGGTGAAATATGCATGCAAAGTGTTATTTTTATAATTTGTAAATGGTTATCTATTTGTTTTTCCTGGCAGCAATGGGACTCTATAATTATCTTTTTTACTTCCATTGAACTAAAATGTCAGAGGCAATTCTTCTTGAGTAGGAGGACACTGTAGTGCACAGTGATGAAAAGTAACTAAGGACATTTACTGTATTTAAAGGCCCAGTGTGTAACGTGTTTCCCCCCAAGTTGTTCATTATCAAAATCTGTGTTGCCTGTTCACAAACTTTTTCATGAATATTTACCACCATTTTACATTTGCATTCGCATAAACTGGGGTAGACGCTCCATATTTATGCGCCATATCGCTAAATTAGTGATAGAGTGAAGGCTACCGTAGCTGTAATACAGACTTTGAACTGCGTGGCACGAGAGAGTTGATTGCGATATATGATCTCAACGCTAGATGGAAGAAATTCCTACACATTGGACCTTTAAATACAATTTAAAGGGGCTTGTCTCCTACTGTACTTGAGTCCTTTTAGGTTACTTTATATTTATACTAGAAGCAAATATTGAAGTTTTAGCTCCACTTCCATTGTTAACATCTTTGTTAACATTATGACATTTTATACATTGGCTTTAGTAAACATTTAAAAGCATACTTGAAATTACATACTTTTACATTATGGTAAAGGCTCTGAATGCCACCACTATACTCTTTGAGCATCTGATGTGGTTTACTGCCACTAGATGGTAGTCTATAATGAGACATTTGTTTTCTATTAGTTTAGTTTGGAGGGCTCTGAACTGATTTGACTATCATACATCATATAATCCAAACCATTGACAACCTTTTATATGGTCAAAATATCAAAAATAACTAAAGAATAACTAAAGAATTGATCAGATTATGCAAAACAACAACAAGCAAGTCATAACATCCTTTAAATATCTTTTGGCACTTTCTGAAAATATTTAAAGTAAACTAAGACAGAAGTCTGAAAGGGACTGCTATGTCACACACGTCCCTGGTCAAATTAAAACCCAGGTCAATACACCACCACAGCAGGAACGCTACCACTGAGTGACATCACAGATGCCATAACATGCAAAGGTCAGAGTGAGAAGTGAAGCAAAGGACGAAGAAGATGGGGGGACATGAGGAACTGCATAGATGTAGAGCAGAAACAGAACTAATGTACATTCCCAGTATGGGTAAATAAAATGGTGTCCCTGGTTTGTCATAGTCAAAATTACAGCATTGCAAACCAATACATATTAAAAAAAAAATCAAAGGTGATTTATTAGCCAAGTCATGTAACAGTATTTGATGCTTTGTACAGATATATTACCTAGTTACAGATATAAATGTGAAATATTCTTGAGATCACACAGATGCTTCATAATATTAATAACAAGGGTCTGACAAAGCCATTTGCAGTAAAAATTAAATGTGTTTTAGTCTTCCCATGTCTAGACGCCATGTAAAGGTCAATTTTGTCTCACCTGTAAGTTTCTATCTGTGAAACAAATTTGACCAGCATCTGCATCCATCTTCCTTATCATGTTGCTGATAACAGACCCGCATCTGATGCTACAGTATGTCTACTGTATTCAAAGCAGCTGACATAAACCATGCCATTTCTCATTTACATACACTGCCTCAGACTTCCTCCTGCTGCCTATTCATTCACTACATGGGCCAGGGAAGAGGCTTGTAATTAGCTTCAGCGAGATGCATACACTATATAGAGTACATTTGTTGCATTACTTCTCCTTATTTAACAATGTTTATCTGTATTGTCTCTGTTGAATAGCAAATAAATAAATAAAAGATGAAGCACTCAAAAGTCACTGGCACTAATTACAGTCACATGAGGACAGCGGTTAGAAGGGTGAAACGATGCACTATCAAACTTTTGTAACTTTGTCAATAATCAATGTACGGACTACTGCTCATTTATTCTCCATTTAGGATTTGATCCATCTTTACATTCTTTTTTCTAAGGGAGCGGTTGTGTTTCAGTAGCCTGGAGCAAAAGGTGGAGGTGGAAGGTACTCGTTAGGTACCCCTCCATCAGTCAGTGTCAGCTCAGTGCAAGTGTGGGAAAATGGTGGAGCGTTGAAGGTCTGCTGCCCTGTGATCTCGTGGTATTCATTCTCATTTATCTCTGCGTACATATTCTCCTGCGATATGCTTCTCTTCTTTTGGAATTTCTTCTTGAGGTTCTTCAGGTTGGAAATGACTGACGGCTTTTCTTCCTGGTTCTTTACAGACTGGATGTTGGTGCTGCTGGGGTGTCCAGTGGCTGTAGGTGTTGGGGTACTCTCAGGTGCAGAGACTGTTCTGATACAAGCCTGGTTCTGCTTCAGTGGAGGAACAGAGCTCCGATCAGGAACCTCCGGAGGCTGGTTGGATGGAGGGTTGTCGTCGGTGTATCTCTTTCTGGTCACAGGCTGGAGATTATAAACATGAAATGTACAGCATTGAAATGTGTTAGAAAAAAAAGCCTTGCATTTTAATGTTAAAGCCGCATAAAACTTGATTTCAAATCTTAAGTTTGTCTCTGAAATTAGGTACTCATGACTAAATAAGCAATACTCAAAAATCAGACAGTCAAAAACTAAAACTAATCTGTGTGTTTTAATCAGATTTAATTGACAGTGGCCCGGCAATTTAAGGAAACAGCCCCCACAACTGCCATCACATTTTGATTTAAAGATTGCTAAATTCTGAATAGTGCACAAAGGTTATAAAAAACATTTTTTGTCCCTGCTGAGCCCGCTTTAAACCTATATTGTGTATTTTTTTGAGTTGATTCTTAGCAAAAAAAAAACCTTTGTTCTTTCACAAATATGTGCTCATTCATGTGCAATTACTTCCACCAACTAATCAAAGTATTCTCGTAAGCGTAGAATCTTCCATTTAGAATCATTCAAAATACATACGGGCAAGTCGCTCAAATGACAGCCGGCATGTCGCGTCTCCATCTTTAAAATACATTAGCCAAAGAGGGACATACCTCCGCATTTCGCTCTTTTACACTCAGTGGCACCGTGACGAATGCCAGGGGGAGATTACTCACCAGGGAGACGAAAAAGAATTAAAACGACAACGCGACAGGCAAAGCAACAAGACCAAAGTTAATACTGGAGTGGCTAGAACAGCTGCGTGTAAACGATGGAGATACTAAGAGCTAATTTCGGGTTCGGCCACTGTAGCAGTTAAAACGTGATCGGAATGGGAGGGGCTAGAAAGTAATATTCAGTTGGTTGTCATATACAATTTCACCGCTAGATGGGAGAAATGCTTACACAATGTAGCTTTAAATAAGTGAAAAAGGCAACAACAGAAACACAGAAATCTTTCATGGGAAACAACCAAAACTGTTCAAAGGTTGGGAGAAAATCATATGTTCATATAGGACCCCATCGCCAGCAGGAACATTTGGATAGATTTTATTTTAAGAACAGTTTTTGCACCAGACAATATTTAAAACAATAAGACCACCATTACCGTGGCTGGAAGAGGGGAAGTGACACGGTGAAATTGTTCTTCCAAACTTGGGTAAAGTTTGTTTGAAGACGGGACTGGAGAGTTCCTCAGGTTATTTGGTCGATAAGGAAGGGCAGGTGGTGTTTGGTGACTCGTGCTGGGATGCAGTGAGTTGTTTGGTAGCAAACTTGTGTTAGGGTTTAGATGTCTTTGGGTAAACAGCAGCTCTGCATAGTCAGTCTTGTCTTTTGAGGTCTTCAGCGAGATCAGACAGAGAGAGAGAGAAAAACAGAACAAGTTGTAATTGTTTTTGCATGTTGCACGTGGCAAGCAAATAAGCAAATATCATGATAGTAATGGGGAGTTTTAACTCTGAATGCACACTGTAAATTCTCAAATGCAAATATGTAGTCCTGACGCTCTACAGAAATGTACACAGTTAAATTAAGTTAATTTCACATCATGCACTTAGTGAGCACAGTGAATACAATAACCTACAAACCACACAAATTTATAATGTACGGAACGACTGATCAGTTAGGGCACCTGTAGTCTTGCAATGCTAGACCTTCCTCCACAGCGCTGCGGAGAAGGGTCTTGCTAGTCCACACAGCAATCCAGGATGGGGGGAAATTTGTGCTCTGGTTTATTGGCATTTCTTTAAACCAATCACAATCATCTTGGGCTAAGCACCAAGCGGAGCCACGGTGCCGCTGCAAAATATCCTCGGAAAGGAACTTGTTTTGGTGGAACATGTGTACGTTCAGAGGTTGTTTTAGTCGTTCAACAGAAAACTCAGATTCAACAGGTAGTCTAGGATATCCGAAGAGAGTGACATCCGGCAGAATTTCCGGCAGAACGAGAGCAATCCCGGAAGTGGAACGTCTTGGATATAGACTAGGGTACCTGTATTCATGCAGAATAATTAAACATTTCCTCACCTGTCCACAAGCGACAGTCAGCACCTCAGTGAAAGGCAAAATGGGAGTCCTATGGTGAAAGTCCACCAGGTCCTGCAGCAGCCGGTGGCGCCTGTTCTCCCCTACTATGACGTAATGGCCGTCCTCCAATGCATCGATCATGAAATGTCTGCAGCGGTCCTCAGCGCTGAGGGTCAAAGTGAGGGCTTTGAACCATCGGACCAAGACTGTGAGTGTAAACTGTAAAATACAGCTCCTTTAATCCTTCAAACACTCACCGGTATGACAGAGTGTAGCCAATCCGGCTCTGACTGACTCTGATGAGGAAGTAGCCAGGAGGCTTGGCCATCAGCAGTTCCTCTGCCGTCCTGCACAAATAATGAACACCCAAATTACCACAGGCAAATATAACTCTCACACAAGCACTTTAATAATGATTAATAATTAATAATGATCTAACAATTTAATTGGGTGACACTGCATGTGAACTGGAGCATGAGTCACAAGGAAATGTGTCATCTTAAAGGTCCCATGGCATGAAAATTTCACTTTATGAGGTTTTTAACATTAATATGAGTTCCCAAAGCCTGCCCATGGTCCCCCAGTAGCTAGAAATGGCGATAGGTGTAAACCGAGCCCTGGGTATCCTGCTCTGCCTTTGAGAAAATGAACGCTCAGATGGGCCAATCTGGAATCTTCCCTTTATGACATCATAAGGGGAAAGGTTACCTCCCCTTTCTCTGCTTTACCCGATCAGAGAATTGGGACCGCCCATGAAAAAGAGAGAGACATCATGGCTTGCAAACAAGCAAAGTGGCAGTTGGTCAAGGCCAAGAGCAATTCTCAACAAAGTAAACGGAAGTACATAACCCTTGTGTTGTCCTCCGGGTCCCGGTGACCCGGAGGACAACACAAGGGTTAAATAGAATGGTCTGATAACTACAGGACATTATATTCTTGTCAGGCAAGTAAACTGATGGAGTACACTATGCCTGATAGTAATCCACACATATCCATTATACAAAGTTGTTAATGTGTACACTGGGTGTGGAGGAAGAATAAATAGGCTGCTTGATTATAAGGGGTAAAGTCTACCATTTAAGAGGCTACTAAACCAGAGGGCAGTTCAGGCAGTGGCAGCCAGGCTGTGGAATGCACTGCCGCTCTCTTTACGTTGTTCAAACTCTGTTGATTCTTTTAAAAAGCAGAATAAACAAGACTTGGCTATTCAAACAGGCTTTTAGTTAGACAAGGGCTTTTATGGCTGGCTGATTTTATGTACTTATGTTTTCCTTGTATTCTTGTCTTCTATTTCTAGTATTCCAATTTATTGTAAAGCACTTTGGGATTTTTATCTGTGAAAATTGCTATATAAATAAACTTTACTTACTTCACAGACAAATCTGTGACTAATGTTGTTATAAATAAACGTGTATAACCAATGTGTTGTCCTCTTATTTAATGGCGCAAGTGCCAGGGTGTGCCTGTGCCACCCAAAGAGGCAGCTGGCACACCCAAAAATCAAATGCAGAAGGAATTTTTAGTTATAGCCTTACTAAAACGTTTTGTTTGAAACTTAGGCTATTATGGTCTTATTATAATAATTGTTAATTTTAAAATTAATAAATTATTTTCTAAACCCAAAAGGCATCATGCAGAGCCTGCCTATCAATGATGTAGAGGGGGAGAAAAAGTCATGGAACACATACAAAATCCACAGTGTCTAGACGCACCCTCTAATTTAGCCATACTCATTTCACAGCACAAACGGCCACTTGCTTAGCTCTGGGACTTACGGTAATCTAATGCAAAAATATTTAGACACCAAAAAGCATCAAATCACTTGCCAGCGTACAGTGGATCTAGCGGTAGGCCTATATGTGTGTAATGTTAGAGGTAATTAGACGTGGCACACTTGGTTTTTCTGATGCACACCCACAGTTTTTTTGTTGTTTTTGTACCAACACTTAAAGGAGCACATGCTTTATTGGGTTGAGCAAGTGGTGCCAAGAACTTCCTGAAATTTTTTTATTAGTTCCAGAAAATCCAACATTTCGGGGATTCATTGTCTTTATTTTCCCTGTTTAGACTTTGTTTAGATATGTTTGTATTTTTACTCATTACTCTTATATTGGGGAAGTATTTTATGTCTTAATGTTGTTGTAGTGAAGCACTTTGTAATGTCTGCTCTAGAAAGGAGGTACATAAATACAGTTTTTTACTACTTTTACACTTTTACTAACCTGACATTAATATTACACATAGCATACACAGCACAGTAAAAAAAAACATGATGGATCCTAAAGACATATATGACTATAGGCTACTAGAACAGTTTTAAACTTGAGCAATTCACTAAAAACAATCAATGCTGGAACACAGCACCAATATCGTCATGGTGTACGATTTTCAGAACATGTCTTCCCACATTCCTCACTGTCTGCTATCCACTGCTACGGATGACGGACAGGGATAGAACTTACTTCCTGGAAATGATCCCATGAAACCATTCAGGGACGATCCCGTTCCTGATCACAAGCTGGAGCTGGGACTCTGTGAACCAGATGAAAGCATCACGCTGTCCTTGTGACGACTGACTCCACTCCATCATACTGAGAAACGGCTCATTTAATCCTCTGTTGGGTCTGTTGGAAAATTGAAATTGAAAAAAACAAAGACCTGTAAATAACTTACAGCTCACTGATCTATACATACATTTCTTGTACAATGTACATAGAGTACATACAACACAAATCACATACAGTATGGGATAACGAGCAGATTATGCATTCAGATGCCAATTATTTTATCATCTTTTTCCCCTTTACATGTATATTGTTCCTCTTTCAATTATAAATAAAGTCACTGAACACACTCTATGGTGTGTACTGTAAACATTGCTCAGTTTGACTTTTACATAAAGAGAAACCCCATAAAACATTCTTTAATTGTGTTTTTACAATACAAAATGTAAATTAGACAGAACTGTAGGCTACTGTACACTGTGTACTACTATACTGTACACTATTTGCACCCGTTTTACTCGTAATACGGTTTACTTATTGAACAAGCCAGACCTACTTTGATTTGGTTTATTCAATAATTCAATTCATTTTTTTTTTTTAAATGACACTGCAAATTCAGAGATTTCTAAATTCAACAAGGCTCACAGCAAAGGTTACTCACCTTGTCTGGCAGCTCCGTGGTAAAAATGACGCAGCAGATCTCACTCACCTGACTACACCTGTCTGTCTCGGGGCGGAGGCAAAACTCACACCTCTATGAGTAGCTCTGGAACAGTCCTATGTGGATAGGACACTACATAATGTAGCCAAAAGATCAGTAAAAGCTTATCTGGAAGTGTGACCGTGTATTCGGATTATATTAGGAATGTATAGCCACGGATATCATAAAGCCACGTGTGTGAAATAAAATGTTATATGAAGTTAAAGTGAATGTTTCGATCTATCAGAATAGCCTAAACAGCTCAGATGAAACGAGAGGCTTCAGTCCTGCCCTCGTCAGCCGTTGCAAAACGTTATTATAATATTATAATGCGGAAAGTAGCTAAGAGAAATTATTGAGGTTCTCAATCTCTGTCCTACAAATACACTTTTTATTTTATTGTTGTCAAAAGACAGTAGTGCACACAACACTATGGACAGCTGTACAATTGAATGCAATCGAACTTGTTAAGGGAGATTTCAGTGAGGCGTCTTTTTACATGAGCAATATTTGTGGATTGTTAAAGAAAACTAGAAAGTTGCTGCTCAGCTGATGGTTTAATCATAATATGCTAATGATGGACAAATGTGTGCATGTGCAAGGGATTCTCCGACTTCCATCGACTGTTCTAGAAGTAGAGGAAGCAGGAACTATGTATTGTATAATATATTTACAATAGGCCTACAGTTCACGGTCTTTGGTGTATGAACCGATTCAATGAAAATAAGGCTGACGCGCAGCTTCAGGGACAGTTAAACAACCAATCTGGGAAGTTTTCCTTCCATTATGATGATTGTTTATATGAAAACAACAAACTTAACAAAGGTCAAAGTCGTACTGCCTGTACTTGATCCTGCTGCCTGGCGGTGTACAAAGCGGAAGTGATGAGCTTGCTCAGGGGCCCCTTATTCTCCATTTACAAACTCCACGACCTTCTCCATCACATGGCAGCTATTTACAAACTGTGTGAGTCCGGTTAAAAAGTGCCTGTGAAGATGCAAACAGTTTCTTGAGACAATTAAATTACTTTTTTATATTTCATCTCCTCAAGCAAACAATTCATTTTTCTCTGCCTTCAAGCATACCATGTAGCCTTTTGATTTATTTGTTCATCATATTAGGAAGAGAAAAAAAAACTGCATGTTGGCAGTGTGCTGTAGCTGGCTGGTTGGGTCTGGTGATTGGAACACTTCAAGTAGGCAGCTCGGACTGTGAACACACCTTTACTCCAGCTGTAAGGTTGAAAAGATAGTGTGTGAGGAGAATATGTTTAGTTAGAAGACATGACATTGCCCCTGAGCAGTCACCATCAACATGCCCACTGCTCCCGAATCCCCTACTTCTTCCAAGTATGGAAATGTGGCCACCTATACACCAACCACCAGGTTCAGAGGAAGCTTCTTTCCTGCGGCTGTCACCCTACTGAACTCTTGCTCTGCATCTCAGTGACAATTTACCTACTAAGCCCCCCCCCCGGACAATTTGCACTACCCTACCCCACCTATACTGTTCTATTTATTTATTTACAGATGTACATACTGTAATTACACCTATACATAGCCATATTCTACTGCTCTTCATACTATTCATCCTGCATATATTTATTCTTACTACTCTTGTTACCACACTGTACATACTGTACATATCTGTCTATATGGTTCATTCAGTATATCCATATTTATTCTGTTTTTCTTATTATATACACTGCATATATCTATATTATTCTTACTACAAGTATAAATTCACTGCTACTACATTGCACATACCTGTACATGTTGTTCATACATTGTTCATATTACATAGTTATATTAATTGTGCTCTTATAACACTGCAATCTATTTCTTGTCCTGCCTATGCACCACCTGTCTATACTTGTATATCGCATTGCACTTTTCTGTTGTTTTTTTTTGCACTTCCGGTTGGACGCAAACTGCATTTCGCTGTCTTTGTACTTGTACTCTGCACAATGACCATAAAGTTGAATCTAATCTAATCTATAGCATACCTAGCAATGCTCCATACTCTTTGCACCGCTTTTGAGCCAAATATTGAAAATTAGCATATGAACGGAGCAAAAATAATAAAGGTGTAGTGCTGCACATAGTAGCAGATTCATTCGCAACAGAAAACTGCAGGCTATGGAGGACCAAACATGGGACATTAGGAAATATAATTTTGTAAATAATGTTCTTATGAAATGAAATATAAATCAAGTAAACATAAACGAAATTGTAATAAAAAAGGTAATTATTAACAATAACCTTTTCATGAATAAATTTTTTTTCCCATAATGGGACAGCCTGATTTCATTGACCAAACCCAACAGAACGGAGTCATCAGAATCATGACCAATCTGTTACAGCACACCGAGCTAATTCTCAGTGTTGGTTTGGTTATGAAGTGTCTCCACTTCATCACAAGTCAAATTCAAATAGCAAACCTAAACAAAACAGGCAACGTAACCTTGTTCATATTGTTTTACATAGCTACATGAATTTCCAAAAATAAAAAGGTGAAAATATAATCAGTTGTCACATTTTTTTTAAGAATCTCATTTTTAATAAATCATCAAAACACATATCTACAAAATGTGTAGATCAATAAGATTCATGAACCTTCAGTACAATCACTGTAGATCTTATTTACAATTGCTGACTTGTTTAATTGACTCCCCATGAAATCCATCAATAATCAGCGATGAAATCCAAATTTAGTTGGGGGAATGCTGAAGATATGCTAACATAGACCTGACAAATGTATAGTTGGCGAGAATTACAGATGACTCCAATCAAAAGAAGAACCAAGCTCATTTTACAGAATAAATTTAAGGCAAATTTAAGCCATGAATTGACCTAATCTTTGAGAGCCAGTTATACCGAAATTGTGCCTAAAGTCCAACCATGTTAAAGACAATGATTTAAATCCACAGGTTAAACCCTACACAGATACATATTCAATGACTCCTCAGCACTGCTAGAAATGATTTGCTCTCACTGTAAAATGTAATTTTCATCAGCTTTCAGTTAATTTCCTATTCTTAGGGCTGAAGAGCTCAACCAGGCATTTGGAGTGACAGCAGAAAATAAAACGGCAAGGATCCTTTGCACATTTCTGATCTCAAATAAAGCTTGTCAAATCACATGTGCAAAGCTTTTTGAGGTTTGAATGCATAGTTCAGATGGCCATGATACTGGGCCAAAACAAGATATGGGATGTCTGGAGAGGGGAGGGAACAAGAGAGAGACGAGGTGGGTGAGGGGTGTGTGCATCTGGGGTTCCCAAAAGCATCATTGGAGATGCAATAAATGCATAAAAAGCTGGAAAAAGGGAAATATCAATTAATAGGAAGGTTGCAATGGGGAAAGCATTTCTAAATCAAAGGCCTTCTGTATATTTTCACTATACCAACTTAAAAGACGAGGTTTCAGTGCTCAGATGTTTTTCGGAAGCCCAGAGAGGGTACATGGAAAACTTGTGCATGAATATTCTTTGCTTTCAGTTTAGACTTGCAACGAGCACAGTAAACAAATGTTAAGAACGTTTTTTTACAGAAAGAACAAAGGAAAAGTGCATAATAATCAATAAGAACATAAAAGGGCACTTGGTCATTTTGGTGCTATGTTTTGTTTCACTCCATAAATACTGCTACAGCACAGCCCCTATCCCAAGGCCCAGAAAACAGTTGTGGACATGTTCCCCGATTGGAGAGGAAGAAGTATGAATGCATAAAACAATGATTTCATCATTGCTGTGATTCCTTCTGTGCCACTGCTGTGTAACTGTATGCATCCAGGTGTTAGTTAGGTATTGCTAGTCCACCAGTTGAAGTGCATCAAATAAACATCTACCTCACACCAATCACATCTTATCTCATCCATAGAATTTGCAATACCTGAAATGACGAGGCAAGCAACTACAAAAGGAATCGGTGTGCCCTTCAAACAAGCATACTTAACCCAGTCTTACTGCAACCATGTAAAATACTTAAGATGGGCTAAATCTGGGCCCCACATACACATTACATTGCACATTAAAGAGGAATGTTTCAGCCTAAGAAATCAACAGAAAGACACGAGTAGAAAAGGTGGACAGAGGACATGTAAAGCCCAAAAGTTGATATGAGTAAAATGCGCTGGCACTACCATTTCATTTGGGGAATCATAATCAGCGATATACATTTACATGTGGCGTTTACCTTATGTGGATATATAAAAGTCTAGGCCACCCAGTCAGTACACAAATGTGGTATAATAGTTTGGATTGTACTCTCATCACCTTGGATACATACATCGCATTATTTGACAGATGGAGTATATTCAAAATTAGGAAGCCCACTGAACTTGTAAGCCTTTTCTGGAAGTATAATTTGGGCTACTTTTAGTGATAAGGATCGAATATATAAGACACCAAGTGACACTGACAAGAGGCGGAAAAAAAAAAGCTTGGAATTAGACATTATTGTGAGAAGTAAAGGTTTGATCGTTTCTAGTATCTCACAAGGAGGCCGTCTTTAAAAGTCAATAAAATCTAAGGAATCACGTTGGCGCTGACAATCTAATGAGCAACCGTAACAAAAGAAACCAGACTTAGCATCTAACAGAGGCCACAGTAGTTAGATTCACAGCTGTCGAGGGAACCGAGAGAGCGAAAAACTTCTGTTTTTCCTTATAGAGAGAAAGAGAAGGAGGAAGACAGGTGAAGAAAAATAAAAGAAGAGATGCGAGTGTGCTCTGTCCAGTTCTGTCCAGTGGGGGGAGGGGGGGGGGGGGGGGGGACAGTTAAGGCGATGGTGGATGCCGACACTCCCGTCTCCTCACAGGAGCGTGCAGCGGAAGAAACTGCTCTTCTTGGGCTGTTCTGTAATCTTTACTCCTTGACTGCTGCCCTGCGGGTTGTTGCCCTCCTAAAATACACACAGATGAGAAAGCACCTTCAAATAGGAGAACAGCAACAACACCAGTACATGGCACAACACAGATACCACACACGGTGACAGCTTTATAACAATAACGTTTCCACTTATCTTCATTCTTACCAGCTTCTTGTCCATTTTTGCTTTGATGTCTCTGGCGAGGGTTAAAAAGGCCTGCAGACAAAAACAGGTTAAACAAATGAAATCATTTTTATGTTATTTTATTAAACCACAGTAGTGGCAGTTCTCTGGGTGGGACCAATGGTTGTGGATAAGGAATATTGTGGATTTAAATTAATTCAACAAAATCATAAGTAGTTTGATTAATTCTTAGTCATCCGTTATTGTAAATAAGATATGCACACAATCCGTGGGTTTGCACTGAAAAAGTGGTTACAATGTAATTATGCCTGTAATGTAATGGTTTAAGATGATTGTTGTCTTTTGTGTTATATGTGGACTGGCTGGTAAGCTGATTATAGTTCAGCTAATGGGGATCCTATCATAACAAAATAGATTTTTCCACTCCGACAGTGCATTAAGATTTCCTACTTTATTCTGGTGATATGGTCTACACACCACTATGCACTCTATACATGTCAATTTGTCATTAATAGATAAATATTTATCTAATCCGTTCTGTGCAGGGAATTACTCAAACACTATAGACAACAATGACCAAAGGCCCAACTCTTGGTACCAATACTTTCAGCTGTGAATGAATAATCAAAAAGGGAAAGTGTGAACTCACATTCTCGACGTTGATGTTTGCCTTTGCACTGGTCTCCATGAACTTGATACCATACTCCAGTGCCAGCTGACAGCAGGCAGAAAAGAGACAGAAATGTGTCAGTACTCTGGCACGATGAGCCAACATCATCAATATGTACCTCATGAGAACGCAGTTTAAGTGTACTTTTTTTAATCAAGTTCTCAGTGCATTCATTTGTCAACTGTATCATCCCACCTTCTCTCCTCTTTCTTTGGACACCTGTCGCTTGTCATTGACATCACATTTGTTCCCAAGGACCATCCTTTCCACATCTGCTGAGGCATGCTGTAGAAGACAGGGTGGCATAGTGAACCAACAGGAAATGATAAGTAATAGAATGTAATACATGTATGCATTTGCTCTTTACACAGAACAGATGGATATCACTATTTGTACATATAGAGGTGGGCAAACACACACAGTCACATCCACTAATGTAAAACATTTACCTCTTCTATATTCCGTATCCAGTTCTTGATGTTGTCAAAGGACTTCTCATTGGTAATGTCATAGACTAACATGATGCCCTGGAGAGTTCATAGAGGAAAAGACAAAACAATGGCGCAGTCAGTCAACATGAAATCATTCCTTACCAACTGTCATTAGTCCATAGGGAGAGACTTGGAAATTAAGTGTCTAAAATGTGATTTCCACTGTCCATGTCAACCCTTATTAGTAATGGTGGGTCACATGTTTTTTGCAGCCTCAAGTAAAAGCATGGCACTTGAATACCAAAGGCAACAAGGATCAATTAGCTTCCCAAAGTAAAATATGCAAAGTCATCCAGTTAAACTTGAACCAAAGGAGATTCTAACAAAAATACCATTTCAATGCACAGAGCGACCTCTGATTTCCCAGGTGTGTACAAAATGAACAACAATACAAACAATGCTGGGTGTGGCTCTGGTGAAGGTTGAGATCTTGATGCTGTAGATCTCACACCAGGGGCCCGTTTCAGGAAGGAGGTTTTACAAACTGAGTCTAACCCTGAACTCGGAGTTGATTTACCCTGAGATGGGAACTCTGAATTTTCGATTCCAGAACAGCTGATTTGAGTTGGTTCAATCCACTAAGTGTAGGTTCACTCAGAGTTAAGGCCGTGCACCACCACTATAAAAAGGCAGCATGAATGGAGCCATGATACTACGATTCACCATGGCAACAACCACCAACAAACTGGTCGGCGGAAATACTCATGCGCACATACAGCGAGTTTGAACATATATTTTGTTAAAAAAGCAACACGGTGGCTGCTGCAAAAGAGAGAGAATTTGCGTGGGAGAAAAATGCTGCTAGAGTAAATGCGTACGTTCCAATATAGTGTATTAATTTCATATTTAATCACAAGTATAGTCTAATATTACTGGTGAAATGGTATTGAATCTATAATCTATCATCATTTAGGTGCAATCCTGCGGACGAAAAAGTTCTAGTCCTACTAATCCCATTCTGAGGCTGCAGCACCATCATTAACAGAATTATAATTGATATATTTTATTTCAAAGGGTTTACATCATTCACCTGCAATCCTGTGGAACTCCTTTTTAATGGCTCTTACTTGTTTGTGTCCAGGGAACACTACAAAACTGTTTAAAACACGTTTCAGAGCGAGTCACACTCTTATGACGGCCCTGCATTCAGTGGCTTTACTAATATGCTCCTTATCACCAATGTTATAAAGATAACTGCTGTTTGCAAAAAAACATAATGGGACACAAAGAATCTGCTGGGATGTAGAGCATGTCCACGATGAGTGACGTTAGTGATTTGAGGACGGAGAAGGTTATATAAGGTTAAGTTCAAAATGCATCTATAGTCGGGGCCTCAATATCATCTCCCGACGTATGTTTAACACGCTGCGAAGTAATACAGCTTCTTCATCAACGGGATCATCGACACAAGGAAATGCCACGTTTTGAGGAAAAAAAAAACGTTTTATAGTCTGCCTAACACGGTTAATAAACCAACCCTGATTTTTTATTAGAGCCCGACCGATTTTTAAGGCCGATATCGATACAAATATTTGGTGATTTAAAAATCCGATATATATATATATATATATATATATATATATATATATATATATATATATATATATATATATATATATATATATATATATATATATATATATATATATTTTATTTATTTATTTTTTTTATTTTTATTTTTTTAAAATCCAGAAACGCGTAACAAAACATAAACAGATTTCCCTAACATTAGTTATTTGTAGTTATTTATGAGTCCTCACTAAAATAATGTGATAATGCAGTTTAAAAATAAACTATAAAAATAAAAACTTAAGATATGAAACTTAAAGGGTTAAACACGAGTGTTGCCAACAGTTGCGCCCTCTGGTGGACAAACTATGCAACGCCAACACACTCATAACATGGCTGAAGGGTGTTTCGTCCGTTTTTATTTTATTTTTTAAATATTCATTTATCGGCCACTGTAAATGCCAATACCGATAGTTTGGAAAATGCCTAATATCGGCCGATAATATCGGCCCGCCGATATGTCGGTCGGGCTCTATTTTTTATTCATGCAGATAACAAAGTGTGCTAAAATGTGCCTGATACAGACTGAATGAATGAATGAAGAAATGAATGTGCGCTTTGTCAGAGGGAGGAGACTGAGAGAAACTAGAGGTTTAGTGAAGAAAACCTGCTCCTGACCAGGTTAAGTTCACAGACTCAGTTACCATAGTAACTGACTCTGAGGTTAAGTTACCTCTCGTTCTGAAACGGGCTGGAGTTACCCCCCTCTCTCTCAGGTTTGATTTACCTCCCTTTCTGAAACAGAAAACCCAGAGTTTCCCTCACCTCAGGGTTAACAAACTCAGAGTTTTCACAAAACCTGCTTTCTGAAACGGGCCTCTGAGATAACCAGAGATAAGTTATACTATTGTATAAGATGAGATGAGAAGATGAGAAGATGACAACACAACTTACCATGGCTCCTCTGTAGTAGGCTGTCGTGATGGTCCTGAACCTCTCCTGTCCTGCCGTATCCCTACATAGAAAACACACTTTTTTAACCTTATGTTGCAGAACCTAGCTAGATTAAGCTAGGACGATTTGCATCTGTGCATTAAGCAAAGAGCCTGGAAGCAAGGGGAAACAGCTAACCTCTGTGTAAAAGAAAATACATAATCAACTGCGTAACCGTCTTATTTTCGTGTTGTGTGTTATCATACTCAACTAGTTACCATCACATCAAAGAGTCAGCTAGATTTTGTTGAAAATAGCAAAATCAGAAACTTTCGGTACGCTAAGTGTTTTGTACCCATTAGGTCTAGGGACGGTACTAAGAACAGGACTTGTGAGATGTAACCACAGGGGACATCTGTTGTTGGTCATGACGTTCCAATGCCAACTGCTCTTTAAATCTATTTTTTTTCTTTCTACATGTATTAAAAGACACACATAGGCCTACAGAGTGTATATATGTTAGCTTTAGATTGCTAAAATACACATTGGACAGCACTAGATTAGATGTTTTCCTCCTGGTTCCAGTCTTTGGGCAAGAGTGAAAATACCCCCAAGCTACCGCTGTATTGAAAGCACAGAAATAAAGCAGATGTTGATCTTCTCATCTCAGCTTTGGTAAGACTAAGCAAATCCCCCAAAATATTCCTTTGATATACCAGTATTTGCTGAGGATATAATGGTACAAATGTTGTTTCATCAGTAATCTGTGTACACAGTTATCTAAACTTTTTTTAATTTACCAAGAGCTGGTATTTATTCTCAATAAAATACAAGGAAAATCATGAAGTCAATAGCATTCTCAAGAGAGAACACAAAAGTGGTACAAAGTTTCATAGAAGACACTGTGATGAACACTGTGATACAGGCATTGGATTGTTCTTTATGTAATAATCTATGTTTTTTGTATCTGTCCCTATTGAAATAAACAACAAATAAAATAAAGGTTATAGTTATTTGTCATGAATATCGTACATTTACTAAACTTTTTTACCAACTCGACTTTGGTAAAACCACATCAGCATTACTTTTTTTTTTCTTCCTTAAATGCCAATTTATGTTGTGCTCCCATAAAGGAACTCAGTTGTCAGTTTATTAGATACACAAAGCTAAAACTAGCATAGTCTTAAACAACCAGTCTGCAATAAGCCATATAATATTGAAGGACTATATATATATATATATATATATATATATATATATATATATAAAAATAAAAGACTTAATTAATTTTAGTTAGATGTACCTAATAAACTGGCAACTTAGTGCAATTATCATCCATCATGAATCTTTTTTCTCCACATAAAGGGTCAAGCATTTTATGTAGTGGGACTATCTTACCATATCTGTAGCTTGATCTTCTTTCCATCTAATTCTATTGTTCTGATCTTGAAATCAATACCTGAGGAAAAACAAAAGTCACATGATTCAATTTAAGCACATCTGTCATCTGGCGCCGAAATTAAGCGAGTATCCCATTGACAGTAACATTTAGCTAATGTCTGATTTTAGAAGCATAGTGGTTGACGAGTTCATTTATATTTCCTGTAACGTTGGCTACGAGAGTGCGAAGTACAGACAGCTGGTTATATGAAAAATGACACTGCCAACTAGCTCACTGACCGCTTTGTAGCTGGTTAGGTCAGCTTACCATAGTTATATATTTGCTGTTAACGTTACAGCTTTGGTGTTACAGTTCATACATACAGGGGCTTTCCCAGTATATCAACCAGTTAAAATATCATTGTCAGTTCTGGAAAAGCCCCTCTAACAAGCCGGCAGGGCAGCTTCCTGACTAGCTAGCCACTACAAGATGAATGCTAGCCAGAAAAGTTAGCAAAAAAATTAGCATGACGGGATGGGCTGCTCCTGTACCACTTTTCGGCAGAGACAATAATTATAATACGACTTTTACCCACCTATAGTGGAGATAAACGTTGAGTTGAAGGCATCTTCTGAAAATCTGAATAGCACACATGTCTTTCCGACGCCTGAATCGCCGATTAAAAGTAGTTTAAACAAGTAATCGTAAGTCTTCGCCATGTTATTAGCTAGTTCACTAATGCGGATATCCCGCCCGTTGTAGAGACAGAGACGTCACTGCTTGTGAGCAGACTTTTGGTCAAATCAACTGTCACTCTTCTCTGTCGTCGTGGCTCCGGAAGTCCGTCGCTATCCCGTTGGGTTCGCTCGTTTTGATATCTATGGTCACCCGGATTAGAAATGTGTTAATAATTGAATAATAAGTGAATACCCTCACTGTGTATATATATATATATATATATATATATATATATATATATATATATATATATATATATATATATATAGTCGATGTTGTGTATTAAGACATACTATTCCATCTTATCCGAGACACTTACTGTTTTATCATCAATTAACAGGCCGACCACTAAATTATTAGACAGGTCAGGTATAGATATATTAAAAGCCTAAAGACTAAAGTCTCTTTAGGAAAAGTTTTTTCCTAAAGATACAACTTTAGGAAAAAGTTTATAGTGCAATGATGAAGTAGTACTTTATCCTTACAGTGCAATGATTTAAAGTAGACTGTATCCTTGCACTATTGGACTTATTTGCACTACCACCATGACACACTCTCATAGAGCACCTTACCATGCATGCTGAATCACAGGGTCAGCCCTGTCACTGCAAGCGTCTCATGTTTATACATCCCTTAGTACATTCATGTGGATTTTTTTTAAATTTAGTATCTTTTCTTTTATTGTCCATATTATGCATGTGGATTTGTTATTTTATCATGTTTATGATGTATGTGTATGTTGTGTGTGATGTCTTTAAGCTTGAATTTCCCCTTAGGGATCAATAAAGTATCTATCTATCTATCTATCTATCTATCTATCCATCCATCCATCCATCCATCCATCCATCCATCCATCAGTTTTTCTATGTCCGCACCGCATTTTTGAAAAACAGCTACATGTGTCAATGTGGCTGTGTTTGACTCTTTATTTGTACTGTTTGCAAAAGTAATTATTAAAGTAACATTATTATGTACTTAACATGAACAGTTCAACCAGTATTATTTGAGTAGCCATTATCTGACTGTCGCGCCTCCCCTAAAGAGAAAGACCCCGCCTGCCGCTTGATCTCTTTCCATAAACGTTCATCAGAACAATAACAAAGTACAGCTGGTTGTGTTGGTGCACTTACTACATCGTATTTGCATTGGACGAGAAACCTGAGTGATTTGAGCAAAAATGTCTGTAAGTGAAAATCTTTCTATTGCTATATATCTGTTTTTCTGATTAGAAACGTTACAACTTGTAGAACAGTTAGAACAGATTGACAGAACGCTGCTTAAATCGTCTGTTATCATTTGATAAACATAACATTATGCATAATGATACATTGGTAACCAGTTGATAAATGACGAGTACAGCGGGAATTTGCCTAAATGTGCTTTAAAAATCATTATGTGTATTCAGTATACAGTCGTATCTTCTCAGGCTTGCCTGGACATGTTTGTGTAGGCTACTTGCTCTAAGTAGCAATTCATTCATCAGACTGTAGGTGGCGTTACGGTATAACCAAAACACCAAACAAAACTATCATCGCATCGTCATTCACTGAAGAAGTTAAATAATAGTAACACAAAATATGAATTTAACTCTTTAAAATGACAATTAATCATCCTCTAATGTCTGATCTCGGTTGCAGGATAAAGATCTGTTGTACCCTCGTCTTGCCAAGGAGAGGAGTAAACACAAGAAGAAGAGGTTGGTGCAGAGTCCCAACTCCTACTTCATGGATGTAAAATGCACAGGTAAGGACCGCACCACCAGCTCATTTTCCTCAATGATTTTCTAATGTTTCATTGTAATTTGTATTCTTCTCTATACTCACCAGGGTGTTACAGGATCACCACCATTTTCAGCCATGCCCAGACAGTGGTACATTGTGCAGGCTGCTCTATCATCCTCTGCCAACCAGCAGGGGGGAAATGCAGACTAACTGAAGGTAAAAAATACTGTATACATGTTAAGGTATACGTGCAGTTTAGTGTCCCAAATTAACCATACGATGTCCTTAATTAATTCTGAACCTGCTAAACCACATGTGCTACCCTAACCCTACCCATACCACTAACCTGTCTCAAATAAGACCCTCATCATTTGGGACACTCAGTTTTTGGAAAATAATTTGACACTTAACCGCACGTAAGCCTGTTTTTAATGTTGCTTAGGTTATTAATCCACGGTGTGTGAAAGTGAGAGGATAAATGATGATTACAGTTTGTATAAAATAAAAGGTGAAAGGTTTCTAATATATCCATGTTAAAGTTTTGCCTGTGGTAAGATATTGAAATGTTTGATTGTTTTTTGTCTGTTTAGGCTGTGCCTTTAGAAAGAAATATTCCTGAGCAGAAATGTGCAAAACATCCATGACAGGCAGCAGAATGGAAGAATGGACCATGGAAAAATGGGTCTGAGCCTCACATTATGTGCTTTTAAGTGTGTTAAATCCTTCGCGGAGAAATATGTATCTTGACCATTCTTGATCCATATCTTGATCTTGGTGTTTCATAGTTCAGAGCAGGAGAGGAGCTACAGAAGCTCAAGTTAAATCATACACATGTAGACGTTCCAATATGCTCAGATTGAATTATATATATAAATCCGATTTATTTGATGAAGCACTTAATGTACAGTGGTTTTGACTACTTCTATTGACTAAGTAAACCATGTTTTGAAATCTTCAAAATGCACAAAGAGTCCAATGAGTCATGATTTCTGTAAAACATTTATTAGGTTGACATAGAGGGAGTTGGTAAATGAAATATTATAAAATGGTTTCGGGCATGTGTGAGACCCTTTCCATGGCACTGGCATGAGATGAAACCATGATGACCACCACAAACAAAAATAAAACATTTTTTAGAATTTATTGTCTGTGTTATATGTGTTCTTTGGTCTTGAGAGTTCCCCTAGCAAAAAAAAAAAAAAAAAATGAAATGATGTAAAGGAAACAAATCCAAAAATAATCAAAGCAATACAATTTCTCAAATACCTAACATTATTCTACTATATACAATAAGTATCCATGGTTGATACAAGTTGACTTGAGCTTCCAGTGGTTTGGGGTTCAGCTCGCTTATGTAATACAATATATTGTAAATCTAGTAAATCTAGTAAATCTTGGCTACATTATGGCATGGCAATGATTAAGAATGTGCCAACGGTCAGGTCAAGCTTAGGGAAAGGCTGTACAGCTTAGAAATGCATGTCACTGCTAGATACTGTACATGCACAGCTCTCAGCTTCTGCACAGATCCCCACATTAAAATAGAGTAGAAAAACGTTTTGATGCACATAAATACATAAATGTGCGTCTTCAACATGTAGGCCTCAGCATAATTGGGGATTGGCAAAAGAGGCAAGATGCCTAGAGTGACTGAGCAGCATGTGTGTTGCCCTGTTTATCTATCAATGAAAACCTTTCCATAAGGCCACCTGTCCATTTGACCACTGTGCTGTTTAACAGATTTGGGGGGATACTGCTAAAGACAAGCACACATAAGCCAAATGTCTATTGTCTTGTAGTCTCTTAAGGTGGTAGAGCATGCTCAGGACTGTTGACTAACTTCATATCACCACTGGGTGGCACTTCAGAGCCATACCAATGTAGACTGAGCGAAACCCAACGCCATCTGTAGCATATGTATTAAAATAGACAGAGGCTTAATGTATGTGCACATCAATGAAACTGAGCCAGTTTAAGTGGTTCAGTGACCAAATCTGAGGTTTCTTTCTGTGTGTCAGTTGCCAGTTCTTTCTAAATAAGTGGTCAAAAATCATTTCTGAGGGGGGATTTCTGCAGTCACAGGTGGAGATAAAAAAAGAAGAATGGGGGCAAAATGACTTCCCATCTTATAAAAAAAAGAAAAGAAACAAAGGTGTGCCTTCGGAAAAACAACTAGGGACAAGCATTAAGTTAATCCCCCTTCACACAGGGAATAAAGATTTTACAGCTCGAAATGTGGAATGGAGTCGAACATTAAAGACATGTTACATGACGATCTCATCCTCTCCAGTTTCCTCTCTGTGTGTTTATAAGCTGTTGAGTTCCTGCAGGGTCTGGTCCAGGACTTGATGCATGCCGAGATTCTCCTCTTTGGCTTGTGATAATTTCTCTGGAGAGAAGAAAAAAAGTGACACGGTGAAGCATCAACCATCAGCAAATAATACTGCTCTATAATCTATTCTCCTTTATAGGTTTGTCAAACAACATTTATTGCAAAACAGCACATAACAGTTTTACTGGACAGATGTTTTGCATAACTATTTTGGTTAAAATTGTGCCACATGCAAAAACCTCAACCATACCGCTGTGCCTTTCATGCATAAACTGCTGACTGTCATTCTCTGCCAGAAGACTGTTAGTAGATTACATTATGGACTTTTTAGTGGACTTGCGTGCTACATTTGTTGTATTAGATGCTACCTTGTGTACTATCAGTCCATACTTGAACACACGTGACTATATGTAATATCAGAAACCATCAAAATGAGATAGATTAACAAGCAAAAGAGTGTTTTAAAGGGTCATAGGGGATTGTAAACTGCATTAAGTCACACAAAAACCAGCGTAAATCTCACCTTGTCTCAAATAAACTTGCTGATAATTAGAGGTACATGTACATTAACCAACACTTTCACAAGATCAAACTGTTGGTTACCTAATTACAGAAATAACAGAGTAGATGGCAATGTACACACCGTAGCTGAGATTATGCATAAAATGTTTTACTGAGATATACAAATTGTATGAATAATCAAGAACAGAGTGACAAAAGCTGTAAAGTAGGAAAGAAAAAATATTTTAATTACTTATTTTCGGCATAGTAAGATGGGAAGAAGGCACATACAGTATGATCCACAGAGAGAAGATGAATTCAAAGCACAAGACAGAAAAAGGGAAGTGAGAGAAAGAGAGAGAGAGAGAGAGAGAGAGAGAGAGAGAGAGAGAGAGAGAGAGAGAGAGAGAGAGCGAGAGAGAGAGAGAGAGAGAGAGAGAGAGAGAGAGAGAGAGAGTCAGAGCATCTACAGAGATGTCA
The DNA here is from genome assembly GCA_023566125.1 of Zingel zingel. Lineage (NCBI taxonomy): Eukaryota > Metazoa > Chordata > Actinopteri > Perciformes > Percidae > Zingel > Zingel zingel. Next base: position 19,515,796 of record CM042322.1, on the reverse strand, counting down.
TGTCATTGAGGGCATGGTCCAGCTCCTCACTAATGGCCTTGTACTTGAGCTTCTGAGCATACAATTCATCTGGAGGTCAGAGGTCGACAGGAAGTACAGGCAGGTGCCAGGGACAGCAGCGACACAAACAAGCCGAAAGCAGGATAAGAATGAGAGACAGATGGAGGCAGAAGAAGAAGAGCAGAGGGAGGAAGGAGAAGACAAAAAGAAAGAAAAATAGGTCAGGCTTTTTAAAGATGCAGAAATGCATGGAAGAAAGAATGATGCATATCTAATTACGCTTGCGGCTCTTTAGCTGGGTGAGCTTTGAGCATTTAAGCCTGCTCTGAATGTCTCATAAAACTGCTACAATAATTCTATAAACTCAGCTGTCTGTGGTCCAACAACTTCATAATGCTGATCTAAAAGCCTCTGAGCACATTCTGTCCTCTTTGTGCCGTGGCTGACATGGAGTAGTCCTTCAGAAACAAGGGTCTTCCATTAGCTTAGGAGTTTCAGTACATTTGGAAGGGAGTCCTTTCTTTTCCACAGAAATATGTGCAGTGTTGCTGAAATAGGACACTCCTTGTGAGGTCTATGTCAAAATGAATGCAATTGTGCATGTGTGCATTAAACTGGATTAGAGTTGGCCCCACGGACCTACAGGAAATTCCACTAAACTATTTGCTTGTAGTTCATAAACAAATTTACTGAAGCTGAATGCACCCTTAGGTCCAGATGACTGGTTGGTCATAAATTGCCTTTGTCTGGTTGTGTTCGAAAAATGTATATAAGTGGTGCGAAACTATGCCATGTGAGTGGAACTGATCTCATACCTTCCAGGTCATCAATGGACTTTTCCAGTTTGGCCACTGTCCTCTCTGCAAACTCTGCACGGGTTTCAGCCTGAAACACACACACACAGTATGTTACAAGGTAAAGAAACAATTCAACATACAGGACTGGTATGCTGCAAGTTTTCAAGAGCTTGTTTTGTATCTTCCAAAGTAATCACAGAAATGACAAGTTTCATACGTTCATGTGACAAGCTGATAAAATGAATAATGACCATCTCAAATTATCAATTCAGTAACAAAAATAACTGTGTGTGATATATAAACTTTATGAATAACATACACATTCATGCATGCTCTTGGGGGAATCACTGGAATTGTTGGGTCCTTGAAAATTACAGAGTGGTCTAGACCTACACTCTATCTGTAAAGTGTCCTGAGATAATTCCTGTTATGATTTGACACTATAAATAAAATTGAATTGAATTGAATTGAATTGAAGATGCATACATTGGAGGAAGATAGGTATGGGGTATTGGAGTATAGAGGATGACAACAAAGGTCCAGAGACGCTGCAGTTACGGCACTGGTGTCGTGCCCGTTCATTCATTTGTTTCATCCTAAATACATACAGCATATGCTCAAATTGTGTGATCACTAGAATCAGTATCTCACCTCCTTCAGTTTGTCAGTTAGAACTTTGATCTCCTCCTCGTACTTGTCTTCTTTTTCTGAGTACTGTTGACATATGGAGACACAGAGAAATACATGACCTAATCAGTGGCAGATATACAAACACATGCTCATACACGCTTTCACCAAAACATGCACAATATGTGAACACAAACTCTCTCTCTCTCTCTCTCTCTCTCTCTCTCTCTCTCTCTTATCATCCAAGGATTATAATTGCTCCAACAGCTATAGCACCACTCCCTTATGAGGAGTGATATGTCAGGATGAAGGTAGTGGCACGAAAGAGGCGTTGGCTTGGCCGGGGAACAAGTTCTGCTGTGTTGCCAACCATGGCACACATGACTGAACAAAGCGATGGCATCTACTGTTAGTAGAGCAGTCATGTGGTTAGCCTGGCATGCCATTTTACTGCCTGTCTGTACCTGGGGAGGAATTTTACGTAGTAAACAGGAAGAATGTGCTGCAGGTCTCTACTGGCTGCTGGATCACGTATACCTAAACACCTTATGCTGCCATTAGCCCTGCATATACAAAAAACAGCCACAGTGGCTAATTTGTCATGCGGTGGATCACAAAGAGTTCAGGTCTTGCACTCTTGATACATTCAGATCTTAACAGCCTGAGGGGAAAATAAATGGTTGCGTTGTAAGTACGGCCTGATGATACACAATTATAATAGAGGTAGTATAAAACAATACTTTGGTGATTTGGTATCCCTCCCTACTCACTCAAATTACTGTCTATTGAGCCATGAGAACAGCCCAAACGATAGGATACAGGGAAATAGAGATGAGCAGTAGTTAAATTGGGACGGGGCTCTCCAGGGCACAGCCCCGGCACATAAGCCTACTCGTTTGTGTCCGGATGTGATTTTGAAAACATGATATTTCTGACAATAAATGAAAGATTTTTGAAATGGCATGTCTAGTTTGTCTCAACGGAGCTGAGATGAGAACAATTGGAACACGGCCATATTCTTGTTCAGCTGCTTAATCTCGTTGTCAGTCGAACATCGCGCAGTATAAAGTATTACTTATAAATGTGTATTTCTGCTGCAGTGTCTAGTTATTGATAATGCATCATGACTCACATGCAGCATGTCACTCACCTTCTCAGACTGGGCTTCTAAGGACTTCAGGTTGTTGGTCACATTTTTCAGCTCCTCCTCCAGGTCCCCGGCTTTACTGTGGAGAGGGACCGACATGGTATGCTTGGTTTTAATGGAAGAGCAACGGTGAGGGCATGTGTGTATTTGCGCTTGTGTTCGTGCGTTGACTGGTTTTACCATTCTGAGAGCTCGGCCCTCTCCTCAGCTCTCTCCAGCTCTCCCTCCAGGATCACCAGTTTACGGGCCACCTGGGACGAAAGACATTCAAACATTTTGGACTTGAAGCACATAGTCTCCGGATGGTAAGAGCAGGTCAGATTAAAAACGAAATATGAAAATGAAAATGGGAGTGCATCCCAATTTAAAGATGTCTGTCTTGCTCCAAACCAGCTCCCACTGTCAAAGTCTCACCTCCTCGTATTTACGGTCGGCCTCCTCGGCGATGTGTTTAGCCTCCTTCAGCTGCATCTCCTGAATCTCCATCTTCTCCTCGTCCTTCATCGCTCGGTTCTCGATCACCTTCATCCCTCTGATTGGACAATACATAAATAAGGCTTTAAATGATGTTGTGAAAGCCAGGTGTTGCAGTGAAAACATGTTCTGACACACAGGCAATTTCAGGCATAAATGCACACAAACAATATTCTAATCTAAATATCAAAGTATGAATCTTGTTTAATGCGACTGACCTCTCGCTCTCGTCTGCGGCCTTCTCAGCCTCCTCTAGTTTCTGCAGTGCCGTGGCCAGCCTCTCCTGGGCTCGGTCCAACTCCTCCTCCACCAGCTGGATCCTACGGTTCAGAGCGGCTACGTCACCCTCCGCCTGAGAGGATGAGAAAATAGGGTGAAGAGAGAAATTTAGTCATTCAACCTTAAATCACCCAAGCTGGTCTTCCCTTCCCTTCTCTTCCCCACCATAAAACAGGAAGAGAAGGAAAAGGCACAAAGAGGGGGGGGGGAGGGTTAGCTCGATAAACATAGAAAAAAATATATGTATAGGAACCTGTAGCTTTATTATGTCTGCCCAGCAAAATCAACAGTGTAAAAGTCAACACTGATAAGTCCACTCTTAGATAAATTAATTTGAGCTAATATATTAGCATGAGTGATGAGAGATGGGTAGAATAATTTAACTTCATTTAATTGGTTTATTGTTGTTTTAATATCTTAGCACGTATTGTTGGTCATTTCTACCATTTTTCCACACTGAGGAATCTTAAACTTAACCACTTCCGTTTTCAAAAATGAACAGAAAATGATTATGTGTTTTGGAATTGCTAAAGGGTAACTTTAGCTAATTTTCCCCCTAAGTTAAGACTTTTTATAATAGAGACTTTTCACCTTTTCTCTCATATTGCAAGTGGGCGAAGGTTTTAATGTGTTTATGTAAAAGTAAGATACAAAAACTAGACTTTATGGTGTATTTAAAGTAACTTTAGTGTTTTCCAGTGTTGCATTTTACCACTGCAAAGAAACTGTTCATCTTCTTTTGAAAGCTTTTCTCTGTACTATCATATTAAATCCACATAAAGAAGTCTGACTGCAAGTAAACTAAAATACATTTAATTCCATCTGTAGGTGAGATACTGTAATCTATTCTTCATGCTCTCTGGGGCCATTCATGTTTCCCAAATCAATAGTTGTCAAGCTGATGAAAAATAGGTGAAATTAAGACAGCTGGAGGTCCTTGGAGGATTTGATATAGAAGAGGGGTCTACCTGCGATGAACACAACTACTATCTGCTGAGTCTGGCCGAAAAATGTAATCCTTTTTAATATCTGAAGATTGCAGGACTTTGGATTTGAATGAAACGTTTACAAAAACTCAATTTCCGGAGACTGTGAATGCCAAGTGGGCCAAGTAGGGTGGACAAATGGGCTTCTTTTCATCTGCCTTTGGTAAACAAAGGAAGAGAGAGGAAAAAGAAAGCAAACAGACAACTACACAGGCATTTCCTCTCTGTTGGACAGCAAGTTTATCCGAGCACCACCTCCTAGGGAGCCGCTTTCAAACTGGAAACCAGCCCAACTCAGTTTTCATACAGAAGTTACCACAAAGAGACCACTGTAAAAAGTTCACAACCAGGCAGCTCAAACAGCACTGCATATCTGCACTTTTGCTAAATTATTCTTTCAAACCCAGAGTACTCACACAGGTTTAGTCCCTGTTACTAAAACGAAGCAGCTGGGGATTTCTTAGACAAACATATGTTCTTCTGTGCTCAGTTGCAGGGCAGCAGTTAGTAGGTCAGTGACTCATTAGCTAGTCATTCAGTCCAGAAGTCAGGTTGCCTGTCAGATCAACAGACAAAGTGTCTGCAATTCAGGTAGGTGAATCATTCTGATACACATTTGGCGAGATAAAGTCATTAAGAGAAACAAAAGAGAAAGTATTGGCACTGAGGAGGAAAGGTAGCATTGCAGAGAGAGGAAGAGTGATCTCAGAAAGCTTAGAGGAAGAGTTATTAAGGAAGAGTTATTTGTGCTGAGAATAAGACCTTCATCCAGACTATTCTTCCATTCTGTCATAGACTTAATATTTCAGGAAATGAAAGCATGGTTTCCTGCTTGTTGGCAGCTGGCACGGGTCACATTTTTAATTTTTAAGATTTTTTCCCTCTAGTCTGCATGTCATCCTACACTGCTGACTAGCCAGTCAGTCTTTCCACCTCTCTTTCTCTCTCTCTTTCTCTGTCCTCTCCCAGGTCCTGCCCTACTGCACCCAGAGCTCACAGGGGAGGCCGCTGATATGAGACAGGAAATGTCTGTCAGACTAGCACTGACAAGCCTTAAAACAGCCAGCACTTGATAGAGGAAAACCCAACATTGAATGAATGAAAAGTCATAAATCGGTCGAACATCTTGAAATCTCATCAGCTATATCCTTCACACAGGTCTGCGTCTGTCGACACTACATCTAGCTGGTGAGAAATGTTGAACAGAATTAAACCAGAGCCTGAAATAACAGATATTATTGTTACTCCCTTAGTCCTGAGTGAAGCAATGTGCTGTGAAGAATAGCATCTGCACACAAACAAACATGCTATTCATGAGCTTTAGGTCAGCTACACCGGCGCAATGCACTTCCAGACACACACACACACACACACACACACACACACACACACACACACACACACACACACACACACACACACACACACACACACACACACACACTCTGCAAACAGGCACTCTCATTTCGTCAATCTCTGCCTATCTCAAACAAACATCACCAACTAGCAACCGGCTAGTTTCCTGCCCAGTAAATACAAAAACCTAAAAGTCTTAGCTAACACCGCTATGGTGCTAGCATATCTATGCTCGCAATCCAATGTGTGCCACCTGGAGTGTTATCTGTCATCAGATTTTCCCAATTACAGGAAGGGAAATCCCCTTATGAACAGAGGCAGCCTTGTGTCAAGTAAAAATGCTTATGTGCATACAGTACATACTGTCATACCTCTTATTCATTCAGCCATGACGAGAGAAGAGAAGAGCTTTTTTTTTTGTAAGTCCCGAAGGTTATGCTGGAAATTAATTTCCTTATGCAGTTTAATAAAAAATAATTTAACCACTTAAAGAACAGAAGAACAAGCTCTTTTAGTATTCAGAACTTTTGCACGAAAATAATAAATGTAACAGCAATGTTTAGGCAAACATCACTGAAGAACCACTAAGTCACAAACGACAAACCTTTACTCTGAGAATAGACTCTAACGTCACTTTAGAAATGAGGATCTTGAAAAAAGTGACAGGAAGTCAGCTGCCCAACCTTATTACATATCCTCCCTTTGATTGTTCTTTCTTTCATAGCTGGTATTATCTGTGTCTCTGGCCATGCCCCTTTCCTTTAACAACCACTTTGCATTCTTGGGCTGCCAGGGACGCACACGGCCTTATATGGTAAAACAAACTATGGAGAATGTTTGTGGTGGAGTATCAGGGAGATTCTAGCAGCCACACACACAAACACACACACACACACACACACACACACACACACACACACACACACACACACACACACACACACACACACACACACACACACACACACACACATATATATGTAAAGATACTGACGACAAGTAGCTGCTCTGTTATCAAGCTACCTTAATATGTAACACCAGTGCTTTCTAAGAGGAGAGTGGTATGTCAGTAACTGCTGGATACATAAGACAGCTCCCTTGGACCAGTTAGTGCGATAAGATTCGTAAGATTCGTGAGGAATTGTAAGATTCTTGAAGGATTCTTAAAGAAATAGTGTGACATTTTAGGAAATTTGCTTATCTGCTTTAGTGCTGAGAGTTAGATGAGGAGTGCAATACCACTCTCATGTCTGTACAGTAAATATGAAGCTACAGCCAGCATGCAGTTAGCTTAGCTTAGCATAAAGACTGGAACCAGGAGAAAACAGCTAGGCTGGCTCTGCCAGAAGGTAGCTAAATCCACCTAGCTGCACCTCTAAAGCTCACTAATTAAAATGTATCTTTGTTTGTTGTGTTTGTTTAATCCATACAAAACTCAAGACTTATTCTTGGTCGGCTGCAGTCACCTCTCAGTCTCTACTGGTTGGCTAGCAACCACAGAGCCACAACAAGACTGTCGTTTTAAAACTTTACACTTTGTGTATGGATTAAACAAACATGTACAGACATCATAGCAGTATCAATCTTCTCATCTAACTCAAGAAGAGACTAAAGGCAAGAAAGCAGTATGCAGATTTCCTAAAATGTCAAACTATTCCTTTAACAGTCAGTGCTGCCTGAGCAGCATCAATAGGTGAGTAACACATGTTGGAATATAGGACACTACGGTGCATTTCCTCTCACCTCTCTGTCACTAGACTCAACTCGGGCTACATTTAGATTACTATGTTTTCTTTTGCTACATTTACGCCTTTCATCCACAATACTACGGTGTTTCCGAGCCCCTTACGCAGAGCCAGAGACATGCTCAGTGTATGCAAATGGTCATGTTTTGTGCGTTGTCAGATGTGTTTATATGGACAAAACTATTGTCTGGACGGAGATCGCTTTTGAATTAAAAAGCTGCTTAAAGATGAGAAGGCAGTAGTGTACAGTAGATGTGGCCTCAGTAAACAGTCTCCTTCCTGCCTTGAAGATACAGCACAGTTCTACTGGGAATGACTTAAGAAATACCTGAGTGTATTAGAGACAAGATCAAGGACAAGTGGGAGAGGAATCTAATTATTGGCTAATTCCAGGGCAGTAGGCTAATGAGCTGCACAATGCTGTTAGCGTTCAGGGGAAGTTATTCCTGACACTGCTGCTTGCTACTCTGAATGTGAATGTGTGTCTGTGAGTGTGTAATCTTTTCCCATGAAGATCTGGCATGCAAAGAGAGCTGCATTCAATGTATAAGCCAACCTGTCATGAGGTGTGATATGTAAAAGAAGGTCATTAAACTTCCAGACAAGCATCACAATGAGATCTCACTGTGTAAAAAAGAATTTGTCAGACTTTCACACAGGTCTTGTTTTGGTGTTTCGTTCTGGCTCTGCTGCATAATACTAAAGTGTCTAATCCTGACTAAAAGTTCACTGCAAACCAATTTATAAAAAGGCCTTTCTGGAATCCACGAAATATACTGGGAACCAAACTATTTAGACCGTTTTCCATCTTGGTTTTGTTGGAATTGACATCAACCTAACGGCATTTTTGGAAATTTGGACATTTGGAAATATAATTGTGTGGTCTCTGAACAAATAGAGGGCGGGTGATTTAACTACTAGCAATCCTAGCAGCAGTTTATCTTAGCAGTAAAACTTTTTATACAGTTCTTTCAGGCTAAATGAATACCACTTGCACTATGCAACACTACTAGCACCAACATGCAAACAGAGACAGAGATCCTGCTTTGACAACAGCATCACTGAAAATGCTTTAAGTATCTCAGTGAACCTAGCATGCATCCATAAATGAAAAGACCGGCATCATTTCCACTCTCTAAATGCTTCTTAATGACATTATAGCAAATTTAGCTTTGCTAGCACCAACCCGCAACCTTGGCCTGCATAATCAGCTAAGCCACAAGCCACTAACATGGGAGTTTTCTCCAGAATGCCAGCCACTGCCAAAACGTATCAACGTGTGGCAGTTATATTTGGAAAGTTGAGCTATTCCCAGGGAGAAAGTCCAAAGAAAACAGTGAAACCAGGAAGTAAATCTTTCCACATAATCTGCTGTAGTCTGCTAGAGGCCTGGCAGAAAACCGTCAAGCCCAGTGACCGCACCAAGCAGCAAACAGATGAAACCTCTAGTTCAATTTGACAAACTGATCATGAGCTGAGGGAAGTATGTCTAAATAACTTCCTGCAATTAGCTTTCAATATGAGACTCAAGGGGTGTAAAATGAGCACAGTTGTCTTGTATGTAGAAAACCAATTCAGTGTGTCAGGGAAATCCAATGTAAATGTCTTTATGGTACAGTAGATGAATAAATTGCATGTATGGAGACAGATAGTAGACAGTGATGTGTGGACATTTAAGAAGTGTATTAAGTATTAAATTGGAACACCACCTAAATTTACAATTCCAATATGTTATTTCCATGGCCTAGGAAAGTTCAATCAATATCTGTAAACATGAGCCGCTCCCTCTCAAAGCCAGAAACCAGAAAAGTGAGTGTCAAACTTGTGATGTCATCAAGTATAAAGTCTGGGGCTGCTCCATAGACAATGAATTGTTTCTTTTCTTTTTATACCCAAACAAGCTTTATTCTCATGTAGTGTTCTCAGTTCAGAAACTGAAAATGTACCCATATACCCAGAAGATTCCCCTGGTGCTCTGTGTCATCTATAACATCTCTCCAAATTCATTGTCTATGGAGCAGTTCCGGACTTTATACTTGATAACATCACACATTTTGGTTTTAGCACTCTAGTTTTTGGATTTTGGGGGAGAGTTGTTCATATTTACTAATATTTTAGGAATAACATGTATGAATTTTTAAAATGGGCGTAGTTCCCCTTTAAACTTTCACTGAAGTTGTACACTACTGACTGGAATCTACGTAAACTTGTGAAGAAACACTCCAGTCCACCACACACACTAATCTTCCTGTTGCTCAGGGCCGGAGCTCAGAGACAGGAAGTGTTGGGAGTATAAGCACAGGAAGTGCTGTACCAGTCGGCAGACGACATCCTGGGAGGGGCAGCCTGGGGAGTATCGGAGGGAGACCTGGTTCCCAACGCGTTATACCTCAGTGGAGGTTTCGGAGTTCCACTTCCCTTTTTATCTGTTTTTGCATTCTACATCAATAATCACCATGACAACCATTGAAGACAGCATACAAAAAGTTCAAAAAGGGAGATACTTTAAAGCTTTTAATTCTATGCTCTGCATATCTTGTATTGTCATTTTTGATAATGTGATTGTTTTGGGGTTAACCAAGTCATTATTTTGTCTCACAAATATAATGAAATAATAAAATATGTGTATCACAGAAGCAAAAATCACAAATGTGCTTCCATATTACAAAAAAAGCAGGCAATCTGGTTCATCTGAGTCGCTCACACAGCTCTCAGGGCCTTGAATGAAGTGGAAATCATCTTAGACCTGACTCTCAACTCTGAACCTCCAAACAAGTAACTGCTGTGAACACTATGAAGAATGAACAGCTCATTGAGAACAACAGGCGTAAAACACATCTAAGCAGGTCAAATGAGCCTTTGTCATGACTCTGTAATCTGACAGAGCCTTAAAGCATTTCTAAGCGGTTGGGTAACATCTCTGGAGGCGTCAAAACCACACTATAAATAACACAAAATAACTTATTATTTTCTAGTTAGATATGTTGCCAAGTGTTTTTTTCTGATGCCTTCACATTTTCAAACAATGATTCATTACCTTAACACACACAGCAAGGTTCCTGTTTTGATCTCCCCAAGCTCCAATGAAAAGAGTTTTTTGTGCCAAGGAATAACTGCAGGTTGCCCTAATTATTCACATATGGGAACACACCAACCTCGCCACACAAATTCACCGCTCTGTTTGACTTTTAATGCACATGGAGTGAGCAGTGTGACAGCTGAAACTGCTTTTACACATTAAGGCTGACAGGGATGAAACGTGTACATTGTAAAATGTAACATGATCTACTCTGCAGATAAAGAACCAATTCATCCCACCTATTTAGCATTCATAAGCAGTATTGACACTTGTAGTAAGTCATTGTCACACTATAATGTAGTTATATGCTCATATGTTTTTTTTAAAGTGTTCATTGTTCTATTTGTAAACACATTTAACTCCTCTCTGAAGCATCCGTAACTGGGTGCTGGTATATACACAGATAATGAATGACACTAACATATAACACAGTTATATCTATATCAAATGTCTTAATTGGTTATTAATTGTTGAGAATACTGTAAAATGTCCTTATATCTGCTTATGACTAAATTCAAAAACAACAATTTTGGTATATGTTTATATACACTGCTCAAAAATTATAAATGGGGGCATTAAAGTAAAGTGTCACTGTTACTGTGATATTTCTAAAATGCAGTTTTGTAAGTCCATGTTATCCTTAAGTTTTCTACTATTCTTTTGCAAGATGTGTCATGTTTATCAAATGGTGGATTTGTTATTTTAAGATTTTAATTCTGAATTAAAATATTGTTTTACAACAAACTCATGTGTCACTACTTTTGGCTCTTACGCAGTTACTGCACTCGTACAAGTGGTGGAAAACGCCCTCATTGAACATCAGAAATTCATAGGAGGTGTGTGTCTTACTATCCCAGAAGATGAAACGTTAATATGCACTACAAGAAATCTAATACAAGTCATCCATCCATTTACTATACCCACTTCAATGCTTTTGATTAAAAATATGCCTGCAGGTTGGAGATTTTTCTGAACAAAACAAACATGTATGAGCTCATTACATGAGCGAAGAAGAACAGAAGGCATCCACCAGCCAATCACGACACTTAATGTTGAAGTCAAGGTACTTTATATGTCCCAACATGCATTGACAAACACTGTGACCTCAAACTTAAAGACTTTAATTCATTTAAGATAATGATTACTGACGTCACCGATGTGAATATACAAGTTCATACAGAACGAATACCCACAAGCTGACCAAACGCCCAATTCTCAAATTGGTTCAAAGTTACCTAATAGGCTGTCTGTAACAAAGGGGTAAGTCCTACAGCACACCAGCTCCTTTCATCAGCTCAGCTCCCATATCTTTACAGCCACACCTTGCCCTCCCACTCTCCTTCAATCTTTCTGCTTGTCCCGTCATTATCCAGCCCCTATGCAAAGGATATGGCACTGAATGCCATAAAGAAGCACGTGAAACAAGTCAAGACTGTTACCTAACTGTGTTGTTAAGCGTTTTTTCTCCAATCCCACCTTTACCTTCTGTGTAAAGCCGCAACACTCGGATGTGGGCAGAGTCAAGAGACAGGCAGGTGACAGACATGGGTGAATACTCAGAAGAAAAAAAACGGATGAGTCACTTTCAAAACTTCCCTTCAATGCATCTAGTTTGAGAAACCAAACATTTGTGGAACTTCAAAAATGACTTATAAATTACTTCAACTGCTGCTAATACTGTGCATTTAAATGTAAACACATGAAAGTGTTGAAAGTAAGGCTGCAACTGACGATATCTTTCATTATTGTTTAATGTTCTGATTAACAGTTTGGTCTAGAATGTCAGAGCCCAAAGTGACATCTTCAAGGTCATGTTTTGTCTGACCAACAACAGTTCAAAAACCCAAAGATATATTCAGTTCATTATCATGGACGACTACTACACCATAAGATATTTGCATCTAGGAAACTGGAATCAGTTTTTACAATTTGGGCTTTGAAAAAATAAACCCTTAACGAGTAACTAATGATCAAAATTGTTGCTGATTCATTTTCTGTTGATCGATTAAGCGAGTAATAGTTTCAGTTCTTGTTGAAACAGTCACATTTTCCAGACTATTCCTTTGAGTCCCTAATAACAGAGTAGGCCTACCCATAAGTATATGCCCTTTATTTTCCTATCATCAGTGGAGGCAGGATTGTATGGTGGTTGGGCGTTCAACAAGGCAGCTGCTGCTGGCACACATCCACCACCCTGCTGAAGTACCACTGAGCAAGCCATTGAGAGAGTAAGAAGTGAATTTCTCTGGAGAATCACAACATTATCCCCTTAATCTAAATGCTGGCAGCTCTAAAAGCTGCTAAGACCTCATAAGTAAGTAGTTCCAATATAATTATGAACACAATGTCTATTATTAAGACGTAATCTGGTCAGTCGAATAGATTAATTACATTATGTACAATAGGTTCGATGCTGTCTACGTGGTCTACATTATTCACTGTAGTTTTACAGAGGCCTGTGAATCAGACATCACTGAGCATGCGCAAAGACCTACAGGAATCCAAACTTTTTTTCATTACAGACCAACGCCTTGCATTGTGGCACAAACACGCCCGCGAATGAATCAATGACATGAACTAATGTGACTTTTTAAGAGCCTGAGAGGAGAGAGGTGAAAGGTGAGTCTGGCAGATGATAGCAGAGCGGAGGGAGGATATAAAAGAGAGAAAAGACCTATAAAAAAAAAAAGTCGAGGATTTGATTGTCTCACTTTCTCTCGGAGCTCCCGTTCACTGTCCAGCTCTCTCTGTAGGACCTGAGCCCGGTCCTCTGCGTCGTCGGCCTGCTGCTGCAAACACTGAATCTTCCTCTTGACAGCATCCAGAGAGTTCAAACCCGCCATTGTTGACTCTTTTGTTACTTAATTTAAGACTACACGCAGAGATAAACGCTGTTGGTACTTTTTCTTGGTTGTGCAAAAAATAAAATGAGCTATTGCCTCCTGCTTATTTGGTCTATTCAGAATAATAAAATAACGGGGGAAAAATGGTTTGATTGTTGATTTAAAAAGACAAAAATCGATGTAGTTCCGAGGCCAAAGTCTTTGGAATGTAAAGGAGTCGTTCAAGTGCAACAAAAGTTATATAACCAGGAAGTCACGGCGTCCAGGTGTTCTCCAAATGTTTCTTCTGGTCTGTAGGAATGATACGTTCATGTGCAGTATAGAAAGTTGTCCTCAGGAATGTTGCAGTTTTTGGTCCGGACACTTCAGAGTTTGAGGAGGAGGATTAGAAAAGCTGCGCGATGAGGAGAGCGGAGAGCACCAGACTGTGCCGGAGGAGGAGAGAGATGATTGGGATGATGAGGTCAGAGAGGGCGGGGCGTGTGTGTGTGTGTGTGTGTGTGTGTGTGTGTGTGTGTGTGTGTGTGTGTGTGTGTGTGATCCCTGCTGTGACTGATGTGATCACTGCTACGACGAAACTTTCAAAAGAAAAAGGAAAGCCACGATGAATTAATTTAAGATCAAATAGCGCAGTGCCAATAGTTTAGATGTCACACACAAACTTGATTTGAGAGTGACATTTTCCTTTACAGACTGACGTTCGAAGTTTCCACCCTACTTGAAAACATAATATATGCTGTGTATTTGAAGGCTGAAACAACTTCCAGCATGGTTGGTATTGGCCCCAATACTGACCTTTTAAAGCAGATACCATGGCTACCATGGCATTACCAATCCACATTAAATACAGTTTATTTTAATGTAAAACAAAATTGAGTGTTTTCTCTAACAGTTGCATTAATTCAGTCATGGTGATTAAAATTAGTTCTATGCAGTGATGTATAACACTGGTATTGACCACCGATATCGGCAAATGACCCTGAATTAGGGTCTCAGAATCAGTTTCGGTGGAGAAAAAATTGGATTGGTGCATTCCTACTTGAGGGGTCGCAATATGCTGCTACAGTCTTTCTTTTTTTCCATCTTCCCTTTTTAATGGGAAACCTCAGAAGGCAACATCTCTTCTTAAACGATTTAAAGCTCAGAGATAAGGGGCCATGATTTAGCATCACCTTGGCAATAAATGGTCACAAGCTAAAAATATTAAGATGAGATAACATGGTATATTGTTTAGAGCTAGACCGATATATTAGACGATATTAACTTATAACAAGCACATGAACAATCCCGGAAGTGGAACATCGTCAATATAGACTAATCGAAACTAGCAAGAAATTGCATTACAGAAATATAAAAAAATATGATATAAGGCAGCTGGGTTAGCTCAGTTGGTAGAGCGAGCACACACATATGAAGGTTGACTCCTTGAAGCAGTGGCTGCAGGTTTGATTCCCCCTCTCTCTCACCCCTTTCATGTCTTCAAATGTTCTATGGAAATAAAGGCCTAAAAAGCCCCAAAAAATATGATGATTTTTCAAGTGTAAAATGTCCCTCAATACATCTGTATCTTGTTCTTATCCTTTTTGTAATAACCACATTTAAGGAATCCTTAAAAAAATATGGATACTGACTGCAAAAACCCAGCATCAGCGAGGCTATACTATCATTTGATGATGTGATATATAATAAAGTCATATGATGCTTACATTCAGTGAAAGGTTTGGGTTGCGCCGTTACATTATTAGTTCTACTCTTGTGCATCATTTTTGCAGTTTACTGTACAGTTCAGTTTCAGTATTTTTCAGTTCAGTACTTTACACATTTGACAAGTAAATGGATGAATCATTAGATATAACACGCAGCAAACTAACCACATGGGGTATGCATAAATTCATAAATGACAAAGTCGTCCTCACAAGATGATATATTAAGGGCAAATCTATTAAGTAATCATGCATAATCATAATAAGTCTTTCTATTTTTGAGGAACTGTGTGAATATTTGTCTTAAAGGAGTGAGTAATCAAACATTGTCCATAACCCGCCTGCTCGTAGATGATGTTCACTGTGTGGCTATAAATGAGATTTATGCTGCATCTTTCATATTTCTCTGCCGGCCCTGCCTGTGTTTACTATCTTAGTTTCCTATTCACACAATCGACCCTGTGAGCAAACATGTTGTTTGGACGAGCATGTAGCAGGCCAGAAGATCTCTTCGTGACTCGCTTCAGTTCAGGTTCAGCTCAAATTCATTCCTGCTGTTCACTGTGAAGAAGAAAATCCCTCATAATCAATCTCATCTGTTGATTGAACCCCTCTCTGTCTGATTTGCCCCTTACACCGGAAAAGCTGGACGCAATGATTTCATTAGACACAGGAGTGTGGGGATTTCTATTTGCCTTAGCTGCATTCCTGACATACCAGAGCCCCCCTGCCTTCTCCCTGCTTTCTCTGCCCGGCCACCCCCACCGTCTAGCTTTCCCCTAAAACAGTAACTATTGCTGCTGTGAATGCTGTTATCAATACCTGTATTTAAAACTACATGATGCCACCCTCTCTGACTCTTACCACCATTAGCTCTCGGCATCCTTTATGCAAATGTTGTGATCTAACCTCCTTAAAACAGACTCTATTTATGTATCACATCTGCTTGCTTTTGTGGGGTCTTTGACTCACACTGTTGTGCTTCCCCAGCCCCCTCCAGGTTTCCAATCTGGTCGTGCTCTCTGTGTGAATTGAGATGTGTAATGACTTGACTGCTGCCTCTAATAAGTGACATGTGAAGGGGGATTCATGGAAGTGGAGTAGAGCAGCTTTACTAGCTGGACATGTTTGTGTGAATATAATTCACTGTAAATATAGTAAACATCTATTTTTAACAAAAGTTTAGAGTGGAAGGAAGCCTTACCTAGTCAGGCTCAAACCACAACTTCAACAACTACTTTTTCCAGGGGCCCACTTGACCCACTTTACATGTGAGCTTCTCAGAACTGTTCAGAGTTTATTTAATCACAGCGTGAGGATAATCCAGTGTCTCAGCCTTAGTCCCTGTGTCTGTATGTCAGACACTTCCTTTCTCTTTGTGTGTAGTACAACACTGCATTTCCCTGGGATATCCTCCACAAGGCTCAAACAATACCACATCTTGGTGGCATCTGGGAGAATTTTAGTTTTTATAATGCTTCTTTTTGCTTATTTACCCTGCAAGGTTTGCTTAGTAATTTAATTGGAATGACTGGATTCTTAGCTATTGTTATTAAAAGTAAATGTCACTGCTAAACTGGTATGATAAGTATTTTATCCATATCTTGGACATAATCGACTCCCTAATAAGGACTTTGTTTATATTTGAATTCCCCCGCTCTCTCTCACACACACACACACACACACACACACACACACACACACACACAAACGTTTGTGCACAGATGCAGGGAGGAACCTCCACTGACAGATATAGAGCGCTGTGGTTTGCGATGTTGCCAATCATCTGAAGTATGATCTTTCTTTCCAGATTGCAGCTGATTAGCCAGAGGACAACTGACATGTCCAATGTTCCGCTACATTTACTGAAATGAATTATTTGTGTATACAAAAACATTCTCGCCAATTTGAGAGTTAGTTTGTGTCTGATGTAGAGGACATAGTCATCCCCTTGAATGATGACTCTATATAAGATTCATATAGGATTCAGATCTTTTACTGCAATAAAAGTACCAATACTACAGTGTGAAATATTCCATTACAAGTAAAATCCTGTAATAAAAGTTGACTTACAGTAAATGGGAACTACACTGATTTTACACATCAAAGTCAGTTAAGTTGTATAAAACTGTAGAGGGAGCTTCACAAAAAGTGTCTGAGGCAGCATTGGTTGGGGGGGAAAACTACGATTTTGAAAACAAAAAGATCAGAGGGGTGTTTGTGTGTGTGTGTGTGTGTGTGCGTGTGTGTGTGTGTGCGTGCGTGTGTGTGTGTGTGCGTGCGTGCGTGCGTGCATGCGTGTGTGTGTGTGTGTGTGTGTGTTTGGATGTGTGGGTTACAGTTTATCCGTGTGCTCATCTTGCAGGAGTGGCTACACAGGAATGTATTAGTCTCTGAAGTGCTCCAAACCATTCACTGTGGATCAAAGTAAACCCACAGCTGGTACTGGCTTAGAACCATCCAGCTGTGGAATAATGGGCTCTGGTTTTCAGTGCCATGGTAACGTGAGTGTGTGTCAAAGTCGGAAAAAGCAAGTTATTAATGACAAAAGCAGAAGCCTCTTGTCAATATTCAAACTCTTGCTAATGATTCAATAGGAACAGAACTGTTCATTTTCATTCAAGTGAAGTTAGTAAACTCAGTTGACCCAGACTCCCCTGTGTGTATGTGTGTATGTACAGTATGAGTGTGTGACCTTTCACTTACGTCTGCAGCTTTTATCTCAGACAGTTCCAGCTTCTCCTGAGCGTCTTTCAGGCCCTCAGAGAATTTGTCCAGTTCGTCCTCCGTCTGCTTCATCTTCTTCTGGAGGTCCATCAGCTCCTCCTCCAGCTACAA
This sequence comes from Zingel zingel, assembly GCA_023566125.1. NCBI lineage: Eukaryota > Metazoa > Chordata > Actinopteri > Perciformes > Percidae > Zingel > Zingel zingel. The sequence continues at coordinate 19,497,922 of CM042322.1, read as the reverse complement.
CAGGTGAGACCATTAGTCCAGTTCACTACACTGTCTTTGTGTGTTTTTATTTAAATTCTATAGATTATTTTTCTTTTTACCCAACTCTTGGTTCGGCATGGAAATTTCCTATGCACTGCTGCCTTTGTGCTAACTCCACCATTGACCTGAGAGAGTATACATGTATTCTGTTCTATGTAATTCTGCTTTATTCTGTTCTGTTTTGTTCTAGTAAATTTTATTCTATCCTATTCTGTTCTGCTCCATTCTAATCTATTTTAGTCTATTCTATTCAGTTCCATTCTATTCTGCTCTGTTTTGTTATGTTCCGTTCCATTCTACTGTATTCTATTTTGTTCAGTCCAATTTTATTTTATTATGTTCTGCTCTGTTCCATTATGTTCATTCTATTATATTATATTCTATTCTATTCCATTTCATTCCATTCTATTCTACCCTATTCTTTTCTGTCCCCACATTAATAGACACATCTCACTCTAACAAAGTTAAATGACTGCACTGAACCCTGGATGAGTTTTACCCCCCAAACTTTCACCAACTTAAAAAAAATCCTGTTTATATAAGTACAATAATATATAAAATCCATTATATTTAGTGTGTTTGTACTGCACCTAAATAATAGTTCAGTGTGATGGGATGCCGTTAAAGCCTAGGTGTTTGAATTTAGACCAGTGATAAAGCAGCAGATTTGGGAGTCTAATTGAGTTTATTATGTTTGGGAACATTTAAATGGTAATGGTTTACTATCAGTCTCTCATGACATCAACCCTGGTATGCAGAGCCTAATCCTCTCTCTCTCTCTCTCTCTCTCTCTCTCTCTCTCTCTCTCTCTCTCTCTCTAACACACAGGGTTAAGTGTTCCACCTAATCAGTGCCCCCCCATGAAGTGCTTCTGATAATCCTACTGAATTCCACACTGTTCTCTTCTGGTGCCTAAAAATACAGCTCTTATCAGTAAGAACACACATGCGCCTGGGACTGTGTGTGTGTGTGTGTGTGTGTGTGTGTGTGTGTGTGTGTGTGTGTGTGTGTGTGTGTGTGTGTGTGTGTGTGAATAATCGCCCATTTGTGTCCACATGTATCCATTTGCATGCTTCTTGTGTGTGTTGTCTCCTGTGCTGGATACACCTTTCAAACAGGCTTTATGAGAGACAGACCAACTCTCTGCAAACTGGTCCTGGAGGGAGGGATGTAAACAAATCATGATCCTGGGTGGTCTCATCACCTGAAGTGGCCAAAACCACTATGAGGGGGATTTTAACAGTTTTCTTTGAGCCTCACTTTAAACAGCATTAATACTGCCCTATTGTTACTACATTCATCTCCTATTGATTCCTTTAAGTTGTTTGTGGTGTTCAGGTGGTGTGGTGACTCAGGTGGTGTCAGATGTTTTCCCCCATAAATAACTGCATAGAAATCCACCATGATGAAACTGAAAACTGAAATATAGTTTCGAGAGCTTATCCTAAGAGCGTTGCCTGGCCTTTTAAGGAGGTGTTTGCGTTTCCAATACTGTCACTAGGATTTGTTGAATTTACCCTCCAGTCTCTGAGCGATATTTATATATTTATTTAGCTGTGATTCAGCCAAGTAAAGCAGTAAATTAGCTGTGAGGAATGTAGAATAGATAAATGTGAAACGTGTTTACAGACAGTTTCCTTAAAGGTATGTCTGGTATGATGATTATCTTAAGAACTGGATAAAGAGAGAAGCCTTAAGTATGCCTTAGTCTGAGTCTGGAGCAATTTTGGCAGTTATGTTAATCCATAACTTTAATATTACAATTTTTTGCTATTTAACTAATCGAAAACAGCATCTCTGATCTCTTTAACACTTTGACACTGCCTTTGACATCACGGCTGACCCATCCATCTCTTTCTGTTCTCCTCTTTCTCTCACCTGCTTGCATTTGTCCTCTGCTGCCTTCTTGTCCGTCTCTGCCTGCTCTGCCCGGTCAATAGCATTCTCCTTGTCCAGTTTCAGCATCTGCATTTTCTTCTTGATGGCCTCCATGGTGGCTGCTTGGTTGGATTTCCCTGTCCGAGATGTTAAAAATGCAGCCTCAAAAAGCACAAGTCTGTCTCCTGTTGTGTTTAGATGTAGGAGGTCTTATGTACAGTACTGGAGAGAGCTGGAGTCCAACAAGGCTGCAGAGAAATAGAGAAAGAGAGAGACAGAAACGGGGAGAAAGTAGAAAGGAGACAGAAAGAGCTGTGAACAGAGATGGAGAGTTGAGCCCTATATGGGTAGTTATTTAAACTGCAACAGAACCTGCCTCTAGTCTCTGATCACCCCCTTCTCCTCCTCCTCCTCCTCCCATGCTCTCACCCCTCCCTTCCTCTTTTCAATCTTTCTCTCCATCCTCTCCCTCTCCATCTTTTGCTCCTTCACTCACCACTCTGCTTCCACTCTATCCTGGCTCCCTGATTATCATTGTCTCAGACACGTACTCCACCCTATCAAACCACCCGTCCAAGGTCTCTGTAAGGATTGGTCTGGCTTCTCCACTCCACTCACTAACTCTTCCAACGTGGCTGATCTCCTTATTTGGGTTGTTGTGTTTTCAGAGAGGGCCACAGATCAGACAGGAGAGAGAGAAACGCAGGTCATGTTTCCACATATAACCTCCTATCAATGCATAAAGAGTCCTGCTGGCACACAGCCTCTCACACTCAGGGCCTTTAAGAGTGTGTATATTAGAGGATGAGAAAGGGAGAGAGTAAAGTGCAAAGTAATTGGAGGGAGAGTTTGAGAGATAAAGATGGATGGAGAAAGTTCCCACTGTAATCACACTGTCATAATATTTGGGCATTAAAGTAAAAAGTCAAGGAGACTCAAACTAGCTAGACCATAATGTGAAAGTAAAAACACAAAACTACCTGGTATGAACAACAGATGCAACAGGGATCAGTTTGTTTCACTCAGATGCAATGCTCTGCGAGGTAGTGTGATGATACAACCTTTGCATCCTTCAAATTTCTATCATGGTACTATTAAGCTGTTTTGGTTTTATGACTATGTGATGCAATTCAGACAGCTCCTGTTTTGTTATTTTAAATATGATCATCAGGGGCAGTAGAAAAAAAATAATGTATCAGTAGTTGTGAAAAGTTACAAAACTGTCTGAAATTTGAACCCTGAGCTCTGTGCACCTGATATTTGAGTTTGGTGACTGAAGGATGAAAGCAGACTGAGTATTAGAGTTTTGTGAACAATGGATACCAGTGTCCACAGTTGCTCATAATCATAGAGAGCGGGGTATGTAGAAAGATGGATGGCCCTTGAAGAAGGAGATCCATGGATATGAATCAGCACACAAGGACTAGGACACTTATTCCCCAGAACTGGGTTGCACCAGCTACTTGTTACTCACTAACTTTGTGTGAACTACTAGCTAATTTCAAACTAGAGATATTCAAAATCAGGTTTCACTATTAAAACTTAAGAAATGTCTTAAATAGTAAAGACTAGTAATGTGAAAATCAATTGCTAGTTGCTCCATGTAGCGTCACAAGCTAGCATACAACTTACAAATAGAACCGTTTTCAGGGGCTACAAACGGTAGCCTACTGATAACTGAAAATCCTTTGTAAATGTATGACTTAGTTTTATTTATATTTGCAAACATGGAGAAAAATGTGTATTTTGGAGTTATATTCATTTAGAATGAGAAGGAAATATCTGATTATGCCAACCTAACCAAGGCTATATTTAATCAATCATGGATAGCTTGGCAAACTTTATTAGCATAACATTATGTCATTTGAGGTATAGGCTATATTGTGTATTTTTGTGAAATGTAATACAAAATCTTCTCAGTTTACATCATTATTAAACATTTTGATCAAGTATCAGGTTTGATATGTCGACCAAATTCCTTTAACGTTACTTATTTTACTCTTCAATAAACTAAGCATATGTTAGCAAGCTAATGTTAGCTTTGTCAGTTGGTTCAGTTATGCTACATAACACTCACCTGAAGTTAGGTGTAAACATTTAGCTCGTAACAACTAATCTCACTGTAAAAAACTAGTTTGTGTGGTGCGTTTTTTTATTTTTTTTATTTAGTGATATGTAAATATTTACTTACGTTGTAGTAGGCTAGCTTACAAACATATGGTACAACTGGCTCCCAGACATATCATCTTTGAGCCATTGTGTATTGGCAGCTGCACTTCCCCAATTTAATAATTAAATAAAAAAATTGTTCAGATGGTAGGCCATGGTGGTAAACCAAAAGTCTGCATGATGTAGCTTTAGCTAGCAAATACTACTGATGTATGTAACTGTAATAGCGGGCCAAAGAGACACTCATAACGACCACATATCCTTTTTTTCTTTGTTCCGTTTTCTTTATCATTCGTTATTCGCAGGTCAAATTCAGCAGCAGCTTCTACTTGTTATATTAACATTGGAACTATAGGTTGCAGTCAGGAATGAGCTATTGGATATTATCAAAATGACAGTGTATCGTATTATTATATATACCCTACAATAAATCAATATTTGTGGCATTCTAAGACAGATGCTATAGCCGTAAAGAGTACATAACATAATATGGCATTATTCACAAAGATCAGTTATGACCAGTGGAATGCAGAACTTTTGACCACTCAACCTCGCAGTTCGATCCCATAAAATATCAGATTTTGATTAGAAGCATCTGCTCTCTTTGCCTGCAAAGCATTCAGAACAAGGGCCAGGATGAAGTAAATGGGAAATATCCTAAAGACATTTCTCAATAAGGTTTTATTAGGAGTAAATGTGTTGTACAGTGTGAAGAAAACCCTGCTGAAACTCTGCACTGCTTTAAGCTGCTGATGTGAGTTACAGCTGTCTGTGGTGTTGATGTGGAAGTAGGCCTACTCCACAGCATTGTGGAGATAGGTCTGGCAATGTGAGACTAATGTGAAGGAATTGCAAAACTGATCCACAACCAAACTGCCCCTCCTTCTGTGGAGCAGGAGAGAGCGCCAGGAAGAAGAAAAATTGATTAAAAGAAAGATATATCACATAATCATCCGTCTAGCTACACATAATCAACTGTTGACTGTCTGGCAATATTTTAAGGTAGCAAGTTGTGTACAGTTTTAGAATGATTAGTCTTGAGTAGTTTTAACTGCTGGGTGGTTCAGTGTTATGATATGTAGCCTACTGTCAAGCTCAGGTAATACAGCATGAATAAACTGCATTACCTGCAGCATGGATTGTTTCATTTTTCTTGATATTGGAATAGGATGCATTACAAATAGTAAATTAGATTTATGGATATTGATGAAGCCAGCTGAAGCATCTGTTGCACATTTCATGGCAATCCATTCAGTATTTATCATAAAAAACTCACTCAAACCCAAAGATCATGGTTGGGCTAGAGGAAAACGCAGGGGATCACCAAAGTCATTAGGATTTCTCCTCTGGGGACCATGAATGTCTGTACAAAATGTAATGCATCCAATAGTTGTTGAGAGATTTCATTCTGGACCAAAGTGGTGGATCGACAGACAGACAGACAGACAGACAGACAGACAGACATGAGAGCCATGCTAGCAGTGTGGCTAAAAACACATTAGTTCATTTTCAAATTCTTAATCTTGAAAGGACACTTGCATTACAATATATAATAATAATAATAATAATAATAATAATAATAATAATAATAATAATAATAATAATAATAATAATAATAATAATAATAATAATAGAAGTAATGAGTTATGAGTTATGTGTGCATGTTTAGAGCATAATGGAAAATAGTGACTTTTATTACAAAATGTAATATTTAGGTGTCCTGCTTCTATAGTTTCCAACATGAATCTATCTGTAGAATCTGTTGCCACTAAAAGCTACCCCTCTGCCCTTATACTGTATGTGAAAAGCACATCAGCAGTCTCCTGCTCTAATTTGTGAGGCTGCAGCTGTAAGTCTCCTGGCCACAATGTCTGGATGTTGCCATGTTCCACCAAGCCTCTCAGTGAGTAATTCAAGAGTGTAATTTAGTGTTTTCAATATCCTCTCTCGACATTCCAAGTATGCTTTCCCTTACTGCTGCTCAGCCACAGAAATGCTGTGGAGGGGCCCAGACTAAATATGAAGATATTTTGCAAATGCAAGTTAAGCGGCCAATTAAAGTTTATGCTTTGGATTAATGATGGAGAACAGGGCATTTGGAGAGGGTGAGTAAGGCGCAGAAAAGGAAGACTCTCTGGTCTGGTGTCCTGAAAGATAAATAGAAAGGGGGATGACCCTACAGAAAGGCCTCATGGTTTTAACACAATTAAAGCTTCAGTCCCTGCAGGAGGATATGAGGTCCTCTTAGTATGCGTGCATGTGTTAACGCCTATGGCCTTGGGGCGGAAACATACATCATGAATCACCTAGACATGACACCACCTGGACTCTGATGACACACATGCTCACACACACACACAGTGAGTTGCAACTCCTCTGTAACACTGTCTGTACAAGCAGAAGCACACATTTCCTGTATGACGATGAGCTTCTGTGCTGCCTGCAATGACGTCATGACCTTTCATGACCTTTCATGACCTTTCATGACCCCCATAACCATTTGTTTACCTACACACACACACACACACACACACACACACACACACACACACACACACACACACACACACACACACACATTCATACACCTCTCCAGGCATCTCACAGATGTTTGGATCATAGCTAACCAGTTAGAGGTGCGATTGCATGTCTGAACACTTCGCTCTGGGGCAAGTACAGCACGTCATTGTTGGTAGTAATGATAAAGGAGAGATTACAAACAATACAGATGCTTCTTAGTCAAATTGACAAGTCTGTCAGGTTTTACATTGGTCCCATTATTTGCACCACGTCTACAAAATACTTAGTAGTACTTGATAAGTTTATAATCAGTGCACAATAAGGCAGCGTGCTGACAATGAATTGTTGTCGGGCCACCTGGAGACAGAAACCTGCAGTTCAGGTTTAAAAGGTGAGAATGAAATCACAGAGCATAAACAGGAATCTGACTTCTCACATATGAAGTGGTGAGATCAGGGAGGGTGACGTATTTTCCTGCATGCCATATGTCTACCTTTACTTTCTCTGAGTCTTACAAATACACTGAGGTGTAGGTCTGATGGGTCCCAACAACAGCAGTGTCAAATTATTGTTTATTATTAATAAACCTGAAACTTTAGTTTGTGAAAACCATATCTGTGAAATGTATGGTCTAGTCTAGTCTTGTAACATTGTAACAGTATTGTCACCAAATTTTCAAGATGAATTTACACAATACACTATGAGCCACTATCTGTGAATGTCTGATTATGCAACAACTTCCTCTGCGTAAAAAACAAGTGAGAACGTTCCAGACTAATTCTTGAATGGCACATCAAATACCTGAGGTGGAAGAACATACAAAGACAAAGACAGGCAGCAAAAGAGATGACACAGAAACGGAGCCCACCCGAACATTTGGATTTAACAATTTGATAATAGACCTTTTTAGACATACATCAAAAATACATGCATACATACTACCCAACATGCACTCATGGTGACATTGTTGTTATTGATCTTTTGACAAAACAATCTCAGGTCCATCTTCTCGTTCCGGACATTTTGACTGTATGCATTGAATTCAACACAATTCAGACTGTGTGAAATGACCAAAAGCTCAATCACATATGAGTAAGTAAACCTTGATTTATCCAGGTAAGTCAATTGAGAACAATTTGCAATGACGACTTGTCACATTCACAAAGTTACACATTAATACCTGGAAGCTGCCCAGTACAACCACAGTCTGATCTGCTGGCCACTGAGGTTAAGGTCCTTGCTCAAGGGCACCTTAAGGGAGGGACAAGCACTGCTCTTTCACTTTCCCCATGCTGATTTTATCCTGCCAGTCTGAGGATTGAACCGGCAACCTCCCGGTCCCAAGCCCCCTTCCTTGACACCCCAGGCCACCACTGCCCTGTCAGCTACTGTTTCCAATAACTGTTAAACTCATATTCTGTAGCTTTCTGCCATATCACAGGGTCTTTATCAGCAGATTGAACTGAGTTTAATTGAATCATTTTGCTGATGAAGACCATGTAATATGGTCAAAAGCTCCAGAACAAGCTAGTAAGTGGCACCAACCAAACTGGTTTTCTATCTCCCTACATTAAGTTCTAAATGTTCTTTTAAAGTCTTATGTAAGTCTGGTGGATATCACTGAATCCACTTTAATTCATTTTACTTTTTGCTTTTATATAATTTTAAATTGAGACAGACTGACAGACAGAGACATAATGATAGAACGCTAACACCTATGAAAAGGAGGCTGGGTTTATAGTCACAGACAAAAGGAAATAGATGGAGAAAGTCAGATTGGGTACAGTATGTGATGACTTCATGCTGACATGGTGGTGACACACCAGCAGCTGTAGCTCAGGCCTACAGTTTGCAGCTTCAGCACTGACCTTATAAGGACAACACCCCTCTCACTAATTTACTATCTATCTGACGTGCAGTAGCTTCAACCTCAAATGAACGGCAGTTTCATAAAGTTGCGTTTATTATCAACGCTCCGCACTTCTTCCCTGTTTGTAATGCCTCTCATTTGTTTCCTGTCTCCTCCCACACGTTAATCCCTGACGCGCTTTCTTTCTTACTTTCCTCTTTTGCCTACTTGTGTTTACTCTTTGTCCCTCTGATTACCTTATTTTCCTGTGTGACCGTGTGTCCACCTGTTGTTAAGTAAGGAGGTCAGCATGGATCACACACTCATACACACACATCTGGCAGTAGCTGGATTTCACCACTTCGCTGGGAGTGTAAAAAGGAAGGGTGTGTGTGTGTGTGTGTGTGCGTGCGTGTGCGTGTGCATGTGCGTGTGTGTGTGTGTGTGTGTGTGTGTGTGTGTGTGTAAGTGGGAGTGACTGGAGCAGTCAGGGTGAGAGAGGATGAGAATGTGCCCGGCCTCCTGCTCCAGAGTCAGAGAGAGGAAAGCCCTCCCACAGGAAACCAGCGCTCCACTCCACATGGCCTTTTAAGGTAAAAAACTCCCCAAAACTCTTCTCACTAGGGAATAGGGCTAAGATATAGTCACATTTAAAGCTACAGAGGGAGCAGTGAAAAGCCGGATGGAAGCCTGTAAGTGGGGAAAGACTTTATGAAAAGTTAAACTAAATTCAAATACGTTATGTGAGAGACAAAACTTGGAAGGAGAATAGTCTACATGAGTATTTCCCTCTTTTTGTAAATGAATTATGTATTAAGAGTGCAGACATGGTTAGGTATAACTCACATTTTCATAACATTTCACTATCAGAACATTTATCACTGAAGGCACACATTAGGTCTGGTCATGACTGTATCTTTATGGCAAAGCCGATGACCTGCTGCACACAGATGAGAAACATTCCTGTCGTCTGTCTGAGTCATATTAAGTGGAGAGGAGTGTGGGAAACAGACTCCATGCATTTCTACCACATGGGATAATGAGATGCAATTTAAAGCAACTGTAAACAAAAGATGCATCTATGCATAAGTCATTATGGGAAATTGATGTGTATTGTTAAGAGAATTACATAAGTTCCTGGCTTTAGGTCATTATTTCTTTTTGTTCATTACAGCAAAAAAAATTTCACTTTCAGATAAATAAATAAATAAATAAACTTTCAGAGTATTAGCTTTGAGTCTGTTTGCATATGACATGACTGTATTGTTGATTTAATTGCCACTGCTGTCAGAGACAATCATGTCACCAAGATATGTAATCATGTACAAAGATTTTCATATGATGCCAGGATGGTTTAATATCCCTCATGACTTGTTCTGTGACATCTGTAACACTCTTGATGGTGTTTTTGAAGACAAAGGCTGGAGGATGGCAATGTCGGTCTGTGGTGCAGACTTAAATATCTCAACAATTATTTGATGGATTTCCATGAAATTTAGTACAGACATTCATGTTTCCTAGAGCATGAAGTCGTCTGACTTTGGTGATTCCCTGACCTCTCCTCAGACATCCACAGTCCCCTCAGGATGAGATGACGTCAGCAGACAAGGCACTGCGTTGGCCAATCATGTACTTGAACACATTCCTGGAGGATTACTTTCTAATGCAATCGCCAAAACAATAGAGAAAATAATTGCCACTGTGATCATTTCCCAGAGTTGTAAAATCCTGAGTATTCCAAACCTCTGTGCAGTGTTTTGGCGTCTGCAAAGCCTTCAAATTCATGGACTTTTTGCTCAAAGTGGTCCTCCTAGATGCAACACACCCCCACCAGATCCATGCCATGTTTTACTGTAACGCTTTGCTGAATGTATAATAGAGATACTGAAGCCGTTAACAAATTATTAGCAGGTTAGGATTGGTAACCACAAAAAAGACGGGCCATGCCAAATGTGTGCGTGTGTGTGTGTGTGTGTGTGTGTGTGTGTGTGTGTGTCTGTGTCTTCCCCTGACAGACTTTATATTGTGTGACTCCTGCTCCCGGCGCTGACCCAACGAGGTCATGACAACATGTTAATTCAACCCTTGCTTCCCTTTATTGCCTTTGCCGTGTGTGTGTGTGTGTGTGTGTGTGTGTGTGTGTGTGTCTGCCTGTGTTGGTACGGCCTCATCTTCCCCCCTGTTATCTGGCCTAACATTTGCCTCTTTGACATTGCTCACAGAATATGTGTAAATAAAGATCCCTATGGTTGAATGGAGGTAATAAGAGCCTGTCTTGCACTAGTTATTCAGAGTGTTTATCTCCTCATCACACTCATTCATGAGAGAGGGGCTGACATGGAGAGAGGAAGGACAGGTGGGGGAATAAACAGTAGACCGTTTCTGGTGGAGAAGAGAAAATGAGAAAAAGGGGGAAACGTTTCTCACTTGGCACCTGGTATGATGAAGTAGAAAAGGAAGACTTTTGAAATCTATAATAATGTATACATATCTAATAATATGGCCTTGTAAAGTTGATATAGTTTAGTTTAGTTGTATTTTAGGATGCCTATTGTCAGCTGGCCGGGGACTACAGCTGGAAATTAGCCGTTGAAGCTAAAGCTGCTCCTTTTACTGTACAGTTAATTAAGGCGAACTGTCCACGACATTATAAACTAATAAACTAAACTAAACTAAAAGTAAGTTACATGTTGCAAACTATGTGATTGTGCATGTATCAAACAGCTTCTCAGAATGTACTTTACATTGTATGTACACAGTATTACAGTAAAATAGACCTCATGTCTTCCTAAAAAGGTGGGTATCCGAGGACAAAGCTGCTGCAGTTTAACAAAGCAACAAGGTTAACTTATCTAAGAACCCATGCAGGAAGAATGTATGACGTTAGGCTGCTGATAGGTGCCAGCATAGCCCAGCTATGTGAAGCACTGCTGCTGCCAACATAGTCATGAGAGGTGAAAGGTCACTGTATGAGTGATCAACACCCTTCCTGGATTAGAAATGAAACAAAAAAGGAAGGCTGCTCACATTAAAGTCTGAAATCCTGATACTAAAGGAACTCCCCCCAAACGTACAGACCAGGTCAGCCTTCTTCTCCAGCGCTGCATGGTGCTGCATTTGTGACTGCTGGTTTGTGGCTCTTCCTGGCGGCCGCACGGCAAGCTGGACACCAGCCAGGACACCAGCCTGGCCTGAAATGTTCTCCCTTCTGGTTTCCTGAACTTCCCACCCATGGCAAGACACAATGGTCACTCCCTAACTTCTTTTGTAAACCTATAGCTAGTTGCTCTCTCTGCAGCACCGTTATGTCTCTCTAAAAACACACCGGCCAACTACCAAACTCATATGTCATGTATAAAACACATTACAACTGCATATGAATAATATGTTGGTTGGCGCTGCTGACCACAGTGTGTGTGTGTGTGTGTGTGTGTGTGTGTGTGTGTGTGTGTGTGTGTGTGTGTGTGTGTGTGTGTGTGTGTGTGTGTGTGTGTGGTGGTGGTGGTGGCTGAGAACAGGTCTGTGTCTTTTCGCCTCGCCCACATACTGTTAAACATATGGCTTCATTCAGGGACTAATAGAAGGGGTCATTTGTCATCAGCAGTATAAACAAACACATACACACACACACACACACACACACACACACACACACACACACATACACACACATACACATGCACACATGCATGCACACACAGGCCTCATGTTTATTTATCTTTTTATTTTTTATTTTGCTGTTACAATATATTCTGTTTTCCCGTTCATCCCAAACAGTTTCAAAATCATTTTTAAAGTTTTATTCTCTTTTTCTACTTTTGCTGAGTCCCACCCATTCTTTCTCTATCCCTGATAGAAATATTGCTGATTTCCATTTGTAGGGGTGTCCCTTTTACCCCCTCCTTTCCTCACAAAATGCAGTGACTTTTATAAAAAGTGTGTGAGCAGCCCCCTCTTCTGGGCTTGCAGAGTATCACGAATGTCAAGAGACGGAGCGCCAAACAGGCCCTGATCATTGTTCTTTCTTAGCATCTGTTTCTTGCAAGAGGAATTCATGTCTTTATTTCATTTCCTGAACAGGTGAACTTTATTCAAAATGGGTCGACTTAAAAAACTATGAAAATGATCAACAAGTTCCCCACAGTTAAAAATCTCCCAATCGGACAACTGCATCTAAACTTTTAATTTTAGCCGCCTGGTTTATCATAGGCATTTCTGTCATTTAATGGTCTACTATTTAAAAAACACTTCACAAAGTTTTGCATTAACTCTAATTATGTCTTTAAAAAACAGAAGAAGACACACAAATGAGAAATCAGGAATGAAGCCTGTCCTATTGCCTTATCTGATTCAAGGGATTTATCTAAGCATAGAGGGTGCTACTAATAAATTCAATTTAGCTGCTTTAGTTTCAGGGTCCTGGTACAGTGCATGCTGGCTCATTGTCACACTGTCATGGCTTACTGGGACACCTGAGTAATACATAGCCATCTTTTATATTATACAAATCAATTTGACATTACAAGTCAAAATGTCTGCTATGAAAAAGGTCTATTATACACCAGATCATGTTGTTGTTGATCAGTAATCAACAATTGAGAAACACTTACTTGACCAACATATAGTTCCTTATAGGTTTCTTATTAGGTCTGCCTGCCTCTTAATTTACACACTCACATGTAAAGAAAACTGCTACTTCAATCAAAGGGGGCGGAGAAGAGTTTGTAGAAAAATGAAACCATTCAAAGTAAAAATCAGTGCAGACAAGTGTTGCCTCCAGCGCATACAAAATGTGGCAGCATGTAGTAAAACAAAATCTCCCTACAACATGGCACATCAGAAATAAAGCTGCCTTGACTGTTTCATCAGTCTACTAATCAAAGTATCACTGACACTGAGCGACCTTTTGTGCTAGATCATATACAGACAAATGTATTATTGCATAATGGCAAACAATGTTTTTTTTTTCTTTTGTAAATAGACAAACAAACCCAGTAGTAGAACTATGTCAATATTATTACTATTACTACTATTAAGATTTTTTGCGTCGAGCTAAAAAAAAAGTAATAATGACAGTGAGACATATCTTACTTGTACACACTTAATCTTTGTAAAAGCATGAATGGAAAATGTGTGTATTTTAATGTGGGAACACTGGAAAGAATCTGTGATTGGACACATTGGCATTTCTTTTTTTTCCAAATTGTAACAAAAAGTCAAAACTCCTAACAAGACACTGAACGTACTGCATTCCCAAATGTGTCAAGGTTAATGGATGTGTTTTAGAACAAGTATTTGACTTCAGAGCCATACCAAATGGTTTTATCCGGATGTTAGTTTGATGGGCAGAGACTGTTCCTATCTCTGCTGATAGTCCCTGCAGTTGTTCTTATTGTTGTGGGTAGCTGTTAATGTCATGACCTTGGATCCAAGATGGCAAAGAATAATATTTATACAAGATGGCAGTGGTGGAATGTAACTAACTACATTAACTCAAGGACTGTACTTAAGTACACATTGAAGTATTTTCTTTTCATTCCATTTTCTACTTCTACTCCACTACATTTCAGAGAGAAATATTGTTCTTTTTACTCCACTACATTCATCTGACAGCTTTAGTTACAAGTTACTTAACAAATTAAGATTTTTGCTTAAGTTTATAAAATACAATATTTTATTACAAATTAAACTACCCAACAAAATACAGGCCTACAAGTACAGCTGAAATGATTAGCTGATTAAACACTTAGTTGGTTGACAGAACTATTTTGACCATTTCCGGTTTCTAAAATGAGGGTTTTTCTGCATTGAGTACTTTTACTTTTAATACGATATGCACATTTTCCTGATGATACTTTTACTTAAGTAACATTTTCAATGCATGATTTTTACTTGTAACAGAGTATTTTTACATTGTGGTATTAGTACTTTTACTTAAGTAAAGGATCTGAATACTTCTTCCACCACTGCAAGATGGGGGTGTGAGCTCGGCCTAAATATCAATAAACAAACACTACTACAGGCAGATGTCTGTGCCCAGTATCAACAAGAGTATACTGTCCATTTAGTCATTGTTTGCCAATGTTTCCCAATTCATCCTGACTTTATGGCCTCATTATTTGGAAAGGTAACATGAAACTCAAAAGGGTTTGTAGTGACAGTTGAAGAGAATATGGGACTGTCATAAAATTGTGATTTTTTTTTTTTTTTAAATCAAGCAACAAAGACTTCAAAGCTCTTTCAAAAACACTAAAAAGGAAATCGTCATGAAGATGTGCACAATAACACAGCATGTTAATGAACAATTCCACCCAGCTGCATGGTCTTTATGCTTCATTTTTAAAAGCTTTCCCTAGGGGGAAGCATTGTATTGCAAGTGAACTGACTCCTGCTGTTAAACCCTGACACTTCAGCTGGCCTCCTGGCTTTCCCCAAACTGAGAGATTAGACATAGAGGTTTACTGCAACAACCTTCAAATGACTCCCAGATCTTTTTGTTAGCTGCAACAAGGAATTAATAGTCATGCGTTACCTGAAGACATTTTAACATATAGTTATATATCTTGTTTACCATTAGATAACTGACATTTCACCATGAATTGCATAGATTTATGATACATGATCACAAACGGTGATCACAAATGGTTTCCAGAATGTGCTATCAATATTTTTGGTTAGAACAACATTGTTATTTATTTCTAGAACTACAATTCAGAGCCATGTTGAAATCTTTTGACAGTTTTTGTTACAATAAGTGTAAAAGTGGCTACTTTACACTGATATGTATTTGATTTGAAACAAATGGATTAACATGAAGGACAAACATACAATCAAGCTGTCATAGTCCAGGCGAAGGCATCAGATGCATCAATAACGAGACAGAGATGGATGGCAGCTTGCTTATCTGTTTAGCTCAGATCTATGTCAACACCTTGAATACAATGCGCTCATTATGGAGTGTGACACAGACTGAATATTGTGCGGTGCCTGGGCATTAAGAAAGGGAAGGCTGTGGCCCTTTGTGAAGTGGGTCAACCCAATGAAGAGGTTACTAGTTGGCTATGTCAGCAGAACGATGTGATTTGATAATTCCCATAGCCTATAAACCCTCAGAGAAGCAAAGAAACCTGCTAAGGGCCTGATGTCGCACTAATTATCCCGTGATCCTTTGTCTCCCACTAAATACTGAGACATTTGTGGGGACAGATTGGATGTCACGTGTAATGTTGGTCTGAATTAGTGCAAAATGCAAACAGAAACCCCCATGATAATATTTCAGTCAAGCAGTGAGCAAACCTCACGAGAACTTCACATCCTGCAAATCAGTGTAGGAAAGAACATGAATGTTTAATACAAAGCAGATAATCTATATGTGGACGTGTTTCCAGAACTGACAGGATCAGTTACAGTTGTGCAGCCTGAAAATAATTGTACTTACATGTGAGAGTTTGCCATTCATGAACAAGAACTGAGATCCAAGTATTTGGGAAACTCTGTAAACAAGCATAGATTTCACCTTTAAATGCCTCCTCTGTCAAGATTCTGGTATTGTGCAATAACTCAGCTTAATTTGCACATGTCATGTAGTACTTTTTTGTTTAGTTTTTAGAGATTGTTCCAGTGGTGATAAATTGTGTTGTGTGTATTACATACAGGAAACCTTTTTTGTACTCATGTCTTGTATTGTTGCCTCTATTTGTATGTTGCTTGAATGTGTTTCTTTTTTTATCTTTCACTCCTGACTGCATATCAAGTTTCCCATTTGGGACAATAAAGTGACTGAACTGAACTGAACTGAACTTGTATCTCTTTTCCATATGTAAAGCAGAACGACTGCCAGAAAAAGCTTTCAGTATGCTTTCCGTCTAAAGCCAACATCCTAGAGTAACCTTTCCACACTTTTACATTAAGGTGATTACAGGAGAAGTAAATGTTTAACAAGGGCTCTTCAGTAGGAGTAAAAGCTGTGCAGGTGTTCACTGTACAATTGCTTTTCATTACATTTTCATTTTATTATGTGGTTGTTAGATGGATCAACATGCAAAACCTTTTAAAATAGCAATGCTTCAAACTTTGTACACTGGTGGTGCCCCCTAGAACATGAGGGTGTTGAGTTGCAAGTAGACAACCTCCATATGGGAAAGTGTGTGTGTGTATGTGTGTGTGTGTGTGTGTGTGTGTGTGTGTGTGTGTGTGTGTGTGTGTGTGTGTGTGTGTGTGTGTGTGTGTGTGTGTGTGTGTGTGTGTGTGTGTGTGTGTGTGCAAGCCTGTACTCATTAGTGTGTCTGAATCTGTGATGTCATGGCTCAGATCCGGGTGATCCCTTCCCGGCCAATCGGTGTTAAGCAGGAGTTTTCGGGGGGAGGCGGTCCATGGATGATCAAGGATGGGGGAGGTTAAGCTCTAAACCAGGCTGTAAAACATTGACTTGAAGGAGTAAGTCAGTGGTGTAGTATGTTTTCTGTAGTAGTGTCTCAGGCCAAGAACCTGTCTTCACATTGGTCTTCAGTGACACAAGTGGGAAATCTGTTGCTGGACGTGAACCAGCTAAGACATGACTTTGTAATATATAGAAGATGTTATGTCATCGTCTTAACGACAGGTCACATACATCAAGATCAGAATCCCCTCGAACCTCCTCAACAGATCAGAGTTGAAAATCTTCAGAGCTAAAGATCAAGAGATATCCAAGAAACCCAACAGAACTCACTGAGCTAATAAATTCAATCTGTATAGTCAATGTGGTTTACTGGTGTCTGGCATAGGTGTATATCTGATCTAACAGTAGGGGGGGACAATAAACATAAAATTTCTGAAGAGCAATTTTTGAAGGGGACACAAATAATACAGCCACAATTATACTCGTAGAGGACATGTGTACACAAGCCACAAAAATACTTTAAAACATAATGACATATTTTGAAAAAGTGTCCCCATATAAAAGAAATACAATACTTTTGTACACTTGTTAAATTAGCTGATCATAATGTAAATTAGTGAGCCACTAGTAAAGCTCATCAAATATGAATTAGGTTCATAGGTTCACCACGCGGTAATATTATAATTATAAAATGATCTTGCGTCCTCCGTATAAATATTAGGTTTCGTCTGGGACAGAGGATATATGTTTAACTGCAGCAAACCCACTGATCAGCAGGTAATGTTAGTTGTAGTGGGTGCATTTCTATCCAACAAGCTATTAAACAAGCTAGCTAACGTTACATTATATTACACTAACATAGCGAACTTTTTGTCATAACTAATTCATTAATTACTCAGCTTCATTTCTATTTACTACTTACATAGATATTTTAAGTATACATCATTATGTTATCTACCATACACAGCATTGTTTTAATGATATTTCTAGGGGGGGACAACCCTTAGAAGGGGGTCGGGGGGGTTCCTGACCCCCCGACCCCCTGGGATTTACGCCATTGATATCTGGTTTCCAGCATTGACTTGCAGAACATAGTACTAAACTATCATCAGCCACTGGCTTCTTCTTGGACACGCCTTTAGAAATAAATTACAAGCTAAAGTTTAGAGGTGGTTTGGTGCTTGTTAACGCATGATAGACCCTGATCTGTACACTGTAAAGAGCTCTGCAAAGCCTTCTATCTTGGCATTGACAGTAGGATCAAAATTAGTACGGCTGTTGAGACAACTGCTTGAGTTATTTATGATTTTGATAATTTTACAAGAAAAGCTGCAGTAGTTTGGTGCATGTAAGTTAGTAATTGTGGAGCAACAATTTCCTGTGGTGATGCTGTCGGCACACTGTAAACTTTCTCTCTGCAGTTTCTTGACTGTAACTATCTGAAACATATGTATGGAGGCCAGTGAACTACTGCAGCACAGAAGTCTGGAAATGTTTATCTTGTTCAACTATCAATTTCTTATGCAACACAGCAGAAACAGGCCAAATGTAAATAAAGATACATATACAAATTAAGATAAGTTGTATAATATTTTCTCTTTAATTGATTGTTCAGAAAACTGTTGCAAACGTGTTGTTATTTATGCAGAATACATCAAAGAGGTGACTTTTTTGTAGCAAAACCTGTGTTTTAACTGACCTCAGTCAAATTATGTCCCATTTCCTCTTAAAAGGTTATTGTTCCTCAAAATTACCTAAAACTGTCACACTTTGTTAAGAATGAGCCTCTGACACAGTGTGAGTCATACAAATAATTGCTTCCTTCTATTATTTGGAACCATTTTAGGACTTTCTCTACCACACAAAAGTCTATAATAAGACCCGTTGGAGTCATTTTCCTTTGTCAGGAAATAGAGAAAATTATTCAAAGTTCACAATTTGGCATTTATTATCAATGACAGACTTTTTTTTGCCACAATCGTGGCATGGCTCTAGTGAACTAGTCAGTCGGTTGGGCGATCCACCACGTTGGTCCTGACTGAAACATCTCAACAACTATTGCCATGCAATTTGCTACAGACATTTATGGTCCCCAAAAGATAAATCCTAATAACTTTGGTGATCCCCTGACTTCTGAGTGAAATCAAACTGTTTTTGATCGATGTCATACAATGTGTCCACTTCAGGATGAATTGTTAAACTTAGTGATCACTTGATATTCGATCAGGTGCAATCATCAGGTCAAAATGATGTATACATTTCATCAGCCTCAGCTGTACTTGGTGTAACACAATCCCTTTCCCTAAGTGGCTTTGTCACTTGTCAGGCCGCCATTGTAAATAAGAACCTGGTCTTATTGACTTGCCTGTAAAAAATAAAGGTTTGAACCGTTATTTATCCATAAACAACAAGCAAGTTTTTAATAAATATCCTGTTTGCTTTGTTGCCCAACACAACTACTGTATTGAACTGTTAGCCACTGAGCAACTTCTGAGGGTTTGTTCCTTCGGATTTATTACTATATTTAAAGTTACAGATGCTTAAGGTTACAGGTACTTGTACAGCAAATGTTCATGTCACTTTTTATCTTTACCACACCACTCTTACTATTTCAGTAAGTATTCCTCCTACAAGTGTTTTTCAAATCCCTCCTTTAACTGTGCAGATAACTCATAGCATGCTAGAAAACAAGTCTGAATATGCCTGTCAGTCTTCTACTCTTCTCTGGCTTGAACTTCCCAACTAGTCACATTCCAGGGAAGAGCACAGGTACGAGGCTGGTGAAGACTTCTCAAAGTCAGAAAGGATGATTAAGAGAGACCGATGTGAGCGTAGGAAGAGAAAGAAAAAACAGTGAAAGGAAAAGAAAAGAAAAACACACCAATAAGGAGACCATGGGGGTTCAACACTACTGGCTGCTAATGTTGCTGGTCGACTGCCGGGACCTGGTTACAGGTAGTGTGGTGGTAGAGTGTGAAGATTAGTGTGTGTGTGTATTTCCTCAACTGCCCTCTGAATAAGTATGTGGGGTTGTTTGATTGTTGTTTGGTTGTTTACCTTAGTTAGGTTGTGTGTATGTGAGTCTCAGTGCATGTGGATGTGTTAGTATATGCAGTTTTTGGCTGCTGTGGTGGACTGGCCTCTTCTGGGCTCAGACCTATGACTCAGACATGTCTCAACCTGTCCTCTCAGGAATGCTGCATTGAGCCATCCTGCAAAACCTGCCAGTGACGTAAACATAATTTTTGGCTTACTAAATTGTGAATAATACTGTACACACATTTATTAAGGGTTTAGGTAAGTGGGATTTACTCAGGAGGGGCAACAGTTATTAGGTAATAACATCTTGTATAGGAAAGTGCAAGTCTTTTCCAAGGCTTTCTCTGGGTAGTCAGCACTTTCACAGTCGACACAGATCAGTAATCAGTCATACAGTATAACGGCAGTCCAAATTTGGTCTGACGGTGGAAGGCGGTAAAATCACACATAAAAATTTGGTTTGTTGATTTTAATTGGAAACATGAATGTGCTCACCAAATGTTATGTTAATCTGAACATTGTTGTCACAGAAATAAACAAAAGATTGTCAGTTCAGTAAAGCTTTTACATGTAATGTGTTATTTAAAGGTTTAATGGAAATTCAGGAGTTATTGGATGTTGAAGACCAAAGAATGGATGTAAAAGGGGATAGAGAAGAAGGATGTCGTCTGTAGGCTGGTCTGGGAGGACGTACTGAAGACTGGGGGAGGGAGACTCAGTGTGGGAGTTACGTCTTATGCGTTTTTCCCAGCCCCAGACGATTCCTAGAATGAGACGTGGGAGAGGAATGCACCTTATGGAATATGAAGGGAGGCATGAGCAGAAGGGGGGGCAAGGTTAGGGGGTGGGGATAAGGTAGGAAGGAGAATGGATAAAGGGAAGGTAGAGGGAGACTAAGTTAAGATAATATCAACTTTATTGATCCCACATCAGGGAAATTCACTTGTTGGGGTGGCTCAAGAGTCAATAAAGCAAAAATAAAAAATAAAACATTAGACAAAAATACAAATAAAATATCTTTATACACTATATACACCATTCACTTATTATTATAGGCAAATATATTTTGTGATAAAAAGGATTTTCTGAATAACAACATTCAGTGCCAATAGTATGTAGTAGTGTTAACATATACAAAGCACATTAAAAACAATCCTGTAAAAGTCAAATAAGTGGTTCTGTCTCACAAATAATCTGTCTTGACATTTTTTTTTATGTGATTTTTCTAATTTTACTCATAGTACACCTTGTCGAGGAAAAAATGAAAATAAATAGGTGAAAGAATAAATAAATAAGTGAACAACAATAACATGTAGTAACTATCTTACAGTAACAAGATGTCTTGATTTATTATTGTCCTTAGTCTTTCCCAAATCTGTGGTTTTAGCTGACCTAATGCTAAATAATTACAAGCATCTTCATAGAATATTTGTTTTAGTTTATTGTTCAATGTAAAATGGAGAGTGTCAATTAAGATAAATATATCTTGCAATAACAGGCAAAAGCTTGTAAGTATAACAACATATCATCTGCATAAAGGCTGATTTTATGTTGTGAGGTGCTTCAGCAACTGGTTCACTGAAGATGAAAAACATGGAAGGTGAAAGTGGGCATCCTTGTCTGGTTTCCCTTTGAGGTGTGAAGCTCTGTGAAGTGACTGTAATGTTATCCGTTTTGCCAGGTGCTGTGAGTGGCATCAGTCCATATATAAAACATTATGAGGGCTTGTCGTACGACAGAGAGGATCTTCACAGGAAGCACCTGAGAGCCAAGAGAGCCTCACACCTTCAGGAGCACACACTGCAGCTGGACTTTACTGCTTTCCACAGGTAACGTCACATTTCTCTAACTGTGGCAACTGTTTCAAAAGCCCTCTTAAAAACACAGTCTGGCTTTTTTTTCTTCTGATAGATTTATTTATTCACGTTCTAAACCCATAACACGTGTCAACAATTAATTGTCCATATTTTGCTGCTGGTCATAGATCTACATACCTTTCACTACACTACAAAGCGTTGACCACATCTGTGAGCTGTTTGTGTTTTTGTTCCTGCAGAACATTCCGTCTCCGTTTAAAACGCAATGCAGCAGCATTTTCCGAAAATTTCATTGTGGTCAGTGAAAATGGTTCCACGTCGGCTGACCTCTCCCACATATATTCTGGAACACTAGAGGGTGGGTATGACTGTGATATCTGGTCCACTAGCGCTGGGAACAGTTCACTGTGATTCAAGTCTAAGTGAATTTACTGGGCATCAAAGCTTTTAATCACCTAACATCAACAGTCATAGTCTTGGATAAAACATATGGATGCAAATCTGTTTGTGGCAAAACTTCCCTGGTTTTTGAAATTTGAGAACAAAGTAAAATATATTGAACTGTGCAGATCGAAAAGTCAATTAGTTGCTTTCTCACTATTGGCGCATCTTTCCTCTTGTATCTGCTGCCTCTAATCTTGAAGTTTCTCTCAGTATCGTATCTATTCATTCTGTCTGTCTATCTGACCCTGGCATGTTATCTCTCCTGACCTGGTCTTGCAGGTGAACATGGTTCAGCCTGCCATGGCTCGGTGTTACAGGGTCAGTTCGAGGGAACCATCCATACAGACAACGGGACCTATCACACAGAGCCAATACATAGATACACCAGCAGCGAAACAGATCAACACTCTATAATCTACCACGAGGATGACATGGGTAAGACTACTTCCTGTTTTCCACTTTACGAATACATTTCTCAGAAAATGTTGTCTCAGCACATATTTTCTAACTGCCCCAGCAATGTCCAGGATGAAAAACTCTGAAGCTTGTACATTTACAGACTGAAATTGTCCAAACGACAACCCATTACCTCAGCTGCTTTTCTTGGCTATTTGGTGATTATGGCAAGAGCAGAACAATAAAATTCCTTTCTACAGTAGATCTCATCAAACAGTTTGATTCATGGCCCCCCTAGTAGTCTCACAACTGTTACTAATCCCCATTTCGCAGTTCTCATACAGTATCTGTACAGTATCTGTAGCCTCAAGCTCTATTACAAACTAAGGTTACTAGGGGTCAATGAACTATCTGCATCCTTAAATCGTAGAAAGAATGGAGTTATACTGTAACAGCAGAACCTATTTAGCAACCTTCCTGGGCATATGCCAAAGAAAAGATAAAGCAAAGATGGTGTGACTTTTGAAGGAGGGGGAGGAGAGATGGGGGATAAAGTAACAAGGAAGGTATGAAGGTGAAAGAAAAGGAGGAAGGGGTACAGTACAACGGCAGGAGAAGGAAAAGTGTTTCTAAAGGGAATGGGGAGATGAAAAAGAGGAGCAGGAAGAGGATCTTCCAGGGATTAAAGTTGTTGAAAACATACTCTTAGTTGCCATACAATTGTGTCATCTTATGGTTTGGCTATATGGAAGTCATCCGTGAATGCTGTAAAAATGTTGTGTGCATGTGTATTTCTCTCTGGGTGGGTTTCTCTTGCTGTGTGTGCACATTTGCATTGGAATAGGATTATTTCCAAGAAAGCATTTTCCTGGAAACATAGTAGATCGTGCCAAATCACACCCATGTTTTTGTTCTTAAGTCTACACAGACTCCGTGGCTGCCTTCCTCCCTACACTTCCCGCCATTTCTTCAACATCTTTCATGACTGTAGCAACTTTTACATGAGATAACGTTGCAGCTGACAACATCCTGTTCTTCATTCACAGGCCTGCATATCTGCAGGAAACTGAAAGATTTGGCAATTGATATTTCAATAAACAATCAATGCTTTCCTACAAGAGGTAAATTAGGACACACAAGGCTGACATAATGTGTCTGCGCCTGTGTGTATTTCCACTTCCTGTGGTTGTCGTCTGGGGGCAACAAAGGTTGTGTAAGGAGCTTTTTCTCCCCTGGGATGTAGGTAATGCAATGTAATGTAATGACATCAGGATACAGAGCAATTAAGGGCACCATTCTACATATAAACAGGACACATTAATTGTATGAAGAACCACATCACGATTTCATACATTTTTAAGGGGTAGATATGCCATGAGTAGTACAGGAATACCCCCAGATGGAATCTAGACACCGGGACTGTCATACTGGGGGGGGCCTCAGGGCCCAAAAAGATGCTAGAATAATAGTGAATGCAAGGAGGGGCCCATAGAGAATGACTTTCTACAGGGCCCAGAATTGTGTGCTACACCCCTGCTAAGACACTGGTGGTGAAGGGATGAAAGGAAATGCCTGAAGATCTGGATTGATGTAATGTGGAGCTTCTGATGATGGAAGGAACCCTGGATTCTAGATGTCTTGACAACTGGAGGTGAATGGGGTGGAGGAGGGTAGCATCGATTTCACACTGAAAGGATAACTGACAGCAGAAGAGAAGAGAACATTTTTAAAGGGGTGATAGAATGGTTATATAGGGTATTTCACGCTGTTCCTTAAGGTCTCCTAATAGGGTATGTAACATTGGTTGGGCTGAAAATGACTCTTTTGTTGTTTTTTTGGCCCTAATGCTATCCTATTAAATGGGACTGGACTGAAACGAGAGCTGTTCTGCTTTATATGGTCTGCTCATGAATATTTCGATGAGCTGCACACTGATTGGTTGAGCTTAGCACGCACACACACACAGACAGACACACACACACACACGTTCCCCTCTATGGCCCCCGCCGCCGCTGCCGCCGCCGCCAGACGTGCACACACACACACACACACACACACACACACACACACACACACACCTTTTTTTCCTCAGTGGCAGCTTTCTTCACACTGTCCGTTAGCGTTCCAAACTACAGACATGTCCAGGCATGCCCGCTATGCCACTGGCTTCAAACTTGATTTCTGCCCCGAGTCCCCAACACATAAACTCATCAACTAATCTTTCTGTACAAAGCACCAGATACAGAGTTTCGTTACAGTCTATTCATACACACACACACACACACACACACACACACACACCTATGCTTTCGGCACTGTTCGCTGAGGATCCATGTTGGAAAAAAAAGTTAACGTACCGTGAACCGCTGCCGGTAGGCAGCTCCTGCACACCGCCCATTGTGAGTCCACTGCGCCACTGATTTAATCCACATGTCCCGCTCAAATGTCCGATATCTACTCCTTTTCTCTGGGCTAGTATTCCGTATCTCCTGAGAGAGCTCCAGCCAGCATGCAGCGTGGTCTGACAGTCCAGGCAGAAAGCCAGGCAGGCACTGCGCCGCTGTCACGGCAAACTGTGGAGCTCCTGAACTCCGAAACAGTAGTACTAAATTTGCAATTTTTGTAAAACAGCCCATATTTGAGCTTTATATAGTTGATTTCTCTCATTAAAAAGTCTCAGAAGTGAATTCAGTAATGCAACAGCAGATGAACAATGTATACAATTTCTGAGATTTGCGCGAACGAGATTTAGAAGACTAACTGACCTCAGATCAGCTAGTGGCCTATGTAAATTTTGGGGCGTTACAAAGATAGAAGGTAGAGCCAAATGTGGAGGAATCGAGAAGTTGACGTCAACTTTTAGCTTTGTTCAGATTCGCCCATTTTCAGAGGCAGTTTCAAATTGTGAGATTTGCAGAGGAAAGAGGTGTCAATGGGATTTTGAGGTTAAACGTATGTCCTATTTACCCTCAAAACTGTTGTTTTTAAACTATGACAAGGTAAAATCGGTTTTGCATTCTATCACCCCTTTAAAGTTTGACAATAATGATGTGATTGGCTCTTGGAGATCATGTCAACATCTGGTTGGTTTAACTGAAAGAGAGAAAAGCCCAGCTGATAAAGTTGGAAGAGAGAATGAAGGATAAACAAAGAGTTTTCCTGAATGAACTTCTGCCAAGCTTTTATTAGTCATTTAGTAGTTTAGCATAGTAGTAAACACCCTGGTTTATGTGACCTTCCCTTTGAAGTTAAGCCTAAATGATGATGGGTAACTACAGTATTAACCTTATACTTCCTTGAGATAAATCAAGGGTAACACACATACTTTAAATATCACTGAAAATCTCTTAATGTTTAACACCAGGGATATGAATTGTTGCTTCAAACGGAAAGTGATTTTACAGTCAGGAAATTGTGTGTGATCCCTTTCCATTTCCTTACTTAGAACATTCATTAAGATTCAACACATACAAATCTGTCAAATCTTCAGTTTAACAATTGTGTAAATACATTTTTTTCTTCATGGTATTCATTTCCAAACTATTTTATACGAGCATGGATCACTTGAGAAATATCTCTATGGAAAACTGGCTGAACATTTTGTGTTGTAGCAATGACTTGAGGTTATCAGTCTTTTGCATTTCAATCAGGAGAGTCAAGTGAATGAAGTAAAAATGAATCTTTATTATTACTGATGATGTGATAATTGAGTCTTGGCAGAAAGTCTTTGATGTTTAGACAGGGAGATTTGTTAATGAGGGGCGTCTGCCCCGAGCAGCAGAAATATAAATCCCCCAGACACTGACCCCCAGAGTTAGACACTAGTGTTGGTGGCTGATGATTCTGATGCAGTTGAATAATCTGCAAAGATTGGTGGTGATGGAGAGGTGGAGGTGCGTTTTGCCATTTGTGACAATTTGCACTGAAACGATAGCTGACAGCAACAGAGAGGAGAAGAAACGCAACTAGCGTAACAGCCGTGAATGCACCGATTGCATAACAGCAGCAGGAACTAAAGGCAAAGCGAGAATCGTATTTAGGAAGTAGCAGGATGATAGGCTAACAATGTAAGTGTGTCGCTGAGATACTGAATAGATGGGATCAGCTAATGATAACAGGTGATAACATAATTGACAGCCTCCGACAGGACAGCAAGGAATGATGAGCATGTGTGTAAGGATTGAATGCAGATGCATGAGAAAAAAATACAGGCCTAAGCATGCAAAAGTATAGTCTTCCTGACTCAACTTATGCTATAGCTTCATTAGTGCTATCTGTTCCAGTTGCAAGAAAGTGTGCCTGTTCTCTAAAAGATAGATAACAGTATCATACCAAGTCAGCTCTACAGAGGTTTCATCACTTGCATAAATGGGGAGGATACTCGTTGATATGGGATATCTGGACAACATGAGGCATACAATCTGGACAAAGTACAGATTCTCCCACCAATCGTGTGAATCATGTTTTTTGTAAGAACACTAGGGCCTTGGGTTCAATAGATCTGAGGAGTGGTGTGCACAGCCTTTCTCATAGGCAGCGGAAAAGCTTCTATGACACAGAGTGTTATGTTATATTTAGGTTTAGGGTTATTTTTCACTTGAGCTAGCCAATGGGGCACTTGAGGGCACTTGGCCTGACCAAAAGGGTCATTCATGGGGCACTTGGTCAGTGATTTTATGGCAAAAATGTTCTTCTGCAGTACAGACATCATGGTTTAAAAAGGGGCCTTTTAACATTCAATGTTTTTTGTTAGCCTGTGCTGCGCCTGCTTCCAACAAATCAAATTCCCTAACCATAATGCAAGAATACACATGTAATTTTGTGTTGGTGTGTTGCTCAAACATACTTTCACTGATATACCGTATACTTAAAGCTGGAATGAGATTCAAGTGGCTCTGGCTCAAAGGGGAACTTCAGTATTTTTCAACCTGCTCTGATTGTTATTATTAGTATCTGACACCTTTATGGAAAGGACCCTACAGAGAAATAAGACGTTTTACTTTACCTTTCGCTTAATCTTGTCTGTGTCTAACCTAAGTCGCAGGTAAGTCTCGTTTTGAAGTGTTGTGAGACGTGATTTGTTGCCATCAGAGAGTGGAGTGAGAAAGGGTAGTTTGGTGTTATCGAAAAGTTTTTAATGTCATGGCTGAATATTTAGAGGATTTTGAAAATGTGGATGAGTCAAGTCACTACCCCAATGTTTCAGAACAAGACTTCTGATAGTTTGACAGTTTATAATTGACTAATAACAATATTTTGCAACTTAGGCAAGAATGAGACACAGAAACAACCCGAGAGAGAGAGAGAGAGAGAGAGAGAGAGAGAGAGAGAGAGAGAGAGAGAGAGAGAGAGAGAGAAAGAGAGAAAGAGAGAAAGAGAGAGAACATGGGCAAGTAGAAAGGTCTGGAAAAAATTCCATCAGTGGGTTGACACCTAGCATTTAGACCTCCACACCCACCTCCACATCCACTCATGCCATGTATAGAACTAAATACTGGTTTGTGATTGGCTGCAGGACTTTTGCAGGATGGTGTGATTCAATCATGTGTTGCCTGTCCTTAGGTCCACGTCTGTTTCAGGGAGATGTTGTACTGCTGAATGAATGTCTCACATGCA
This sequence comes from Zingel zingel, assembly GCA_023566125.1. NCBI lineage: Eukaryota > Metazoa > Chordata > Actinopteri > Perciformes > Percidae > Zingel > Zingel zingel. The sequence continues at coordinate 19,469,793 of CM042322.1, read as the reverse complement.
CATACAGTATATGTACACATGCACACACTGTGAATTACCCCCTGTAGTTCTTATGGGTCACCAGTGAACATTGCCTGATTCTGTCACTCTCCCATTACAGCATGTGAAAGTGATTATTATGTCATGTGCCTCTACTGTAAGTTGTGGAATTCAAAGCCCATTTTTATCCACATGAATGTAGCTGGAATAATTTGTTTTCTGAACATTAGTCTCAGTCTCTACTTTATTTGGGTTTGTGCTATATCCCACTTAAATCTATTGTTTCAATAAAATTTAGCAGCAGTGTACTTTGCATTAACTTATATTCTTTCTTCCACATTCATACGCAGATTCCCCACAGTCCCTGACTGTAAACCTAATACACTGTGTTGCAATGAAGTCCTTTTGGCGCCTTGCTTTTTTGTGGAATTCTGTCTTTGCCAGTGCAACAAGATGGGCCAATTTATGGAAATGCCATGCCTCCCCTGACTGCAATTCAATCATTATTGCATCAATCTGAGCGAGGCAGCCGTCCCAGAGGTATTGCAAATCACAGAGTGAAATCAAACCAGCAGTTATCACAGCGTTTTCCACAGGCTGCCCCATGGCTCCCACTCAATACCACAGCGATGATTTCTAAATGTGGGTCCTATATTTATAAAGTGTTGCTTGACATGTTGGTCACTCAGGAACCAATTTATAATATTTCTGCACGTATTGTTTAAAATCTTGTGTATAAGAAATTATTCTTCTTCTTCCTTTGTTTACAAGACCTTGAAATGTTAGGAAAGACATCAGGTAATATAACAACTAAACACAAATGCCAAATATTTGCCAAATATTCCCCACATTTTACCAAAGCCCCAGAAACCCCTCGCTCGGGGCCCTGAAAGAGATAATATCAGTAATTTCTGGGATGTTTAAATCAGTATTTCCTTCCCGGATCAATACTCCTGGTTAAGCACACACACACACACACACACACACACACACACACACACACACACACACACACACACACATACACACACAGCACAAACAAAGTGTTTTATCAAATATCAGACTGTGGCCCTGGTCCACATCACTAGTGTGTTTATTTGTGAGCTTATCTCACACAATGTCCTGTTTGCTCCAACAAATGAACAGTAGTGGGTTGAACCAAACCTTGTGTTTAATCTCTGTTCAATTATTTATTCTGATTAGAGAACTGTTTTATTGGGAACCAGGGGCAGATCTAGAAATATATTCATGGGGTGGCAAGAGGGTGGCAGGAGATGTTGAGGGGGTGGCACCTCGTGGCAGAAGTATATACAATCAATATTTATTTGGAAAGCCCCTGAATGAAGTAGAATGTCTTTCCTTATTGTACTTTACTGGTAAATAAACAAGTTGTTAGAGGTAATTTTAGAAGTGTGCAGGAACACCTTACCTAACCCATAGTATAGCTCTTTTTACTTAATATGGAAAAGGACTGTTCACAGTTAATCCCAGCTAAATAAGACTGCAGAGATCTTACAGCAGGGCTATTCAACTATATTGTTCAAAGGACAGAAAGCTCAGTGCCCAGAGGCAGAACATTTCCCTAAGCTATTGTCAAAAAAATAAATCATATAATTCCTGATATCAAAATACTGAGTGAAGTTTAGAAAGAATGAAGAAGCAAAGTCTGATGACGTCATCTGCATGCATATTAAGTAGCCATGTGGATTTACTGCTCACCGCTTACCAACCCTGAGAAGCTGCAGACAGCCTCCCACTTCATGAAAGACCTGGGTCTGGATAGTTTGGACCAGGTGGATATCATCATGGCCATGGATGATGAGTTTGGCTTTGAGATCCCCGACGCAGAAGCAGAGAAGTTGATGACTCCTGAGGACATTGTACAGTACATGGCAGACAAGAAAGATGTTTATGAATAATCTGTTATCTGCTATAGTTCACTACAGAGAGAGGTTGACCCCAGCGAGGAAGTACATTTCCCACTTCCTCCCCTTCTGCTCTTCAGTGCATTAGGGCATCGTCGACGTCAGCTGCCGTGTCTGACTGTATTTAAATGAACATGTTCTTTCAGAGCTTAGAGAAAAACTAAATTAAAAGGTTATATCACAATTTTGACCAGTTCACATGATTTTTTTAAGATTCCTGGCAAACAAACATAAATAAACAGTTAGACTACCAACCAACAGCTTTCGTTTTAGCTTGTTTTTAAAAACTTTGCTATTTGCAGAGTAGCATGCTGATGAGAGACTGCATGCAGACAGAGCAGATTGAAATATCACTTCCTACATGTTTATGCCTGTTGAACAGGTAAGTATTTATAAGTGGGGCCATTGATAATCATCTCTGTATTGTTCCAAGTTTAGTACATGTGCTGCATGTTAAACACACTATAGGCTACCTCTCGGTGCTTCCAAAAATGCAATGCTTGTAAATGAATTTATGCTTGAAGCTGCATGGCATTATATCTGGTTTACCTTGATGCATGTGGACGTAGTCCAGTGTGACTTAGGTCCTCCCGCAAAACCGAAGCTAATCGGCATGTGAATAGAGGGAAAGTGTGAAGGGGAGTGGGGGAGGGTGGGTGGAGTTAATTCAGTCACTTTATTATCCCAAATGGGAAACTTGATATGCAGTCAGGAGTGCAAGATAAAAAACACATTCAAACAACATACAAATAAACAAGACAACAATACAAAGACAAGACTACAAAAATGTTTCCTGTATAGAATACATACAACACAATTGTATACCACAGGAGCAATTTCTAAAAAAATTCTACATTAAATGTGCAAATTAAGCCGAGTTATTGCACATGGAACAAAGGAGTTTTTACTCCTATTCCTCTTGAACAGGGTTACTCTAAATCTGCGACCTGAGGGGAGTGTTACGATTTCAGAGTGAAGGGGGTGGTTTGTGCAGTCTAATATAGACCTGGCCTTGCGGAGTGCTGGTCGTCTCGTGCTGCATTCACTTGCAATCGGATATTAGATATTCTCGCTTTATTTAGGGTGGAAATTGCCACCCAATACCACCCCATGTCACCCCATGCCACTCCAGTAGATCCGCCCCTGTAGGGGACACTGTATGATGACATTAAAGTCAGCCATTGCCTTTGTTGAATCAGTCACTGAAGGACAAAATTAGTGGTGACAGCGTTTGCTTGTCTGAGTGGGTTTCATCCTGCCTTTTTGTGTGTGTTTGACAGAAGCAGAGTATGGCGACCCTCTGGCCTGTTTGGCTGTGACTTGTTTGCTGTTTTCTTGCTGGTTCATGGACTGTCCACTTGGGCTGACTCTCTCAATGTGCTTTTTTGGGGGTCCTTTATAATTTTTCCCACCAACACCTGCACAGCATATTTGCCACACATCCATTCACTAACACAACTGACATGACTGCCATCCCCATCTCATCATTTAATTTAAGTGCATTTTTGGTGTCTCTCCCTTTATTTGCCATGATGCTTCAAAACATTTATGACAAGGAACAGATGACAAAGAAAAGACAAAAAAAGGAGACAGAGTAGTTGTAATACGTACATCAACATATCCACATATATGCTTTTATCCTGTACGTGTATCAAAGTGTCTATGTTTGCTTTTGTACAGTCCTACCATCCATGAGAACTGGCCCTGTTGGATTCTGTGGAGCAGAACATCTAAACCTCCTCGCCCAAAGCCTCAGACCTGATGAGGTAGGACAAAAATCCAGACTTCAGTCATCAGTCAGTGAATGCTTACACAAAAACACTTAAGCACACTTTGCCTTGCTTTCTTTCTCGGCCCTCACCCTCAAAATGTCCTCCTTTGCAATGCCATTTATAGATAATTAACTCCTAACCCAGAAACATTTATTGACAGTGTGTCTGATTCATCTGTAAATATAACTGACCTTATTCACGTGGGCATTGATTGTCTGTTATTATCCTGTGAGTCACCAAGAGCAACTCACAGGATTTAGGATGCTGTGAAAGGAACAGAAAGGATGTGTAAGATACAAAAAACACAGAAAGCTGAAAGATGAGCTGGTTCTTTACAGGCCTAAACTTCATTTACAGTATAAAGTGGCTGCTACAGTTTTAAACCCACCAGAAAACCTCAACATCAGTGCAATTACAAAACTAGGTATGATGGAATAAACATCTGCCAAATCTATTTAGCTAATCTCCCCCTTGGGTACTCTATTTATTGTTAACCTTTGACCAACTGGGTGGTGGTCCTAGTGTTCATTATCAACAATGGATGTCGGGACATTGGTATGGATCCATTTTTAACAACATGCCTGCTGGTGGAGGTCATTTCCACTGTTTGGTCATGAAATGGTCTGAACAGATGTTGTTCCCAGTGGAGTGTTCATTGTGTTCCTGTGGCTACACATCCCATTTCCCACTGGGACATGCGGCGTTCCAGTTATAAAGACATCATGTTTTGATATATACACATCAGCAGCGCTTCATGAACTTACACCTACAAAAACAAATATTCACTAATTCTTAGGAGAGGTTCAAGTACATGCTAAAGGCGACCATTAGCTGATCCAGTAGAGTGTAGGCTGAGTCCTTAGCAGCGGCCCAGGTTCGAAACCAACCCGTGGCCATTTGCTGCATGTCGCCCCCTCTCTTTCTCCCCTTTCCTGTCTTTAAGCTCTCCTATCAATTAAAGGCTGTAACCCCCTGGTGTTTTAGCAGGATTCAGATCTGCCTTCTTCACTGTGTCCCGTTAAAAATCTGTTCAGGTGTAATTCCTACTTTATCATGTCTCTGCAATTTCACCCACAGGAGGCGCCAGTGAGCCGGATGAGGAGAACAGTTGATGAGTCAAAGACCAGCTGCCTGCTCCACCTCCATGCTGACCACCTCTACTACAAGAGGTTCAAGTCTGTTGAGGCTGTTGTGGCTCAGGTGACCGGTTGAAAATCTTTTGTCTTTAAACATCATTTATCTTGTTTTCACTTTGACAAGTCATGATGTTTCATATGTGATGTACACTTTCTTAACAGGCTTGTAGACATTCTGTGCGCTATTTTTCTCAACACAAAGAAAAGGCTCAAGCCAGCGTGTGTCACCCCCTTCAGAGTGAGGCACTGAGATGATGCCAATACCTGAGCACACCAGAGAACACAATGTACTCTGGAGCATTTCCAGTGTAATGGAACATCCAGCGTCAAAACACAACAGGATGTCCTCGGCTTCTGAGCTGACGGTGCTTTGTTTACAAACCCGACCTATGTGTGTGGGTTTGTGAGTGGACCCAAGTGCAGAACACAGACAGGATGCAAAAAAAGTTTAACAGGTCTATTTGAAAGGTTATTTTAAAAGGAGATGGGTTAGAAAAGGGGGATGACTGGAGACCGTGAAGGTGGCGTGGCAGGCAGAGGAAGCAGGGGAGTGATTGTCGGCAGGCAGACTAGCAAACGAGCAGACAGGCAAACAGGAATCTCGGAGCAAAGAGAAGCATTTACTTGGTTAACAAGCACACAAGGACAAAAATACACCTCAAAGATTCTACAGCTTGGCCTGAGGGTAGCTACTACTGTGACTGGAACAACGGTCTGGCGCAGAGTGGGAGAAGAGTCAGGGTTGATATTAGAGATGTTCCGATACCAATACCAGTATCGGTATCGGCTCCAATACTGCCTAAAACACTGGTATCGGTGTCAGGAAGTACTGGAGTTAATGCATCGATCCGATACCACGTAATAAAGCCCTAAAGAAAATCAGTCAAACTGCCTAATAAAAGAAAGTTCTGGGGCATTCATTGTTTGTGTTTGTTCATGTTTCACAAAGAGTTTAACCTGAGCCAGACTGACAACAAAGATAGAAATCATATCACATCCATACAGGGATAGTAAAATATATGACACATTGGTATCGGATCGGTACTCGTATCAGCTGATACGCAAGTTCAGGTGTCAGAATTGGTATCAGGGAGCAAAAAATTGTATCGGGCCATCTCTAGTTGATATGCTGGAAAGGTGATGAGCAGATTGCTGGCAGGCAGCTGTGCTGGTAGGCAGGGCCCAGGTGAGCAGCAAAATTGTAATACACACACACACACACACACACACACACAGAGGCAAACTGGGTACATGGAAGACACAAGAGGAGGGGGGAACACAGGGAAACACGAGCATGAGACGGGGGCATGGCCAAATGTCCTTGTGAAATATTTTAGGATTTCTATGTTAATCTCCAATCATAGCTGAACCATTTCTTTTATTTTTTTAGACAGTTTCCTCTAATGACTAACATATACTAAGGAAATTAAGGAAAACTATTTGTTTTGAGGTAGTTCGTTATTTATCGTTGAGATATTCAACAATACAAAATAAAGGACCAAGCTGTTGCTGCTGTGAGGCTGAATAGAGCGCCACGTGCCAGGGCCCGCACAGACGCACTCAACTGTCACATGGCAGCAGTAGGGAGGAGGTTCAGAGCCTTCCTCCCTTTCTGAGAACATGGTTGCACCAGAAGTGATTCCAGGGTTTAAAAAAATGAGGTGGAAAGGGGGGGGGGGACCACCCCTTTAGACACGCTCCTGAGTGGCACTTGCATTGCAGACAGTTTTGCCAAATAAGGTTCTGTGCCAGCCAGGTGTAAAGACCTGGCACAGAGCCACCAGTCCACATGGTTGAACAAGCAGGACCAATCACATTCTGTTCTTCAGCTGCACCCAGCAGCTCCAGTATGTACCTTCAGTATAAAGTATCTATCAGATGCAAAGTTGATGAAGAAGAATGCATTTTTGATTTCCTGGATTAAACTGATCTTGTTTTTAGTGTTGGCTGACCTGCGGTGAACTTAGATTTGAGTGACTGGGTTAAAAGCTGCTTGCCTGCTGGCGCGCCTGCATTGCCTCAGTGCATTAAGAAAGATAACAGTGATTCAAGTGTGTGTCTGTGTTGAAGTTTCTGTCTGAACAAAGCGCTCCTCTTTGGGGTCAGAGGTCACATGAGATGCTTTCCTGATGAGTCCTCCCTAGTTTAGCTACACACTAATGTGGGAATCCAGTCACATAAGTTGAAAATAAACAACTTTGTAACTTCCCCTTAATTAAAACTAATAAACAGTATTTATTATTACATTCCATGTCTGATTGAAATTATAACATCACAGATGTTTATTCATGTTCTCAGTATCTGATGCAGGGTCAATTGGGAACAAGTTTCACATCCAAGCTTTTTTTTAATTACATCTCTTTGTGAACAATTATTAAGTAAGTAAATCTGTCCTTAGCTGTTTTTTGTGGCCACACTGTTAATTCTCTCTGGCCTTCGTCCTGCTGTCCGTCCTCCCCCTCACCTCTGAATCTCCTCAGATTCTTTCCACCGTAAACACACATGCTAGTTGTTGTTCCTGGTTCAGTGCCAAACCTTTTGTTGCACCGGGTGAAAAAATAAACTAAGTGATGCTGTGATGTGCTCTTGAAGTTTAAATAGACAAAATGCTGTCATCAATCACAGGCTTGGCTGGTTTAAGTGTTTCCTACATCCAAGGTGCCAACGTGCTGCATATGTGCTGTCAAATGAAGAAGAAGATATTATGTTCTTAATTTTTGTGTTTTGTCCAGCTGAGTTTTCAAGTTTGTCACATAAATGTATGTTTTTCTCAGGTTGCCTCCTACGTGCGAGCTGTGAATGACATCTACGACAAAGTGGACTTCGATGGAATCAAGCTGATAAACTTCAAAGTGAAATCCCTCCATGTAAGATCCTTCTGCACTCAAACAAGGACACAATTGTGGCAAATTTTAGAGTGACGCACTTCAGGTCTTTGATTACTCCAGTAACCAGTAATCCTGGCTTTCACACATTTAATTCTAATTACACAAACATGTCAAGACCATGAGATAATTGGGTTAACGCATCACTCTCAGATGGTGCCTATATGTCTTCTTCTACCAGTGAGAATTAAACAGAGACAGACTCTCAGCCTCAAAATGATTTAAAATGACTAAAATACAATGCTTACTTTCTTAGAGCCGTGGAGGAGCGTGTAATTGTTTGAATCATTGTGTGTCAAGTGAGCTCCTTCGCAGATATTTGATTCAACAGTGTGTTTGCTGGTCTCTCTCCAGGTGATGACGGACGAGGATAAAAAGGATCCTCTGTTCCCTCTTTACATCGGGCCTGAGAAACTGTTGAGTCTATACTCTGAGAACAACTGGAACAACTTCTGTCTGTCCTATCTGCTAACTGACAGAGACTACAGTGGGTTGCTGGGGCTTGCCTGGGAGGGAAAAAATGGTGAGTCAGACTCAATGTGACACACGGAAATCACATTTACAAGTAGCACACATACTGTACAGTGATTTGCATATCTTTCTCAGAGCACATAGGCCAATACAGTGTCCTCAACTGTTTTGGCTGACCCACATTGAAAAGACATGTAGCTAAGGTATTAGGAATACATACTGACATTACTTTATTTTAGCTTGGAGCACTTTGCCATAAAACAGCAGGTTGATTAAGAAAAGTATTCACACATATTTGATTTAATGGCACTCTATGCCTGTGTCAAGACCTCTTTTTGTCATGATACAATGACCCGTCAAAAGTACGACTCAGAGCAGAGAGTACAAAGGTAAGGAGCTTTATTGTCCAGAGAACAATCCAGGCAAAGGTACAAAATCGGCAGGCAGTAAACGTAGTTGGAATACAAGCTAGAGGTCTAAGAAACAATGGGAAAACAAACACTAGGAAAAAACACTGGAGAGTGAGACACACGAGGTACTACACCAACCTGGCAACTGAAAAATTATACAAGGTAAGTATATATATACACTGGGACCGGGGAAGATGATTACACACAGGTGACACACATTAGGGAAGGGAGGGTAATCACACAGACGGGAAAGCAGACAAAGACGGGAAGACAAGTGACCTGAAACAGAGACAGACAGTGGTTAACAAAATAAAATAGGAAGTCAGGGAAACAAACAAAACACAAACTAAGAGCGCGAACTGGATGTGACACTTTTGGGTTGGGTTGTGTAGAATCAGCTCGAATTTAACGGCACTGAAATTGACAATAACAATTTTTTTTTTTGCACAAAGCTTGTGTAAAAACTGTTGCAAATGCATACTGCCTGTCTTGTTCAATTAGTAGGGTCAATTAAGGAGTTGCAACAGATGTACAAACTGCAGTAACAATAAATGCAAGCCTTCCTTGGTTTTCTTGGATCATGTGATGTTGTAGCACACAGAGTTGCCGGAATATAACAGCCCCTAATGCAGTCCTTCTATACAGGCAGTGTTTTGGTTTGGGAGACCAAAAGCAAAACGTGAGTGAACTCCTCAATTAAAAATCCCCAGTGGTAGGCAACGCTACCTTACCCTCTGCTGTTATAGGCTGAAATTATTTGGAAATATCATTAACAGACAAAATTATGGACATTTTTCATTACTTTCTTTTTCATTTTATTTATATTATTTACAGACAAAATCGTATTGTTGTTGATGTAGAACGTTGGACACATATGTTGGGAATTGTTGTAGTAGGAGGTTCTTCTTCATTTAGACCCGGCTTTTGATTGGCTAAACTGGGGGGGCGTGAGAGCAGACCACCACAATGACATGTGGTTAAGGAGTATTGAACCTTTGACACACACACACAAAGACACATAGGACACACGCACACACCACTCCCAGATGTCTTAGTGAGGATTGCTGACTACATTCCACAGCATGATAGCCATGGTGACATATCAAGTGAGGCGGACACACACACACACACACACACACACACACACACACACACACACACACACACACACACACACACACACACACACACACACACACACACATACTGCGTTTCACTATCTTTGTGGGGACCCGTCATTGACATAATGCATTCCCTAGCCCCTTACCCTAACCTTAACCATCACAACTAAATGCCTAATCTTAACCCTTACCCTCACCCCAACCATAACCTAATTCTAACCCTAATCCTAAAACCAAGTGTTAACCCTCAAACAGCCCTTTAACCTTGTGGGGTCCAGCATTTTGGCCCCACAAAGCTGGTCGGACCCCACAAGTATACTGGACTCCCGGTTTTTGGACCCCACGAATACAGTTAAACGAGAACAGACATACACACACACACACACACACACACACACACACACACACATACATTGTGGATTCATAGTGGCAGTGACATTGTTGTGACTTTTCAATCTCATGTGACCACCACTAAGAGTGAGCAAAGTATTAAACGTGGGTAATGTTTGACCTCCAGGAACAGATATGCTCAACCTCAGTGTCTACATAACCCACTTCCACCAGTTTATTACTGGTCTTGGGAAATAGAAGGCCCATTAACCATGTGACCATAAACTCAAAGACCCCAATGACACTCCATCTACAGCAGGGTGCACCGTGCACACACAGCCGTCATCAATCACTTGGACCTCCTCCTCTAACCTCTCTAAGTTGTGTGTTCATACGTCATTGGAGGACAGGGGTTGGAGCTTTCTCACCAGTAACATTCCTTCTTCTGCTGAGACTAATCAAGGAACTAATTGTAATTTTCCACACAATAATCCTGCGGTTGTTGTCGTATTGTCTGTTTAGGAGTACACACTCACAAAGGCTAAAATAACAGTTACCATAAGTATATATCCTTGAAATGTTGATTTTTAATTAACCTTCCACTGTTCTGCCCATGGGGCGCTACTACTATGTCTTTCACTGATGGCTAGCACTATGGAAAGTTCCATGAATATGAACTAGGTCTGAGTTAAGATAATCAGTTCTGCAATTAAAATTGATCCTAAATCAATCCCAAAATCAATCTTTCAATATATACCTTTTCATCATAGATGTATAACCCAACAGAAACGTTTTGGTGGTCAATTCTTAATGTAAACATTAACCTAGTGCATTATAAAAAAGATTTGAGGGTTGGTTCTTCCTTGTACAATTTACAGCATGAGTTCTCTGAAAATCTCTTTTATATCCAAGCAAGATTGGTATTGTAACTGGAATTTCCCTAACCTAAAAAATATTTTATTCTTTATTCTTATAATTCTGTATGTGATCCTGTAGTTTGAGGTATCTGGTTGATATTTGATTTTAGACCTGTGGCCCTGACTTATCTTCTTCTTGTAATGAAGTCCTATTAAAAACTGATAAAAAGAGTTATTCTTATCAAGACTGCACATCTAATTGACCCTTTGTAGTTCACATACAGCGCTGGCCGTGGAGTAGAAGATGCCACTGCCACTTTATTAAACCTTGTTTTTAAAGAGCAGCTCCTATAGAGCAGCCTGACATGATTCAAGGCACAATAAACTATGTAGATCTTCGGGAAACTCTTACCGTCATCTGCAGCTCCTCTGACGGCTTGGTTTAGGTTCCTCTTCACCCTTGACCCCCTCTCGCCCCCCCAGCCAAGCCCACTCCGTTGTGATTGATCATCTTCCGGAAGACCTTCAATGGCTCGGAACGTGCAGCACCATGACCGTGTACGGAAGTCCGTTTCATTGACGTAGACAAATACAGGAAATTCAAAGTCCCCAGTGAGACCCGATGAGATCTGAGCGTTCAGAGCTGGACACAGCTAACCCAAGCTGCCTGCACGGCTCACGTCTAAATGCATTTATCTCATTATTTGACACTTTGGTATCGTTTAACATGACTATACAACATTATAACATTTATAGGTCAGAAAAGACGGGAAAGCATACTATGTTCTCTTTAAACATATTGAAGGAAACAAAAAAGTAAATTGGTGCGACAATGCATTCCTTCACCTAAATGTGCAGAAAACTAAAGACATGTGCATTGATTTTATCAACAAAAATACCATTATCAAGGGACAGACTGTAGACTCTGCTGAAACCTATAAATATCTTGGGACTATAGTGGATAAGTTTAAATTTACTTTCCACTCTGAAGCTTTATGCAAAGAAAAGGCCAGCAACGTCTGTACTGCCTGAGGATACTGTCCAAGTTTCATGTCAACAAGTCTCTTATGATTCTGTTCTACAGATCTTATATTGAATCTGTCCTGACCTTCTCTCTTCTCTGTTGGTTTGGTAACCTTAACATCAAGTCCAAAACTGCACTAAACATAGTTGTGAAGATGGAGTTCAACAGTGCACATTATCAGACATGTTTCATAGACAGACAGTTAGGAAAGCTAATGCTCCGATTCTTTCCGACAGTTCCCCACCCCTCATTTTCTGAATTTCAGTTATCGCCCACAGGCTCCCGTCTCATATGTCCACCTGTCAAGAGCAACAGATATAGGTACTCCTTTATACCTGTAGCCATATTCATCTTGAATGCGGGCCAGGGGAGAAGTCAAACTTGAATTTAGTACCTACTTTATTTCTGTATTTCTCGGTTGGTTATTTATATTGTAGTCTGTTGACTTTGTGCTGAGGACGTTCGAGACATTGACAAAGGGGTTGGTGATGTAACGAATGCTGTTGTTGATGTTGACGATGTTGACTTTGTAAGGCTGATATGCACTTTTCCTTTTTCCTACCTTGTGTAGGCTAAATGCTGCTACCCACGCACCTTGCTCAGTAATCTAATTTTATTTCGTCGTTCTCGTACTGTAACTGCTGTCTTCCATTTTGTTTGTTTTTGTTCAGGCTCACTCTTTTTTTCCTTAGTACTTTTGTTAGTCTTCTAGACCATCCACTGTACTTTTCTGAGAACTTTGGTCAGTGTTATTAGCGGTCAAATCGCCCACTGTGTCTGTTTTTGTTGTTAAAGGTGTTATTAAGACAGTGAGACTCACCCTGCTTGTTTATCCAAGGAAAGACCCTTTACCCCTTTACTATTATTTGTTTCTTCCTATTAAACCGTGTGTGTGTGTGTGTGTGTGTGTGTGTGTGTGTGTGTGTGTGTGTGTGTGTGTGTGTGTGTATGTTTTTATGTTTGTCTATGAAGTTAAATGATATTGCATGACAAAATATTTCTTGAAGTAGGTGTCTGGATGTATGTTTTCTGCTTCTGTGTGTTTAAGTGTGTGTGCTTGTTTACTCCTGATAATGAGTGTGTGCATTATGTGCAAGTGATCCGGAGGCTTGCTCGTTTCTTTTGACTGTGTTTGTACAAGAGGGAGGAGGGGACAAAATCGTAGCCCCTCTCTGCTCACCTTGCCAAAAACCACAGCACTGTCTTCCAAAGTAAGCTCTTTCTAGGAAACCCAGCTCCTTGAATAGCCTACTGGGGGGGGAGGGGGCGAGGGACTTTATGTCAAAAGCTAGGAATGCTGGAGAAATGCATCCAGAGTTTGTGATTAAAATGGCTTTCCTGACAGTTGGCGGATATAAAACTGCTCTCCTTATACTTTTAGCAGTAAGGAGAACAGTTTATCACAGTTTAATGTTTTTCCCTGAAGTTAAAATAATTTGAACGTGCTTTCTCATTTCTGGCAAAAGCCATCATGTGATGTCAAACACCAAGGGATAAAATAAGAGGCTCAGGTTATTGTATTGTCACAGGCAGCCTCCTTCACCTGACATGTGACGGTAGTGTACCTCCTGCCTGCGCTCCTATTCCCTACAGTGCTCTCATTGTTTCTACAACAGCACAGATAAAGGGGACTTTGTTTTTTGTTTATCAACCTCTAACTGTCCCTCGTTCCTGGACGTCACACTTACACCCACTGTGTAACAAAAACATGCTGGTTGAAGATCCAGATGCCCACAACTGGTTCCCACAGTCCTCAATGACACCTAGTGAACTCAGACTTCTCTGAAAACAGGCGCTGAATTTCTTTAACAGATGTACACCTGACGAGCTATACCCCCTTAAAATGGTAGTACATTGTGTAAGAGGTGTTACATAAAATTCATGTGACTGCATGGGAACTGCTGAACCATACAAGGTCACAAATGGGAGAACCAATGAAGAGAGAGGATGGACACATGGAGATTACGCCCACTGATTGAAAGAGTTGGTGGTGGCACTAAGTGCTGAGAAAATAATGCTGGATGAGGAAGAGCATGAATAGACATGGCAGTGGATGTTGTTAGGTAGTAATTGGTCAGTTTCTTAGGCTTCGATTAGAGGTACAGGTGGTTAGCATCTTCTCAGGTTCAGTATTTGATAGACGTGTCGCCCATATGTGCTGTACAATAAGAATGATTGACCCCATTTAAGTGTGAGATGTCGTGAATGGTCTTTTTTTTAATAACACAAAAATGTTGTAACAGTTTAGGTCTGGCCAGCTGAAATATGATGTCACAACCTAGACATCCATCCATGTGAATGTGGCCAGCTGTTTGTAATTGTGGGAATGGCTTTCAGGGACATTATATTAACCTGAAGGCAGATGGAGATCACTGGAGGCCAAATGGCTTTGCAGGCTTTGATGTGAAACTAGAGAAGCTTAGCAGGTCTGTTGGTCTTTCTGCATCTCCCCGTCCCGGGGCCTCAGAGGTCGATAACGCTTCAGTAGCAAAACATTGTTGGTTTAAGGTATTTCCAGTAGCACAAGATCAGATATGCAACCATACTGTATATAAAGTGACAAGTGGGTATGTTTTAATTCAGTCTTTATATTATATACAGTATGTCATTTACTCTATATGACCTTAGTGGAAACTAAACTCCATGTTCATCCTCTCATCTATGTGCACTTCAGGTAACTGGGGAGGAATATGTTCACAGCAGACCACCCTGCATAAAGGCCAGACCTCCAACCTGAACACAGGTCTGATCACAATTCAGAACTACGGACAGTTCCTGCCTCCACGACACGTCCAGCTGACCTTCGCTCATGAGCTCGGCCACAGCCTGGGATCCCCGGTCAGTCGTCATCACCAAGTTTACAAAATACTAACAACATGTATCTGATACTGAATGAAGAGGGGGCCTTTAATAGTGGCTCAATCAAACCAAACACACATGCTTACAGTGAATATTGCACCCAATATATCCCATGAATTGGATACGTTTTGTGCTCTACATTCATGTAGACTAATTTGTAATATTTCAAACTAAAATTCTTCAGCACACATAGAGATTACACCATATCCAACAAAAATGTGGTTAATAGACAAGATAGATGTCCGAAATCGCTGAGATTGCAAAATGTAGAGTCTGTTTTAGGATGGATTGTCCCTTTAAATTATTGTTCATTCATTGTATATCAGCTTTTTTCACAGCAGACATTGAAATGATCCATAGCAGAATATTTACAGGTCTAATAAATACCATTAAAGCTGTGGTAGGCACTTTATTTTTGCCGTCGTTGGGCAACGATTCCATAAAGTACTTACAGAATATTGTAATTCAAGTGGTCTGAATTAGATTTATGCACCTCCTGTGGGCTCTGTATTCAGGCTTAGATAATCTAGCCATAATAGACTTTGGTCAATCACAGGTCATTTCAGAGAAAGAGAGCTTTCCTATTGGCTGTTCTGTGAATGCATTGCCTGCCCGACAGAGAGGGGAGAGGGAGAGCTGCAGTACAGGGCGTCTACTTCAAATTCTGGCATTTTTTTTTGCAATCTACCCACTTCAGCTTTAACTACTGTATGGCTGCGTTGTAAAGTGTCAACCCAGTCTCACGGTAGTTTGTGAAATGGTCACGTTATTTAATCTATTGATTTGTGTACACGGACACGTTTATCTAGTTTTTTTCGTGGTGGTCAGCACATTTTTTAAACTAATGCATTTCAATGGGAAGCATCTTTCGTGATCACAGCACGACTACGGTAGCAAGTAGTATGAAATGCCAAAAATCCACACAGGGAGGTTGGTGGATGGGTCAAACACAGGACTTTCACCCCGGAGACCGGGGATCGCATGGGACGTTTCCTTTCCCCATTCTTCTTTTCCTAAACACCATCGTCCCGTTGTTGTCCCGCGTCCCCCTGAGACCGCGGATCGTGTCCCAGCAAGTGACGTGTCCTTTCCCCGTTCTTCTTTTCCTAAACCCAACAGCCGTATAGATGCTTCCCATTACGTGCTGACCACCACGAAAAAAATAAAAATAACGTGACCATTTCACGAACTGCCGTGAGACCTTGTTGAAAGTGTTCCAGTTGCAGGATCCTGCTATTGTGAGAGCTTGTTCAATCCGTGCCCGGATTGCTCGGTTGGTGGAGCGGGCGCCCATGTGTGGAGGTTTGCTCCTCGACGCAGCGGGCCCGGGTTCGGCTACGGCCTGCTGCCCTTTGCTGCATGTCATTCCCCCACTCTCTCCCCTTTCATTTCTTCAGCTGTCCTGTCAATAAAAGCCTAAAAATGCCCAAAAAATAATAAAAAAAAAAAAAAGAAAAAGAAAAAAGGAGCCATTGTTAATATTATTAGTAACACCTGTGGTTTTCTACCATAACATGTCAAAATGTCTGCTGCCTGTGTAAAAGGTCTAAGGGCTCAACCAAAGCCATTTTTGGAGCCATGTTTCAGACATTTGTTAAACTTTACCAGTTTTACCCTGAACCCCTTTTGGTGCCAATAATTTGAACCAATAATTTAAACACATGCCTAGTCTATCATAAGACTGTGTGAGTTGTGTGCTGAATGATAATTCAACATGAAAAATCAATGCGATTCCAAAGTTAGACTAAACTCGCATATTCTCACATACATGGCTGTTTGCACTGCACCGGAACAAATTATCTGTGAATGATTCACTTATGTGGGCATGAAAGACCTTGGCCTGTATTAACTGGTTTGTTTCATAGAGACTCTTGGCTCAGCCTCATTGGATAATCTGAAATAAGAGAACAGGAGGATCTCTGATTTCTTTCTCTCTCCAGTTATTCTTTGTTTACCTCCTCCAGCATAACAACACACATAATGCACCTCTCTATGTGTGATGGCCGCTAACACCTGCAACCTTTCTCCCACTGCCCAAAATACCAGCAGCGTTTTTCACCCCGCCCTCTGCTATTCACACTTCCACAGACCAAAGAGTCCTCTGAAGCGTTCCTGAGCAGATTAGTTCTGCTAGACCCCGCAGGCTTTTTACAAGTTAAACTACCGCAAGTTCTGGTGTCCTGGATCCTGTGACAGGCATGTCTCATTGTTTCCAGACCGGACAGGCTGGAAGAGATCTGAGCACGGGCTTCACCTAATGTGTGTAGCAGGCATGGTGAAGGAAAGAAGAAGGGTGGGCTATGGTGCAGAGTGAATTCTGGGTATAGTGCTGCTTTGCCCTTTGGCCTACTTCCCTTGCAACCACACGTGTATGCACGGGCTTTTAGAGTTGTGTGCTATGGATCAATTTGCTCCTCAGGAGAAGGGATATATAAATGAATATTTTTTAAATAGAACTGATTTTCTTCCTTGTTGTCTTGCTCCTTCCTTTCATTTGATTTGGTTCTTTATTGTATTTGCTAAATTTCATGCACTTACTCACTTACTAACCTAAAATTAGGGCAGCAACTAACAATCTCTTTTTTTATTAATATGAAAATGTTTGTTTTTTTAAATAGTAACAATTCTAAGAATTTCCCAAACCCAATTTCCAGTCAAAAACCCCAGCTATTCAGTTTACTATTGCGTATGATGAATAAAAGCAGCAAATGTTAGTAGTTGGAACCAGATTATGCTTGGCATTCTCACTTGAATTAATCGATTATCAAAATAGTTGCCAATTATGTTATGACTAATCAATGAATCAACAACTTGTTTTAGTTGTACCCGAAATGTATAACATGTTTAAACAAACAGAAATAAGGTAAATGCACAAAACAAAATACAGTAGAGGAATTACAAGCCACAATACCAGAGAAGACTTGACTGAACTCGTTTTCCCCTCTAACGTGAAAAGCTTGACAGTCCCAACATTTGTCATTTTTCTTGATGGGTTGTTTGTCATAAAATTGCATCTATTTAGTTTATGTCTGTGGTATCAGCATTTCTAAAACCACTACAGTTGTCAAGAAGTAAACAAGAAGGGCAGGGAATCTGCAGATTGACAGAGTACAGTACTGATACCGTATTTACCTGTACTTTGCTGTTCTTCCTTTTCTTACTGCTTTCCGCTGTTGTCATTATGACTGCAGCAGTAAATGTAAATCACTATGTGGTACCAAATATTAAATAACAAAAACAAAATAATGTACTATTCATATGAAACAACTCCAACATCTGCTGTGACATGCAGTTATGTTAATCCCTAGCTGCAGATACTGACAGTACTGATATATATTGAAGACGATAACATTCCATCCATTAAACTAATCAAGAACAGATGCAGAAAAATAGCCACATCAAAACATGTTCCATCCAAATGTGTCCATGTTAATTTTAAGCCCTCTCCTTGGCCTCTTAATTCACCATTGAGTTTGACATCCAGAGAGCACAGGTTCCAGAAAATGTTTCACAAATAATCTCTGTTATGTTCTCAGTGTCCCGCATGTGGAACGCTACATTCCTCTGCTGTTTCATGGCCATCAGATTCCAGGAAAATCTTTTGACTGCATAAAGGATTTTTACTTTTTTTGTTTTAACATAACAAAGATAACTTTAAAACTCACAAAAAATGGCTTTTGCCTATTCAGAAAGGGCCTGTAAAATAACTGTCCTTGGGCTTCACTGAAACCACTTTTACTGCCTGTGATGATGGCCTATAACGAGGATGGAAACAAATGGTTTAAGCTTGGTTAGATCCTGTGTTTTTCCCTGCTGTTTTTGTGTTTGGCTGAGTACCTTTAATGGAAATGTCCAAATAACTACTTTCTCCTTTTGCTCAGTGTGAAAAACACACCATTTCAAAAGTTCATTTCTGCTGTTTTGTCTGTGTTCCAGCACGATGAGGGCTCAAGCTGCGGAAACCTCGGCTCCAGCGGCGGTAAAGGCAGGTATCTGATGTTCCCTCACGCCACAGACGAGGTGCGTGAAAACAACGATAAGTTGTCGCCCTGCAGCATCAAACACATCAGCAAGATCCTGAAGCTGAAGAAGGATGACTGCTTTGTGGGTAAGGAAGAAAAGATGTTGCCTGCTGAGTTGGCGGCCAAATGTTTACACTGTGCATTAGTCATTGTAAACAGTTATAAATTGTGTGTGTATTTACTTGTGTTTGTTTATCTGCATGTCTGTTCTTTCTGGCCAGTCAGTGATCAGCCCATCTGTGGAAACCACATTGTCGAGGAAGACGAGGAGTGTGATGTCGGACACAACGAGGCAGACCTCTGCTGCTTTAGCGCCAAACAGCCTGTAGGAGTCCGGTGTCGCCTCAAGCCTGGGAAAATCTGCAGGTACACAGACCATCAGAGTGTGCACAAAAGCTTCAAGAATGGAAATGTACACATTTCTAACTTAGGTATATCAGGAGAATTTAGGCGATCTGCATGCAGACTTATTCTGATCATGTTCTTATCATTTTTAATTAAAATAGCAGCACACCGCATTCATCTCAACAATTTTGTTGATGATGTATCTTCTCGTTGTGTCTTTGCTTTGTTTATATGTGGCTTTCACATTTATCTCTGTGTATGATGCTTTCACTCAGTCCGAGTCAGGGCCTGTGCTGCGGTCAGGACTGCGGGTTTAAGTCGGCGGGTCAGACCTGTCATGAGGAGACAGACTGTCAAAGAAAGGTTGTGTGTTCAGGCCTCTCCCCGGTCTGCCCCGAGCCAAGCGCCAAGGAAAACCTCACCATCTGCAGTCAGGGGACGCGTGTCTGCCTGAACGGGGTGAGGCAGCCACAATATGGTTCAACTACATTGCCTACTAAAACAGACATCCATTAATTTCCATTCATTTTTGGATGATGTGAGGTAATGAAGTGAAAACCTTTAAATTCAATCTGTGTTTAACTGCATTATCACAAAACAACAATGTGGGAAATTAATTATTCCCAACTGGTCAAATACGGCAGCTTGGTCAGTGGCCCTCAGTGCCTGATACACACGCACAAGTCACCCTTTTGCGTCAGTATGAGACACACCAGGCTTTCAACTCATGGATGTATTATAAGTATTCAACTGCTCAACCACCAGCGCAGTGAGATGACGTAGTATAAAGAGTGACAAAGTCTGCATAGAGAAGAGGGATCAGGTCCCAGGAAGTGTGCCGGCCTCTGAAGCAAATTGAACATAGCAGCCAAACAGTGGAATCGCAACTCCCGGCCCGTCACGTGACGCACTCTGGCCCAAAAAGACTCCGTAGACTTATGGCAAAAGAAATGTCTGTAAATCAGTGGATATATTTTTTGAGCATCAAAACACCCACAAAATGACTTGTTTTAATCCAAATTTGATCCATTCGGTCTAATAACATTTAGAAAGTCGAGAAGAGCCACAGGATTAAATAATTTATTCCCTATTCAAGTTAGTGGAGAACTAAACCAGAAGTAGCCGGCTCGGCCGGCGGAGGTCTCTAGTGTGCCTGCTCTATGGGCAGCACAATGCGGAAGCAGTTACAATTATCCAGGTAATTTTTGGCTTCATAAAGGCTTCATGCATCATTGAGCAACTCTCATAGGAATGAACGGGGCTCCGCCTTCAACGCTGTATCAAGTTCTTATAATACATCCATGGGAGGGATGGGACAAACAAATCCAGGACTTTCACCCAGGAGACCGCTGTTTGAGTAAAACCCAAACTAAACGCTGACTTATTTTAAATTACGACATGACCTACGCAAGTTAAATTTATAATGTACTAAACTGTCACATACGTAAGTTACGTAACAAACCCAAATCACGACCTACAACCAAACCAAGTAGTTTTGTTGCCTAAACCTAACCATACCCTGCATGTTGAAAAATTAAGCCAAAGTGTTACCCAGAGCCTAAAACATGACACCAAGGAGTCCTGACTAAGCGGCCATTTGTGATGAGAATGTGTTGGCCTGGAACAATAAGAAAAATATATTTAAATGTAACCTGCATTCAAATATGTTTTGCTAAAATGTTAAGTATACTGTAACAAGGAGTGGAGCAGGTGGACCCAAACGCAGGAGACTGCAGGCAACAGGAAGTTGAAGAAATAACTATTTATCAAGGTTTGTGCAGGCAGTGCTAAACTGATAACTAACTGAAAGACAAAAAAAAACAGACTGAAAAACAGAACAAAACCAAGAATTTTACAAAGACTGAACTGAAAACCAGACTTGAATACAAACTGACGAATGAAGTGCAGGTGGAGAGATGATTGGAGAAGCTCAGGTGAGGGGAATGAGGTGATTAGGCAGGAGAACAGGCAAGGAGCTGATTGGCTGCGAAAAACTCTGGGAGAAGGGACGGACTAACAAGGCTGATTCAGAGCAGGTGTGTAGATAAGCAAAGGAGGGAAAGGAAGCACAGGAACAAAAACACAGCAAACCAGAACTCAATTCATGCTACGTTTACACATGGCTGGCTATTTTCATAAACGGACATTTCAACCTCTCCGTTTAAAAAAATAACATCGTGCACAGCTGTCAGTTTTCAGAAAAGTCTTCGTTTACATGTACCCGAGTATATATGCCGTCAAGAGCACGCTAAACCTGTAGGTGGCTGTGTAACTCAAGCCCACGTTAGCCAATCAGAATCCCGAAAATAGCAACAACAGCAACGAATCACTTCCTCCTTCTCTCTCTCGGCTGCCTAAACCTCCGTTTCTCTCAGTTTACATGCAAACGTGCAAATGAAGATTTCAAAAATATCCACTCTGGCCGGAGTTTTTAGAAAGACTCGTTTTCAGAGGCAAATTCTCCGTTTGCGTGTAAACGAAGGGCACAAACGAAGGGAAATGTCTCCATTTTTCAAAATAACCACATACGTGTAAACAGGGCCTCAGTCTTCACAAAAAGTCTGAGGACTGTGACATATACATGATGTGTAGTTAAAGAGCATCTTAACAACAGCTAAAAGTCTCTTTTTTATCTCCAATGGTTTCACTTTTCAGCCTGCTGCAGTGATGTAGAACTGTACTATGGGTGTGTCAGTACACCTTGACATCACTGTTGGGTGTGGTTACAGCAACAAACATCCATTGCTGATTCTGCATGTGGTCACAGGTGAAACACAACTTTCAACCAGAAAGGGCAGTAAAACACAGCATTTCAGGCTAATATATGAGGTTTACAATAATTAAAATACCTACCATATATCTTGGTTTATTAGTTAGAAATAAGTTCTTGCTATTCATAGGTTATTGTTTATATGCTATTGTGAAACTGATTCAGTGCCATGTGAAGGGTTTCCTGTTTATTTATCAGCTAACATTTTGTTAAAAATCTTCTGGAATCAAGTACAGGCTTCACTGTTACAACACAGCGTTACTAAGAAAAAACCTCAAATTCATTTTACCACCAGACAACAGTGTGTGACTCCATAAAAGTTTTATCTTGACCAGATTTCCTTATTGTTAAAATGTCCTCTGGTGATAGTCCTCTTAGCAGGAGAGGCGAGGGATTTATTTCAGCTGTGTTTTGGATATATTACTCTCCAGATGGGCAAAGTGTGCTAACCCCTGATGACCTCATCCACAAACATGGAACATAACAACTGGAAAAGTGAAGACATTTGAACATGCAAGAAAAAGGATCCAAAAATCAGTTATTGTGTTCAAATGAATCAAATTATTTCAGCTGACTCACTTTCAGCAGAAGGCTCAAATCCTTCTTAGAATCAAAGGAACAGAAAACAGGAAAGCTGACTCCCTCTGTCAAGGCAAACACACATTTTGGTTCACTTCTTCAAAACACGCAAGAACATAAAAGATTAAAGCGTCCAGAATGTGTTCTGAACAATATATAATTGTTCAGAGGATTGCAAAATAAACAAACAATGATAAAATATTAGGAAACATAAGGAAAAAACATTGTCTGATTAACACCTTGAAGAGTAACTCAAAGAGATTCAGATTTGTGGAAGTGGGGTTGTATGAGGCTACTTGTCCATAGTCACTAACCCTTTAACACCAGAGTCACTCAATAACACAAACTAACTAACCCATTGAGGAAGCGTTTTAGGAGTCTGGTGGCTTTGAAGAGTGCATCGATGGGTAGGCTTCAGTTCCCCATCAGAAAGGGTAAATTATATATTCTAAATATAGCCTACACTTAAACTGATATTGATTTTTTTAGCTGTCTAAAATACGTTAGGTGTGCCAACTGCCATCTACTGTAGGTAATATAATACAGTGACTATGGATAAAGTACGTCATACAACCCCACATCAAAAAGATCCAAACTATCCCTTTAACACTAGGCTAAAAAGCAGTGTTTCACTATATCTCTGGTCCAAAGTTTGAAGTCGGTTTCACCTGCGTGTGGTCAGAAGTGCGTTTTGTTGCACCTGTAACCACACCCAACAGTGATGTCACGGTTTAAGCTTAATTTCCTCAGCTTCATCAGGGATGTCTAAACTTAAGAATGTGTTTTCGGTTCTCTCTGCAGGTCTGTGTGGAGTCCGTGTGTGTGAAGCACAGCCTGCAGCAGTGTAACTGCCCAGGAGACTCCATGAAGGAGAAATGCCACATGTGCTGCCAGCAGCCTGGTAACTAGCCAATATGTCCTCTACTGTACTACTGAGGAATGTGTTTACACTTTGTGTCCCAACGTGTCAGCCTGTGTCAGTTTGTACTGAGGTTTACTTTTTCCATTACATGCCCTCAAAACTATCACAGAGACAACATCTGACATAATGGTCCATGTACAAAGTATAACATGAAGTTTGGTATCTGTGTTTCAAAGGCAATTCTTCTCAATGTTTTGAATTATTTTTGTTTTTGTGTTTCTTTTTGCAGAAAAATGACCAAAGTCAGAATGTTTAAATTATATACATAGTGGCTTTAAGTACATATATGATATGTACGTATTATGGTATATTTTAATGTTATTTTCTCTGTACCAATGGCAGATAAGCCTGAGACGTGTGCTAGCACCACCTCCTCCGTGCTATCCCGTCACTTTCAAAAGAAGGCATTGCCGTTGGTTGGCGGAGCTCCGTGCTCAGGGAACCGAGGATACTGCGACAAATTCCATGTGTGTCGTCTGCTGGATGCAGACGGTCCCATCGCAAGACTGAAAAACTCATTTCTCAAATTCGAGGACTTTGATGACATAGCAGAGTGGATGAAGGTGAAGGTTTCCCATGATTACTTTGATAACACATACATAAGATAACAGCACGTGAAATGATGGAGGGTGTCACAGTAAAGGTAATGAACAGCTAATATGGATGTAATCACATGAGTGAAACTAAAGGCCCTGACACACCAACCCGATTATCGGCAATCAGACAGTGTGGCAAAGTCAGTGACTCGAGTCTGTTCGGTGTGTCGGAGGAGCCGTCGGCCTTCATTTGGGCCGATTTGACATGTTGAATCGCTAGGCGGGCAGTCGGACTCAATGGCCAATCTCATTGGTGGAGCGCTAACCCGGAAATGACGAGCGGGATGAGCCTGACTAACGCCTCTTAAACTGACCTTTGTCGATCTGAAATAAAGACAGATTCAGCAACTGTATGGTCTATTTCTCGCTTAAAATGTTTTCAGAAACACGTTTTGGTGAACTATCTTTGTAAAATATGAGATCGTATTCCGAACGAAGCCACCATTATGGCTGGTTGTAAAATCCGGGAGCAGCCAGACCCACGTGACACATTCGTCCAATCAGCTGCTGGTTTTCATTTTTTGGGCGACAATACAGATTAGCTGTATGGAGACATATTACGTCTCGCGCATGCGCAGAACGTACGATCAAGTCGGCGTCACTTTAGTGTGTCCTGAGGCACTTTTTTGACCAACTCAGGGAGCTATATCTGCCGAAGGTCGGCCATCGGGTTCTCTTGTGTCAGAGCCTTAAAAGCAACTGCTAAAATCAATCTCTTGAACCAATCTCCCAAAAAGTGAAGCGTATGTAACCAATACAACAATGTATCAAATGATACCATGACATTGTGAAAGGGGGTCGTGATGAACATACAGAGAATTATCACCTGAAACTGCAGCTCCCCTGAAAAGGGTCTATCTCCAGTCTCGCAGACTACACAACACACCCCCTGAGATAACTTCCTGGATTAACATACTTATTCTAAACCAAACCATCAAAAATTTAACTATATTTTCCTAAACCTAACCAAGTAGTTTTTGTGCATAAATCTAACCAAACTGCAACCATTTTGAGGGTGTATCATGTAGTGTCCTTTAGTACTGTGCACCCGCAGATAGACCTACTTGACTCCGCGCGGCTTTACGAGCTTTACACTTAATTTTTTAGCTAAATTTGTTTTGGTTCATTCTGTTTTCAAGCACTGTATGGTACCTACTCAGCACTAAAAAGAAGACAGACAAAGTTAACGATTAGCTGGCGAACATAGTTGAGCACTTAGCAGCTAAAGATACACATATTTCCCTCAGGAGTTGGTAGTGACAAAATTCTTTACTTTCTGTTTGAACACATCTTAATGAATGAAAGGTTGAATTCATAAGCAATGGAATGCACCCTTATTTAATTTGATACACTCAGGGGTTTTCCTGCTACAGCCTTGCTTGGTCTGGTATAACCAGTCTTAGTTTGCTGATTCTATGACTCTTCTCTACTTGAGCTACCGAACACTACATTTTAGCATTTACCATTATAAAGTAATTGTCACATGTGGCCAGTGGTTGTTGTTTAGTAAAAGTTGCATAATTTCATTTTAAAGGCACTCTGCTAAGTTTTTGATCACTAGTGGCACTGTGGAGTAATGTTACGATGAGCTAGCCTGACAAGCCAGACCCACATCAAGATGTTGGGTCTGGGAACACACCATTGGCAGGACTCAATCCAAGGGGCGGGATAAATGGTTGTCTTTCAAATTCCCTCTGCACGCAATAGGATAGCGCTATAACCAACCAGAGCAACGAAGAAGGTAGCAGAGCTAGTTGATAGATTCAAGTTTTGCCGTATCCGGTCGGCAAAACTCTGAACACATCTTCCTTTTTAAAGAATGACTTCAGTGCTGTTCTTTGTTCTTTTCTCAAAGAAAGGCTTAACTCCAAGTCTTCCAGAGTCGCAGCCAAAGCCGATTCGAAAGACCGCTGTTCGCCAGCAGCCATCTTCTTTGTTTTCAAGTAGCAGGGAATTCACGCGGAACCGTCGTAACTCTGCCGTCATTATGTCAAATGACAATTCCAGTGCAAAAATGTGTACCCACTCGCTCGTTCTCTGGGACATGTTTTCATGCTAATCAAATGTGTTTGTAGCTTGAAACAAGCACGGACCGCTGATTAGCTTACAACGCTAGTATTCGGGGCACATGGAAAGTAAAAACAAATCGCTATTTATACCACTAAAAAGGCTCAAAATATCATCACACTTCAACTGTAGCATAATGAGGGTCCCTAAATGTTAACCGAAGCATTGAGAACTTTGTAAGTGTACAGACAGTTTATTAAAAAGATAGATTATAAAGACAGTCGCGTTCTCGTATACAGGTGGCCACCGTCTTGGGAGCTATTGTCTTTCTAAACTATCTTTTTCACATTCATCATATTCGATTAGCATGAAAACATGTCATAGAGAACGATCGAGTGGGTACACATCTGTTATTAACCCCTAGGTTTGTTTTGCACAGGAATTGTCCTTTAAGTCTGCCCACCGAAACTATACATGATATGATTGGCCTGGCTAGCTCGCAAGCCAACGAAGAGTTGCTAGACGACCCTGGCTGCAAATTACATTTGCTGCCGCTAGGGTGCGTCTAGATTTCTAGGCTAACGATGAGCAGGTCCCTCTGTAGTTTAAATTGTGCTTTACATTTAAGCTGGCTGCACCAGGCTGTAACAGCTGCTGGTGATAATGCACCTTACAATGAGCAATGTGCATTTAACATGTTTGTTAAGCCATACACAGTGTGAACTGTGTTCAATCTGTTTTTGTTAACAAAGAAAGCTTCACAGTGTTCATCTAATCAGTGTTTCAGTTGGCAGACCCTTCAAAGCCTAATCCTAGACTTTAAAAAGTTAAGAGTTTTACTTTCTTTAACTACTTTACTTGTTTCAAAAGAAAGTTAGTGTCTAATTGTACACATGCACACAAAAACATCTGGACATAAAGATGCTCAGCAGATGTCCTGATCAATGGTTTTCTGGTCATCAGGTCAGACACGTTTCAACATCAATTATGTGGTTGAAAAATGATTGATGTGCGCATCCTGTGAGTTGATTTCCTTCTGTAAAATGTTGTCTTGGGGACTATTAACAATAATCATTTACCGTATTCTATGGCTGCGGACATTGTCTTTGTTAAAATGCAGCAGATGTTTCCCTAAGGTCACATCCTCAGCTCTGAGTGTTTGTTAAACGTCCTGCCCTGATGTTCAGCTGTCTTCGTTGTTTCAGTTGTAGCTGTCTTTATGGTTCAGTTCCTCATGACAGCGTGGAGAATCAGGAACACCCATTTGGGTGAAAGAGCACCTTAAGGATCAGTCATCTGTGTCACTGGAGACAGAAATGACCCCTTGTTCAGGAACCATTGTGTTGTTTTACACACCTACAGCACAGTGTGTTGCTGACTTATTTTCTAATGTGGGCCTACTTAAAAATAATTACAGTCAATCATGGAGTACAAAGGTTTTGTTTTGACAAAATATATGATTATTTTTAATATGAGGGTTATTCATCTCTCAAAGAGATCAATGTGAAAATTGTGCTTTACACTGAAAAATCAAACACGGAACCTAAACTTGTTCAATGTTCTTATGTTGTGCTGCTCACAGATAACAGCACATACTGTATGTGGGTCAACCTTGGGAGTTCATAGAAATGTTGGAACATGCAAACTGACATTTTGAATTTGAGCTTCAATAATTAGTCACTTAATCAGTAAATCGATTGACAGATCTGCAATAATTTGGATGATGATGGAAGTCTTTTTTTTTTTTTTTTTTTTTAAGAAATGATAATTAAAAAAACATTCTCTGGTTCCAGCTTCTCTGGTGATGCACAACATTTATCTGATTAGCATGACAAAAGCCTGGTCAAGAAATACAGTCAACAGTAATCCAAACTCACATGCAATATTTTTTTCCATCCTCTGCAGGCTCATTGGTGGGCCATCCTGCTGGCTATCCTGACTCTGTCTGGAGTGATGGGCTGCACCGTCTGCCTCTGCAGCCTTAGACTGGACACCACTGACATGGAGTGATCTCTGACTTTTGGTCCCTGTCACCTCAGGGAATAAAATAATTGCCATGACAACACACACACATTCATTAGGATTCATTTAGCTGGGAGTGTCAAGTGTCAAGGTCACATTGAAGAGATTCAACTTTTTTACATCCACAAACAGTGTGTGATCTGCAGGTGACCCGTGAAGACACTCATCACTGCTCAATGCCTCTCAGGCATGCAGTGAGAGGTGTAGTTTTGACTAATTGATATCCTTGTACGCCATTATCCATTTGCCTTTTTCTTTTCCTTGTGTCACATGTCTGTTCACATTTCAACAAGCGGCGAGAGTCTCCTGTGATGCATGTGTTGTGGAAAACACAGCTGTTGCTGCCAACTGTGGGCCAGTCAACCCCCCTTTTGAGGCCACATAGCATCATACACCTACAGCAACTGAAAGCCACCCGTCCCTGCAAAGACTGATCGGACTCTTGTTGTTTTGCCCTACAGTGTCCTTGCTGTTGTGTTTGAACTTTCGGCTAACTTGTGCCTTGTGGACCATCCAGCTTTCCCTCACAGTGAAACGTTATCCACTTTAATATTGTCATAGTGAGAGTGAGTGAGAGAGATAAACAAGTGGAAAGGTCTTTTGGCCTAAAGCTTACAAAGCTAATTAGTTAATAACGTGACCATAAACATGTTTGTCATCTCAAAGAGTAGTAATTTACTATTTATGATTTGCAGTGGTGATTCACTTAGTGAGGGATGTCTAAAGTTTGTATTTGACAGTTATATATACAAATTACTTTTGTAATTAAAGGTTAAAATTTTGCATGAAAAAAGCACGTTTGTTTTTGTCATATTTCAGATGTCCATGAGATGATAGCAGTTTTATCAAAGAGAGATGGTTTCATTGTTGCAGGCCAAATAGGTTATATCATCCAATATTTTACAAAAACAATAAAGATTAGAGAAAGTAAACAAAATGAACGATGGCTTCACATCTTCAAGGACATGATGAAATCACAGAGCTTATTTTGTGTAATGTAACAATTTACAGAACTTTATTATCAAAAACAGATGCGAGAGTTTAAATTGTTAAAAATGTTTTGATCACACAGTTTTTGTACTGATAATACACAATAAAAAGAATAAAACAACCTTGAGCTGGTAAGTATGAGCGATAGCAATGGAACAGTTCCATAGAGCCAGTCGGCCACAACATCCTTATTAACAGTCTGCAGAAGTTTGTTGGCCCCTCTGGCTCAGTTTTAGATTGTTTGTTTTATGACTTATCTGTCCAGGAGAGAGTATTTTGTCTCCCTTGGTGACCACTCCTCGGCTAAAACTAGCATAACATGTGGGGTTCCTCAAGGTTCTATTCTTGGACCTGTGTAGTTTAGTCTTTATATGCTGCCACAGGGAAATATCATCAGAAAACACAGGATTCGTTTTCATAGCTATGCCAAAGATACACAACTCTACATTTCCCAATGACATCTGCCGTCTTGATAGTGCATTGATCACATCATCTTTTGCATGTCACATAACTTTTTGCAACTGAACAAAGACAGAGGTTTTAATTATTGGAGCAAACGCCCAGAGAGAGATACTGTGCAATAATTTCAAATCCTTGGCACAATATGCCAAGCCCCAAGCAAAGAATTCTGGCGTGCTTCTAAACCTTGATTTGACTTTTGAATCTCACATCAGGTATCTCACTAAATCAGCCTTTTATCACCTTAGAAATATTGTTAAAGTGCAGCCGTTTATCTCACAGGCAGATACTGAGAGGGTCATGCATGCTTTCGTCATCAGCAGGCTTAATTACTGCCATGCTCTCCTTTCTAATGCCAAATGCACTAGCGCCTGAATACCTGTCGAACATGCTCTCAACATACTGTATGCTTGCCCTAGATCACTCAGGTCCTCTGACACTGGCCTTTTAGTTGTTGCCTGGGTGAGGACAATTATTACATTGAGGCAACATTTAGTGTCTATGGTCCTTGTCTCTGGAATAGCCTGCCAGAGAAGCTGAGGGTGTCAATCTGTAATACCTTTAAAAGGAACATTGACACTTACCTTTTCAGTTTAGCATTCTCTTTATCTTTGAATATTATTAATCTTTAATTTATTTCCATTATATTACTGTATTTCCCTTGTATTGTTGTATTGTAGTTCCATGATTGAGTAAGTTTATTATCATTTTTCACTGTCACAACCGTAAAATAAAAGTCAGACTTAGGGTGACCTTCCAGATGGCACTTTTGGTTTATTAAAGAATTTATACAGTACAGTGAATATTCACAAATATGTACAAAAGATTATAGAAATGCATATTTTACAGATTAAATTAATCCATAGATAAAAAAAAATATATATATAACAGTGTTCCATACTATCATCTATGGTATTTACAAAACTGTACAAGTAACTTAGTTTAGCAATCTCGTCCCCTGTTTTCAGTGCAAAAGTAAAACATTTCCACTTTTTCAAAGTAGGTGGAAATGAAGTCACAATGATTACAGTACCGATCTCTAAAGATGCCTTTATATTATCTCACATTGACTACTGTAACGCACTTTTCTCCTCACTTAGTATGTCTGCTCTCGATTGTCTTCAGTCAACCCAGAATGCTGCTGCAAGGCTACTTACTCAGTCAAATAGACAATCTCACATTACCCTGGTAATTAAGTCCTATCACAGGCTTCCTCTTGCATAAATGATTCAGTTTAAAATGATCACACTTACATACAGAGTACTGCATGGTCAGTCTCTGGCATGTGTGGCAGAAAAAGACATACTGTAACTGTTTAGACAGTCGTTTGGTTGACCGGTATGCACCTGGTCTACACTTTCAATATTTTTCTGTAATACTCATTGTGTTCTCACTCTGTATTGTGTGTCTTGTGTAATGCTACTTTAAAGCACTTTCTGACTTATGTCTATGAAAAGCTCTTTATAAATACATTTTACTTACTTACTTAAAGAGCCATGGTTTAGATATCGCTCACAGAACTGGTACGAGAATGTAATTATGAATAAAAAAGCATTAGTCAAGATTTGAAAGGTCAGGTGCACAGAAGAAACTGCAGTGAAGAGAGACTCATGATCGACAGTACAACAAAAGGACACCATTGATATTAACTGTGCTATCTACCTCATACTGAGCATTACGTACCTCATAAAACTTAAATAGAACTATGGTAGATAATTGTCAGGTGCTTCTTTGAGGTAACATAATCAAAGTAACACCTTGCAGAGAGGTAGCAGTAAAACAGAGTGTTTA
This sequence comes from Zingel zingel, assembly GCA_023566125.1. Lineage (NCBI taxonomy): Eukaryota > Metazoa > Chordata > Actinopteri > Perciformes > Percidae > Zingel > Zingel zingel. Next base: position 19,438,521 of record CM042322.1, on the reverse strand, counting down.
AAACCACTTTTGAATGTTCAGATGTTTCAGTAAAAGTTCATAAAATAACAATAATAAAGCACACAGGTGAAAAACAGCAGCTAAGTTAAAACAAGTTCAATTTGCAACAGCTTAATTCTTGCGACTGTAAGGCACACTGTTACAGGTCCAGCAGTCACGAATAGTGCTGTGAGCCACAGTGGTGAATGCTCTGTTAGTTAGATAATACATAAAGGTCAATCAACTGTACCCTATTGCATAAAACACCTTAAGAAATTCATCTAAACGGTTATTTTCCATAGTGTTTGCCGACTTCCATGGACACAGAGAGGACATTATTCTCCACAGCTGTGGTGAATATTGGAGATGTATTTAAAAGACGGAGACAGCTTAGAGCCCAAAAGGACGCAGAGTTGGCTAATTTCCTCCTGAACATATAAGAATTAGCTTCAGGCTAATTTATCAAGGGATGGGCATTTTATGTCATTTCAACATTTGTGTACTCCCATTGAATTATATAGCTAGAGTACCCGAGTTGGTTACTTGCAAAAGCAATTGAGACACAGCCAGTAAAGTGATCCCGACTGGTCCTGGCTAACGCCGCCATGCTAACCCTGCTAACTGCTAACTGCTAACGTTACCGGAGGACCAGGCAAGATCCGCTAGCTGCCTGCCCCCTGAATACACTGTGAAAAAGCCCGGTCTCGGGAGACATCACAGGGGTCATAAACACTAGAGGCACAGGCTGTGCACCTAAATACAACAAACCACTCCAGCCAATCACCGACAAGCTGGTTGGGGGAGGGGGTGGGGGTTAGTGACAGTTAGTCATGACAGTTACAGAAACATGGGGGGAGGGGCGATTTTGCTCTGTTTTGTTTGAAATTTACTTGGAACGTCAACAGAAGTGACCATGCAGGAACTCATAGTGCACCTTTAAGCCAAGAGAGGGAAGAAAGGACCGTGAGTTTGCAGTGTGTTTAGCGATTGTTGCCGTAATTCTAAGACAATAAAGTGTGTTCAGTCGGGTGGAGAGAACGGCAAGGTAATGTTATTTTTAGCGGTTCTCACCGTAATCCTAAGCCGAGGAAGTGTGTCTGGCCGTTGGGTGGAGAGGACAGCGAGGTTGTTGTGTTTTTAGCGGTCCCTACTGTAATTCTAAGCCAAAAAAGTGTGTATGTCAGTTGAGTACAGAGCTCCGCGTGAGCACAGGCTAACAACTGTGCTGTTAAGTAAAGTCTGGCTATGAGAGACAAGAGTCTAGCAACATTGTTGTGGATGCTGCGGTCTCAGCTGGCAACTAACGTGAACTTCGAGTTTGGGGAGGAGGGGGCGGGGGAGACGACTCTCTCCTGCAGTAACTATTTTAAACACTAGCTGTCAGTATTACATATTGCACCTTTAAGTGTCATTAGAACAGCTCTTAACAAAAATATTTTACAGTATTCAAACACATATTGTTTTAAATAACAAACGTGCTTTTTTGGATATATACAAGGAGGTGAGAGTTTTGTATCATTTCAAGAAATAAAATAAGTTACAGGTGTACAAATTATTTACTTTAAGTGCTGAAATGGACTAAAGGGTGTTCAACAGTGGTGTCTTTTCTTCGATGTCAGTGGTTCTCCAGAGTTACTCTATGGACAAAAAAAATTATTATTTAAAAAATTATTATTTAAAGCATTAACAGTAATGTTAATAGTAATTGGGGAAACTGCAGAAGGTATCTTACCTTTTTGGAGTTCGTGTCAGGTTCGTCCTCCACGTATCCTTACATTTAACAAATGTGACCTCTTGTGTCAATTTCTGAGCTTCAGGGTCTTTTACACAGAACACCATCCTGAAAAACACAACCAGTCTGTATGGTCAGTCTTTATCCACCACAATAGCTTTATAATAACAAGATAAGGGTTACAGGTTGGAATTTTGTACTACTTCTACTACTAGAAATAATGCTGAAGTCTGTTTTTTGTCACATTTCCAGTTTTTTTAGGGCTTAGTATAAGTCTTTTTCCCAATATAGCACAGCTTACTTTTGTTGGGTCTCGCCAGCTCGGATGCGGATCTTGTGAACCTCCATGTCGCCGCTGTCTGAGTCACCGGACCACCAAGAGGAAACCATCTTCAACATGTTGGAGGCTGACCAACCGTTTGTCTCCTCCCATTTAAACTTCAACATCAACAAATCTCCAATATCTTTCTCTGTCACGAGCAGGAATGAATGTGTCTTATTCGTCGCTATTTTCTCCTTTCTGCCAGATAAAAATAGAGAGAAAAGTTACTAGTAGCCAGTAGGAATATTTTATTAAGCTAGGCCTCATAAACTCTGCACCATAAACCATGATAGCCTAAATAAACCTACACAGCAGGAGCACATGTTGCCAAGTCTGCGGTTATGTCCCTGTTTATGGTTTCTACTTCATACTGTTTCCTTAGACTACTGTGCTACTGTTACAAAACAACTCATAACTTGCAAGATGCAAGTCACAGTGCTGTCATTCTCTGTTATGAAGGTTTTTAAATCACCCACTCACAGTTTAAGCTCCAGGTTTTCAGCCTCTCCTTTTGTTCCGTACAGTGAGACAGTGAGTGACGGCTCCATCTCTGAACGAGTCATCTTACTGGAGAAGTGGATCTTCAGTTGATAGTGGTAAACTGCAGAACAAGAAAGCATTTGGAACATTTTAAACATGCATGTGAAAGTGGAGCTGCTGATTTAGTTTTAGTTGGTTTAGAAAATCTAAGCTGCAGGTGATCAGAATTTTGCCATCAAAGCCACCAGAAACTGAAACACTTTGAGCTCAGAACTTAGAATTCGCCACTGGACCTTGTTTTTGCAACATTATTAGTTCAACTGACTCTGGGTAAATAGCAAAATTGTGCAACTTCCCACAAACTGAACCATCCACATTGAACATTGAACAATGAAAACAAACACAGTATTTGATAAAGTCCACTGACCTCTGAAAGGCATGGAGGCTCGTGTTTTGGTGTACATCTGAACGTTGCGCGCCTTGCGGACCTTGCTGATGTCGTAGCCCACTGCGTTGCAGCGGCTTTTGCGGCAACTGAGACACATGCCGCGGTCAAACATCTCGTTGCTGCCGCATCTGTAGGCCTTGGCTGCTTCCTGCTCGTTCAGCAGAGAGTCGATGAACAGGTGGACAGAGCGCTCGTGTTCGCACTTCACTGCATCAGTAATAGCTGAGGAGGAACCAGGGAACCACATTTAATTACATTTATGTGAATTTGTTATTTTTTCATTGCTTTACTGGCCTCACTTTAGATAGATTTGCTTCACCCATTAACCTACTCAGCCATGTTTGGAGCCATCTGTTTAATTTCAGCCCATTGTAAATGGGATCATGTGACAGTAACAATGTTCACTGCTAAGACTCCAGTGTTAGTGGAGCTGTACTCTGTGTGTGTACTAATGTGCATTGTAACCTGTAACAGCTTTCTGCTGTTATTACAATAACAGTTTAGTTAAGGGAAATCATGTGTAAAGTTGTCTTAAGTATTTCAGAAATCTTTTAGGGAGAAACAGGTGTCAGAAAGTGCTAATTTATACATAAAAATATTCATTATTCTGAATATTTAAAAATGACAGTTATTTGGTGTTGTGATTAAAGTGTTTAAGTTTACGCTTTTACATTTTATAGTAACATTATAAGTCACTCACCAAATAACCCAAAGTTAGCGATCTTCTCCAGGGCCCCCCTGAGGTTGCAGCCCGGCTGGAAGCTGCCACCGTTTGGGTAAATGTCTACGTGGCCGACAGGCTGCTGGATCCCGATGCTGAGACCCAGGGAGCCCCGTGTGAAGGTATGGAGGACATCCACAAAGTGAGCGTCATCCGGGGAAAGACGCCTGTGTGCATGCTCTCCCTCAAAGTCAGGACCTGCTGGGTCCAGACCTGCAGACAGAGACAGGTGACAGTTAATTAACCAATCAACTCACAATTAACTGATCTTTTACCAAATGAAACTGCAAGACGCACTGTCAAATATAATAGTTTTTTTTTTTACCAGTTATTCTTCCGACTTTATTAGTTGCGTGGCTTCCAGCAAATCCTGCCACATGAGCCCCGAGGCTGTAGCCTATCAGGTGGATGTTCTCTAGAGGCATGTTGGTGGTTTCCTTTAATGAAAATATGACTTTGATCAGTGAAAAAAAAAAATACTCTCCTTCACTGATAAACTAAACATTACAAGATTTAAAAAATCATGACTGGTTTTCAATGCAGAAGATTTTTTTTCTTCTTTTTTTTGAAAGTGACACATCCTGTTACAAAGTGACTAGTACTATTTTACAGTAAGGTATATTAAGACAGGGTTCATAAGATGTAACTAAAGAAGTTACTAATGGTTATAAATTATACGTAGAGGTGTTTTGGTTTGTTGTAAAGAGAGCGAACAATGTCCTTGTGTCACAGATGATTCAAAAAGCAACTATAAACTTACCAAGTTTGCCTTTTAATAAAGAGGTAGTGAAAAACTGTCTACTCCTCGAAATGGATAGTGAAAATTGGAACAGCTTGGGGTGAAATCTATGAATTTTTGATCCCACTGACCTCGATCCAATTGATGAAGCGAGCGATCTCGTGTCCCACTGTTTTGGTGTTCTGAGCTGCAACTACATAGTGGTTCTGTGCCGAGGTGAGCCAGTCCACCACGATGACGTTGGCCGTCTGCTCTCTGTCGTACAACGCTGATACCAGCTTCTCCACCCAGCTTTCAAACATCCCACTCAACTGTTGAAATGACAGTCGAAACATTAAACTTACAATGCAACAAGGTCATTAGTACTAATACAACTGGTAATAATTAAAGGAAGTTTAGGAAGAATTGGCTTAATGGCCTAACATTTAAAATCGGAGCCGAATGCAGTCCAGTTTATCACTACAGAATCTTTGGTATTACCTACAACATGTTGTTGCTTGTCAGTATAGTTAGTGAATTTGGCAATGGCCCTGGAATTTGGTGAAATAATGACACAATACGAGCCATGACCAAAGGAGAGTCAAATGAACAAAGGCCTGAGGTTTTTTTTAAAGACGAGGGCACGTCACAACAGGCTGAAGTATCTCTGCTCACCGTCCATCCGTGGATTACCAGGAAGGTTTTGGAGGTGCTGTTAAAGGTGCAGGCTGCCAGGGAGTCAGGTTTGCCTGGAACAATGTAGCACAGGTCATCATCGGGATGGGATGGTTTTCTGAGGGAGAATTTGGCGACACTTTGATTGCTGTCATCCTTGTGGTCAAACAAGTCTTTCAGAGGGTCGAGGAAGTTACCTGAAGGATAGGAAGGTCGAGAAATTAGCTGTTAGGGTGAACAAATATGTTGAAAGAGAAGAGATGCCTCTGTCAAGCTAGTGTTTTTGTCGGCTTTGTAAATCTGATCTAATGTTCTGGCTGGGAGTGCCGAGATGCCTGACTAGCTAACTAAATAAGTGGCTCCAATAAGCCCCGCCCCTTAGGACCCCTCAGTAAATGAGCTTCCACCTTAGACAAGATCAGTTGTCAGGGGTTACATGAGTTCGCTTGGTCACACTGAGCTCCATAGAAACCACAGAGAGCTTTGTTCTTGCCACTTCACTGACTATAATCTGCTTAAACTTTCAGGGGTCCAGTCAGCAGACACAACTCAACTGGGGGGGGGGGGCTGGTTTTCAGAGTGGGGGGGGATGCAGTAACTACACAACATTACAAGGGCATGAAGTACTTTAAGAGGCCATATTGTGAACATAAAATGATCATAACTGCACTTTGATAACTTAATTCATGTTGAGATCATTGAGCAGCCTGAGTTTTTTCATCACTTTGTTCCTCTCGTGCTCTCTGACAGTGACAATCATTTACATCCTGTCTCTCATAGCCAATAGTAGTAAGTAGAAGTTGGGCATTCGCCAAAAAGCACAAACACAAGTTTTAGTCATAGACACGTCATACTTAGTATCTCGTATAGAGCGTTAATGTTTTTAGTCCAAACACAACCACCCGGCTTACACAAGTAGCCTACTGCGCCTAAATTATACACAAATATCCTTTACACGAGGTTTTTTTCACCGCGACTGTCTGCACCGGTATACTCGCTCAGCTCCTTCACTTTTGTACAAACGTGTCCTCTGTGTGAGAGTAAATGTGGATGAAGTTTAAACTGACAACTCACCAAAAATAGAATCGGAGAGCTCTTCTTCCAGAGACGTCACATACTGCACAGCTGCATTCAACACCAGAAAGTACAGAAACCGAAGTCGCCACGCTTTCATTTCTTTTGCAGCTGTTTCCTTGTAGAGAAAATGTCTTTAACAATGAACTAAATCAATCGGATCACGCAGTGGAAGAGTGTGTGTATGTATGTAGTCCTTCTCAGAGTAATTCAGTGCATCCAGTTGCGCTCAGAGCGCTGATATCTGAACCTCTTGAACTGTCCGCGTCTTAAATAGCACTTCTGACAAGCCATTGGCTGCTGAGCCCCGGGCGGGGAATGGAAAAATATGTGCAAAGTAAATCATTAGAGTGCTTTATGAGAAGAGTTAACAACATTGTTTCACAATATAGCTTATCATTAAAACAAGTAGTAGCATAGGCTATGTATTATTAATGTTTCTAACTGTATGAAATTTAGCCTATGTTTTCACCATATAACCGGCCTGGCCCAACATTAGGAATGAATGACACTACTACTGATGTTGGCTTGATAGCTTAAATACTTTTTGTTTACTTTTTACGGTTTGCTTAAAGGATTAATTTATTTATTTATTTATTGACTGAATGACTACTCCATTAGCTGGAGAGGGTAATACAAAAATATGTTAAATTTCATTTAATATAGAGCACGTCATACAAAAAGATACAATGTGCTTCACAAAAGAGGGAATATGCAAAAAAAGAGATACAAGAAATGCACAACAAATGAAAGAGATATTTTAAAGGTCCCATGACATGGTGTTCTTTGGATGCTTTTATATAACCTTAGTGGTCCCCTAATACTGTATCTGAAGTCTCTTCCCCGAAATTCAGCCTTGGTGCAGAATTATAGCCACTAGAGCCAGTCCCACAATGAGCTTTCCTTAGGATGTGCCATTTCTGTGTCTGTAGCTATTGAGGAGGAGAGAGGGGGGGGCAAGGTGGAGGGTGGGGATGTGGCCTTGACCAACTGCCACTTTTCTCTTTTGAAAGCCATGATGTCTCTCTCTCATGGGTGGGCCAAATTCTCTGGGCGGGCAAAGCAGAAAGGGGAGGTAACCTTCCTCCTGATGAGCTCATAAGGAGAAAGATTCCAGATCGGCCCATCTGAGCTTTCATTTTCTCAAAGGCAGAGCAGGATACCCAGGGCTCGGTTTACACCTATCTCCATTTCTAGGCACTCGGGGACCATATGCAGGCTGGGGGAACGCATATTAATGTTAAAAAACCTCATAAAGTGACATTTTAATGCCATGGGACCTTTAAAGGGGAAAATGTAGCCTAGTAAAAGTTCCCAGGTAAAAGCAAGATGAGTTTCAAGTTTGATTTTATTTTTATCTTATCATCATAACCGCTGATTAACTCTGAGACTCAGGTTTAACCTGTTGTCACTTCCTTTAGTCAGTTTGTGTGTAGCAGGCTAGAGAAGCACAAGTGTTTCAGGAGAGGAGCTGCTGTTGTGCACAGCAGCAAACAAAATAAGACTATACATCGCTGGTGCCCTACATGGCTGACATTCCAGGACACATGCATCTTGGCTGGACATTGTTGTCATGGCATCAGAGAGCAGATATGCGCATACAGAGGAGACACAAACCTGCATCAAGCAGTATTATTTTAAGTGTGCTGCTAGCTTGCTATAATCAGGTTCTAACTCTACTATTTATATTGTTTAAAAAAATATTGGTCATTAATTATGCATTATAGGTTATTAAAAGAGTACAATTTAGCATTTAGCATCCTTTAACTTTGTCAAAAAAGGATCAAAATTGTTGCAGCAATTCCAGAGATATCTTTTTTTTTTTTTTTATTCAATCTGGTCTTCTTCCTTGTCCAAACATGGCACCTACAATACCCACAATGCAATCCGACCACCGACTATTTGGTATGTTACGCTAGTAGGGGCTAATGTAGCCTTGAGTCGCTAGCCTCAGCAGAAATGAGGAGCCATCTACAGAGGGTTTGTAAGCTCACATTTTTTTTCTTACTCCACACCACAGTTTTTTTCCCTACATTTTCAAACCTGTCTTCAGCCCCAAGTGATGCTGACTCAAGTGACATCACTTGAGTCGACTTATCAGACTTCATGCAGCTACCTCTGGAGTCACAAAGGGCTTTATAAAACATTTTCTACAGTAGTAGCTTTTACTTTCAATAATTTTTTATTACTTTGTCAAGTTTTAAAAAAAAGAACAATTCTGAACTTTGGGTAAATATTTCATCTTGGAACCAAGTTTTTAGGGGTTTTAGGCCATAAATGAATGCATATTGGCATGTCAACTATTTTATGTTTAATATCCTAAATATCTGATGTTAGTAAGTGATATTACTTACAACATATTCATTATGTATTGTGTAAAAGGTACCTACTTAAATTTGGTGCCAGTGCTCAGACTCCTGGTAGAGTGACACCTTGGCAAACTCAACCAACATACCTAGTATCCAGCATCAGCAACATTTGGACGGTGTGTTACAATTTACAATCATTAAAGCTTTTGGCCGAATTGCAATGAAACTGGCAATCACAGACTACTGTTAAGTTTCCATTACTTCAAAACTCTGACTTTTGACCTATTGCAGAAAGCATTTCACTCACTAACTGAGTACAAATGTTGTTACATGCCAGCTGGTGTGATGTGCTAACGTTCGGGCAAGAGTAGTTGGCTTCACAGCATCTGATTTGTTGCCCAAAACTCCAGCTCGCCAAGATAAACTGGGCAGGAGGCCAATGAGGCGATGGTTGAAAAGTTACAAGCTTGTTGCTGTGAAGGTCAATTGAACAATAAAGTTCACAGGCATGGTAACTTTTCTTAAAACAACTGACATTGTAACCAAATATCAGTTAACAGTGTGACCATTCCAGAGTGACACAAGTGTAATAAAAGGGACAACTTAATTTTAGAAAACTCTGAACACAATTAGAATCTACTATTACTCCAAAATGAATTGTTTTTTAATTGTTTACATAAAACTCCTTTAGATGTACATACCGTCAAGTTCATTAATGGACCAGCCATAAAAGACAACTAGATCCAGGTCATTAACTCCTGCTCATAAATGTTTGTGGCTCAGGAAGTAGACATTTGAGGTAGATAGGGATAGGTTTGGCCGGTGCGATCCCTGGCTCCTCCTGTCCACATGTTAAAGTGTGAGTGTCAGAATGTGACTTTAGACAGTTTTTTATTTTGATCCCAACGTTGCATGTTTTGGTTAATTGCCCAGTTTGAATTTTAGCAGTGTGTGTATTTTGCATTTGGTTTTATTGGTAGATGGGTTGCATGTTTTCACAGTTATTATTTGCATGGTTTTGTGGATTTTCTGTGTTTTCTTAATTGTTTGTTGGACTGGGAATCAAGGTTATGAGAAGAAGCTGTGATTGTCCCTTCACAGCTCAGGATTGGCCACAGGATAGTATGATGTGCTTGTTAAAGGTGGATGTGAAGCAGGTGCAGAGGAGAAAGAGGACAAAGAAAAAGAAGCACAGGTGCGACCAGCTGGAGGAGAGTTTTTGATTTTAGTACTTGTAATGCTGCGCAGAAGTAACCTGTTTTTATTTTAAATAAATCATTGAAGAATCATCCTGTGGAACTTTTTGCTGGTAAAACAGGACTTCACACAACCACGCATTGCCAGACCTTCTTCTACAGCGCTGCGGAGGAGGGTCTGGCTAATCCACACAGCATTCCGGGATGGGAGAGAAACATGCTCTGGTTTATTGGCATTTCTTTAAACCAATCACAATCGTCTTGGATGGCATTAAGCACCGGACGGAGCAACAGTGTCTTTGCAAAATAGCCTCGGGAAGGAACTTGTTTTGGTGGAACATGTGTCCGTTCAAAGGTTGTTTTAGTCGTGCAAGAGAAAACTCAGATTGGACAGATAGTCTAGCTAGCTGTCTTGATTTAATCTGCAGAGATCTGAGGAGCAGTTAACCATAGTCCTCATAAGGTTTAAAATGCCAACACAAACATAGCAGAAGGTGACGGACGTCCGGCCGAAATGAGGGACATCCAGCAGAATTTCCAGCAGCACGTGAAAAATCCCAAAATTGAAACATGGTCGATATAGACTACCTTTAGTGAGACACTGAGCCCTGAGTTGCTTTGCAGCAGCCCTTACAGTGGCCCAATGCTCCAAATGCTTAGGATGGTTTAAAATGAGGTTCAAATTTTACATTGTCCTGTGTACAATTGCATGTGACAATAAAGTTTACATCAATTATATTTTTGAACGAGGTAGTGATATCTGAAAGCACTGTACAAAACAACCTGTCTCCTATGTAATTAGAGGATTATTCACAATACATTAAGAGTGTTTAAAGAAACACTTTTAAAATAAATCTATTAAATCTAGTGAGCATCAAGAAAATATCCAAGGCTCTTGTTCTAGTTCGTTATGAAATCAATTTTAGACATGGTCCGGACTGACCATTTAGCTAATGTTAGCTAATTAGCTAAACTGAGATGATGATCAACATTATATAGTATTATATATTATATGACATTATATATGGTAAGCATAAGCATGTTAGCATTGTCATTGTTAGTGTTTTAGCATTCTGACATTAGCATTTAGCTCAAAGCTTCATTGTGCCTTTAAGTACATGCAGCCTCACAAAGCTGCTAGCGTGGCTGTAGACTCTTGTTACATGATGAAGATAGATATTTCCAATGTAGCACTACAAATAACAGCCCTGTTGTAGAAATAAAGATTGTAGGCCTATACAGTAAAGATGATTACATATTGTTGCCTTTTCAAAAATGCATTCTGTTTTAAATGCTGTGGACCAAATCACAGGTGGACTAGTTCACAATTTACTTTCTTTACTAAACATCCTTCTACTTTCATCCAGTCAAGCAGGTTTGCAGCCTCTGATTGGACTAAAAGGAGCTGCCAATCAGGCTCTAGGGGTCTGCATGTGAGGACAAGATTTCACACAATAAAATTATTTTAACTAACCTGCAGCTATTTGCAAAAACTATGAGTCACAAGCCTTTGTTCATCTCAAAATAATCCATGAAAATTGCAAAATATCGGATGTTTAATTCAGTGTTGTTCTGCTCTTTTATGAACATGATGACATTTTCCTTGGAATAGAGAGACTGCATGTATTTTCACTGATCCTGTTGTCCATGTTTCTGCAAGGGGAAAGTCTGTCAGTTGTGGTGATAAGGAGGTAATGATAAAGTGCAGAGCCAATCGGACGCCAGACCTCCACAACTGGGATTTGTTGGTGTGCAGAGAGGGAGAGTGGACAAGCAGTAACCCCTCCACAAAGCATGGAGACACATTTGTATTTCCAAGACTTATTTCCTCAGCTAATTTCTGGGAATGGCACATGATCACATATTGTACAAATACAAGTCTGCGAATTCCCAATGGCGTATCTTGTTGATCAAAAACAACTGGGTGTTGTTATTGAAATGTGACTATATTCCAGTGTTGCACTAGTTGTCAGCAGCTGCAGGATAATGCTTTTGTAATTGGTATAATAAGGTCAGATATACTTCATAAATACGTTCAGATACTGAGTTTTTAGACTTTACTCGGAAACCACTCCTTCTCAGCCAAGACTCTCATATGTAGCTGTGGATTCCCACTGAATACTGGAAACGCCAGTGGATCTCTCACCATGCTGTTAACCAAAGGGAAACAACTGATGTTTTTTTCCTTGCAAGAGTTTAACAATCTAAATATACAGAATGTACAGAATATAGGTATCAGAAATGTCATCGAGAGATCTTTCAGAGTTAAATGTGGATCATTTGATGATTAGAAGAAAACTGTGATTATGCATCATTATTTATTCTTTGTCCCAGTTTTGGAAAGGTGTTTGAGTCAGGTGATCCTGTTGTCGTTGGAAGATTTAATCACTTGATGATCTGACAAATCTAAACGTTAAAACAGCTATCAGCTGAGTAACAGATTGGCTTTTCAGGAAAAATCTCAAATAAAAGGGATAGTATAGCGTTAGTTACATGTCATTTTCCCTTCTTCCTAGCCGTTGCTCAATGCATTTCCTGCCTTTCAGCAGTCAAGTGGGAATCTCTTTCAGAGAAACCAATCCACAAACTCAAGGAATCTGGGATTTTGTTTTTCTTCCTCACACTGTGAGTTGATTCAGTGTTACCTAATATGTTTTGAATTTTTAGCAAAGCTGGCTTAGTGATAACAGCCAGCTATAGTCCTGTAGCCTACTATTAAAACATGATGGATGTGGGTTCAAAGTGGCTTCAGATGTTGGCTGATAATATATAATAACATATAATATAATAATATGGCTTTTATTTGCTAAGTATATTTACACATACAAGCAATGTATCCTCTGCATTTAACCCATCCTAACTTGCAGTGGGCAGCAGTGCTAACCACTGCGCCTGGTCGACAATGACCTTTGTGTTTGACGAGCACAACTACTCACACAGAATAGACCATGAGGGAGAGGTACTTCAGCTGTACAATATCAATAGCAACTTATTTAAAGACACGCTGTTGGTCTTTTTACCACTCGATATTGTTGGTATAGACTAGTACACAGTGTGCACAATGACTGCGTAGTGAAATCAGCAGAGCAGCAGCAGTGTCCTACTAAACAGTGTCTAAACACGATGCATTTAGGCACAAAATGCAGGTCACTCATGTTCGAACTCAGAGCCCAATACACAACTGTTGTAGTTATATGCTTTGGGTGCAGCTATGTGCGTCAAGTGCGAGTGAAACATGAGCCGTTATGCAGCCTGTGTAAACAGCTGTTTTGATTAAAATAAAAACAAATCTGTTCCATCAGACGTGTGAGATGTGTAGACAAGCAGTCACATGTAAAAAAATAAATAAAAGTTGGACTTCGGACTTGGAGTTTGTCTGGATCAGTTCAACATCAGCCCAAGCTGTAGTTCGTGGACAGGCTCCTGCAACTGTTAGCATGTTACTGTTCTATGGTAGCCTAATGTCAAAGTATGAACTGGTCATTAGTTTTAGGATTATATTTGAGGGGTCAAATAATCTCAAAAGCTGCCACTAACAAGAAATCATTACCAAAGTCATTGAGATTCATCCCTTAAGGATGAGGGATCTGTGAACCAAATTAAATATGATATAATCCAATTGGTGGAATATAATTCACACTGGAACCAACTGACATTGCCAGCCTTTAAACCATGACAGTGGTGTAGCTAAAAATAATGGTAAGAAATGCATTAAACATGTTTCTCAGACCTTAAAGATACATTCTGTAGTGCATTGTGTTCTGGTGAGAAACATTGGGTCTGTTCACAATAAAAACTTCACATGTCGTACCTTTAACTTAAGCTGCTCAGTGTGTTGTTTTTTTTTTTTGTTTTTTTTTAGATACTGCATGTATAATTTCAGAACAAGACTCTTCACTTCAGTTTAAAACTTTATAATAAAACTCTCTTTACAGAAGCTGGAATCACACCTGGTGCAAATTCGTAAACTCTACTCCATACATATAAAACAGAATCATAATAAAACAAATGGGCCTACAGTGTACTGTTTGTAAATGGACTGTATTTATATAGCGCTTTTCTAGTCTTAACAACTACTCAAAGTGCTTTAACATAGTACAGGAACCACTCACCATTCACACACATTCGTACACTGTGGCCGAGGCTGCAGTACAAGGTGCCACCTGCTCATCAGATAAACATTCACACACATTCACACTCCAATGGCGCAGCATCGCGAGCAATTCGGGGTTCCGTGTCTTGCCCAAGGACACTTCGGCATGGAACTGCAATGCCAACCTTCTGATTGGTAGGCGACCGCTCTTACCACCTGAGCCACAGCCGGTAAGAGTGTGTATTTACTGTGATTAATTCAAGGCATATGAGGCGACCATGCAGTTTGCATTGACACTGATTGAAGTAGAGTGGATTTTTGCATCAATAAACATACAATACTTTTTTGATTACCAAAACTGGCATCATATGGTGTATTATTTAGTATTAAGCACATGTAAAGCATGTATTGATGTGTTTCATTTTTTCATGTTTCCCTTTGGTAGATTTACCACTTTGTCAGCCTGAATCAAGGAGCTGTCAGGTGGATCCCTCAGAGGGATCAGCGGTCATCACTGATCTTTAAATATATTTTCACCTGCTCTTAAAGTCGATAAGCTGCTACCAGGCTTTTTTTTTAAATATCTGATTGACATTATAAACAGAGATATATGTGGAAGTTTATGGCCATGTTTATATATGTTCCAGGTAGAGTGACATCTTTATCAATGCAGGTCCACAATCGTTTGATGATTTAATGATTTAGCTATTCTCTAAAAGCAATTGAAGCAGTCAGGAATATAGGAATATGTGGTTTATCTCTTTATTGAACCTTCCAGGGCTCTATATTTATACAGTGCACTGTTCATAAAAGTAAATGCACTGAAGCTGGTATGGAGACCAATTTGACTGATCTTTCCATAGCTGTGTGCATAAAATCACATAACGCTTAATTTAGTTAAAAAATTTAAAAAAAAATACAGACGACAATGGAAGCCTTCCTAAATATATTACAGCTTAATATACACATATATAAATGTACATTCAATAAATACAATATTAAGTATTCTTGAGATGTATTATGGCTATCATGTAGGCCAGTCCATCACAAATTACCAAGGCCTGCATGATTATTTTTAGTAATTTTTGTTATGTTTGACCTTTCAAAATAAGGGCATGTTGGAGCTTAGTCAATGAGGTAAACTGTAAACAGGTAAGCCACTTTGACCCATTCATGAACTGATAAAGGAGCAATGAATATCCCTGTTGGACCTCAATCTCAATGACCTTAACATCTAAATGGCTGCAGGGGACAGAGGGCCTTTTAAAGTGACCAGTGACACAATAACCAACATACAATCAAAGAACAAGCAAGGCTTCAAGAGATCAGATATTAACACATTACTCGTGTTCAAAAACATATATATTAAAAATACATATACATATAATACTGATTAAAAAAGGTATTTGCAAAGACCGCTGTGATTCTCCGTACAGTAGACAGGTAATACTTCTTTGGTCCCTGTTGATTGTTGGCAATTAGTGGTTCGGTAAAGACAAGCATTAGCGACAAAATAATCATTTTGTACATTTAAAAAAAAAGATGTGCCTAAATTATGCCTATCACTCTGAATCATTTATACATCAACAATAATCCAAGTTCACATAGGCAAAGAAAACACATCACTTCAGGGGTTCAAAATACATCAACATCAGTACAAACAGTATATGTGGGTTACAAAAGCATAAACAAATGATTATAAAGATATGCAGCAAAAGCTGCTGAAAGCGTACATTTTTCAAATGTGAGAACATCATCACAAAGAAAAACTGTAACATTTTTCAGCAACAGATTATGCAGAGAGACAGGAGAGAGCTTGTGAGCAGACTAATTTCCAGCACTGTGAATGAGGTTGTGATGGTTGCACTGAAAGTTGAAGTGATGAAACACAAATGAAGAAAAATCAGAAAAACAAAAACAGCATTCAGTATACGTCCAGTTACTTGCAAAGGCTTTCCCAGTGTCGCTGTGTACTGTCCATCTTTGGCTATGTATGTAGAGATGGATGCTGTGTGCATGAAGTGCAACTTCAAGCATCGTTCAGCCCAAAAAGACTGCCCTGCATTTTCAGCTTGTGCATCCTGTCGAAAAGAAGACAACAGTGAACAGGAGAGCTTCTGCTTCTGATAAAACAGGATTTCCAAATGCATCAATTAATAATTGACAATAAATAACCAAGCTCCATAAAAAGGAAGCATCGCCTCAACTTACAATTTCTCTTTACGGTTCATGGTTTCTTCTTTTGACTTGACAAAGACTCCATCTTCTCCTCCCCTGACGAGGTAGGCAAAGTCTCCTTCCTTCGCGTTGAAGATCACCCTGGAATCACACACAGAAAATAAGTCAGTTTTAAAGTAAAACTCAAATTAAAAATAGAAAAAAAAATGTAAACATGTCTTAAGTGTCACTGGATCTGTTCCTAGTTTATTCTAGATACTCATATGTTTGTGATGGTGACCAAGAACGTACTTGGACTGGGTCTCCCCGGACTTAATGCGCAGCTTTCGGATATGGAACTTGCTACCGCCCCACCAGTCTGACCAGCTGATGATTGCGTCCTTCTCCCAGCGCAGCTTCACAATCATCAGGTCTCCAATGTCCACATCGGTGGTGATGAGGAAGGACAAAGTGGTGTTACCATTCAGGACCGGCCTGGGAAGTAAAGGGGAGAGCAACGGTCAAAGGTCAGCAGCTTAGAGTTGCCTGTCTTCAACATGGACGCAATGAAGACATCTGCGGTATGTGTGTTTGTGTGTGTTCATGCGTGTATGTGACGTAACAGCACAAGTGCCTTTATGGTCTTTTTTTAGATTCAGGAAATAACTGTTGCTGACCATGTATTTACTTTTTCTTGTAATTTCCACATGCATGTCTGTGTTTTCTTTAGGTTTTCACATGACAGATGTTTAAAAAAAATGGTACTGTTTAATTTGCGTACAGGACAAAGGAAATGTCCTCCTTCTCTCCGTGGGTTCCATACAGAGAAATCTTCATTGGCTGCTCGGTGAAGCTCAGTGAGTCCTTGCTGAAGAAATGTACCTTCACTTGATAGTGGAAAACTACGAGAGAGGAAACAGACAGTTTACATTTTAGACACACTCTCTTGCAGCTTGACATGTTCTCAGCAACTGACCCACGTCCCTCATACCTCTAAGTTAATTTAATACTGTAAAAGCCCTTTTGTAACCTGCAACTGTGTTGCATCTAAACATAGATTTGTGATAAATCCTGGTCGGTTACATTCACACACCATCGTATGAATGTATTACTATAGACTCTTTACTAAACATGCTTTTCTTTGCACTAAACATACTGCTGACTTGTGTCAACTTGTAATTCTTAAATAAACGTTTCCATTGACATCACATGCAGCGGTGTCGCATTACCTTAGCATACCCCAAGGAACTAAAATACCCATGACTTCTTCTTCATGTGACCTCCTGAATGCTTGCTACTTGTTGTACACATTTTCACGTGTGAGAGAACTATGTGTGGTGTGTGTTTAGTGTATTTGTACCAGCGCTGACTGTACTAATATTAATTCCAGCTACAAGCAGCTACATCCACACTAAGTACACTCAACAACAGTAGCTCACACGCTGAGGATTACTCCAATTAAGGTATGTGCATCAATTCTCAACTCCCACTAATCCTTAGTAAAGTACATAAACCCACTCAGACTTTTCTACAGTAGTTTGAAGGTATTTCTTATATTTTCTTGCACTGCACAGAACACGAAACCAACAAAAGCCTCTGTACGTGTTCTTCTTCCTGTGTGTTTACCTTTGTAAGGCATCATTTCACGAGTCTTAAGGTACATCTTGACGCTGCGGGTCATGCGGACCTTGTTGATGTTGTAGCCCAGCTTGTTGCAGCGGTTCTTCCTGCAGCTGAGGCACAGACCCTTGTTGAAGGCCTCTCTGGAGTTGCAGCGGTAGGCCAAGCTCTGCTGCTGGGTGTTCAGCAGAGAGTCGATGAACAGATGGATCGAGCGCTCGTGGGAACATTTGACAAGCTGGTCCATATCTGCAGGACACAGAGTACAGAACCTGTGAAACCTCCACATTTTCAGAAAAAATGTCTTCCTCATGTAGCTTTTATGGCTCTAGACATGTCAGTGTTAACCCAGATGGCATTTCTTACTTAGTTCTGCCATGCTCAGGTAAAACACTTACAGCAGCTGGGGTACATACTGTGAATCTGTGGCTGTCTGGTATGACTGGAGGCAAACCCTAACCCTAACCCTAACCCATTTAATTTGAAAGCTTTTATAGACTCAAAATGTCTGTTGACACCATGTACAATTACACAAGCCTATCCTAATGTTAATAATCTTCTTTAACACTAAATCTGAGCTATTATCACTTACACAAAAACGTTTGCTCATTCCACGACACATGAGATAAATCCAAGAGCATACACTGTCTATGAAAAACACTCAGAGTCCCTTACTCGCCACTGTCGTCTAATAGTAAGGGCAGATGCATGCTAATATGCCACAAGGTCATCTAGTTGAAGTTTAGTTTACAGTATTTAAATTGAAAACTAACCCAAAGCATAATCTCAAGCAGACGTGTAGTAAGGAACAAACAATAAGAAGTATTTGGAGAACATACTTTGGAGTCCCTTGATGCCTTCCAATGCGATCCCCATCAATGTATTTGAGATGTCGCAACCCGGCTGGAAAGTGCCTCCGTTGGGGTAAATATCGATGTGGCCCACGGGTCTCTGGATGCCGATGCTGCGGTCTGGGGAGCCCCTAGTGTTGGTGTGTAGGACGTCCACAAACTGGGCATCGTCTCGGGATAGGGTGTTCTGGTTGTCTGCGTGCTCAAAGGTGGGACCAGCGGGATCCATACCTAGAATAAAAAAGAGCGAGACAAAGGCCATTTCAGTGACGAAGAATTTATTTTGTGTTGATTGCACACAGTTCTCTATAAAGAAATAGTATTTACATAATAATAGACACAAATGAAAGCAGAAAGAAATGTCTCTTTATTGATCAATAGCTATGGATTGATATAAAACGATAAAACTGTTGGTTAAAACGTTTAAGTACATATGTGTTTCATTTAGGGTCTTTTGTCCATTTGCAGCTATGCAGAACCACTGAAGCTCAGAACAATGTGAAGCAGTGATTGTGGTTTCATAATGGACTCCTGCCTCAGATCACAGTAAACATATCATTATTCTAAACAGGTCAGAGTGATTTAAAAGTTCGATAAACTCCATGGTGACAAATTGGGGGATAGGCTCGACTGGCTACATGCACACATACAATACGGGCCTGGAATGCAATGGCCGGGAGAATATAGTTTGGTGTGCTGTGTTGTTTTTACAAGCAGGGCCTTAATATATAACATAACAGTACAGTACTAATTTGCTCAGAGACTACTAGAGTGTGTATCAAATAAGACAAAATGTGTTTAGCTAAAACACTATGGTCGTAAATGTATTCATGGCATTTAAAAAAAAAAAAAGGATGTTACACACTGCACAGAAGGCAGATGACGTCAATGACTCACTTTCCAATTAAATATATTTATGCACAGGCTGTTTATCCGAGTGTAAAGTGAGCAGATGATGATCCTTTGGTTCTCACCTGTGATCCTGCTGATTTTATGGTCTGTGAGGGCTCCGGCAACTCCAGCCACATGTGCTCCCAGACTGTATCCCAGGAGATGAATCCTCTCCCAGGGCAGCTGCAGCTCTTTCTGAAAGGGTGGAGATGGATGAGATGTTGACATCCCTTAAAGCAGTTTAAAGTGAATCCCGCAGACTTGCTGGAGTGAGTAATACTAATAGAAGACTGTACCTAGCAAAGCGCTGCAGCCCTCTGTTCAAATCTTAATGGAGTTTGGGACATAATCCAAGACGAGGATTCAGTCATGTAATTTTATTCTTAGCCAAAACTTGGAAACTTGAAAGTCACGTACACAAAGGACAAACAAATGAAAGCGTTTATGCCAAAACCCCTTTTTGCCTTGATGTCGCTCAAACAAAGTCTGCACTCCAATTAAATACTGAGTCTTGTAATAACTCATTACTAATGATGTTGTGCTGTGAGCCACGTTCACAGCCATTACACAACTTTATAGGGCGTTTCAAATTATAAACCAAAAGGAAAACAATTCAGCAGCAGCACCGCTGGATTCAAAAAGATTACATCATCACATACAAATTTGTCAAAGATTCTCCGGTTGCTCTAATTTCTTTGCTGGCAGATTAAGAATCTGGTGGATTCAAAAGCAGTGGGAAAAATCCACTTTTTAACAAAGAGCATATGGAGGATATGATCCAGCTGTTAGCAATTTGTTAGCCAGCTTGTATACTGTTCAATGAAAACACTCACTTGTATCCATGTAACAAACTTGGCCACGTCGCGGCCAACTAGTTTAGTGTAGGCTGCAGAGGTCGGGTAGTGCTGGTTGGCACGGGTCAGCCAGTCCACCACGATCACATTGGCACCGGGCTCACGCTCATAGAGAGCCGACACCAGTTTGGGCACCCAGCTCTCAAACATCCCTGTCACCTATAGTAACACACACACACACACACACACACACATAGTCAGACACATTTTAGGTCAGCTCCAGGACGGCGTGATTTATTCTGGCCTTAGTCCTCATTCTGTGTCCTGTGGTTGGAGAGACGCCAAAGTGTCATCCGGTTCAAATCTTGTTGCATGCTGGCCCTAAATCCCATTATAAGAAGAGAGAGCCGACTCACTGCTGTCAACCTGTCTGCTCTGAAATGTGCATTTATTGTTATATTTATCTCCCAATGGATGCTCATCAATTTGGACTTGGCTCAACATTTATGATCAGTTTGTTGGCTATTGTTCATGCAACATTCCATTAATTGGCTTTTTTTTAACTGGTATGTGTGGTATAATTTCACTGCATCAGTATCTCAAAGCCATATGGGCATTAGAAGTTTTTCCTCAAAGACGGCCAAAACAAAACAGTGCCCATTATACATGTTGCACAAATAGGTACTTAATTAACAAATGAGTCACCCATAAGATGGACCTGCTACAATACCTGTGATTTGAATATGATTTTTTTTATAGTAATGCACGCTGGTGACAACTTTACATGAAATACATTTTAGTTTAACATACCGTCCAGCCATGTATCACAATGAAGCTCTGTGTTTCTGAGTTGAATTCACACTCTTTGATTGTTTCTGGCCTGCCGGCCTCAATGTAGCACATGTCTTCATCTGGGATGTCCACAGTGCGCAGGGAGAACTTGGACACAATGTCAGTGTAGTCTGTGATCCATTCAGTAGTGGTCGGCAGGGGAGAAGCGGTGACTGTGGTGTTTACTGTCACAAGACACACATAAACAGTATGCAGTAGATTATTATGGTATGACGGAAATGTAGAGAGCTGCATAAAGCACAAATCAGGCATTCTGACAAGAAAAAATGTAAATGTATGACATTATTATTACACTTTTCAGTTCTATGCATCCATACAACAATCAGGAAGCAATAAAAAAAAGGTTTCATCACGAATTGACTTGCAGAAGACAAAATAAACACACTAAAATTAACAAACAATGCAAATTACGAAACTTTGCTGCTGTTCTAATCCCATTGTGAACACTAATTACACTATGGTGTGAGTCAGTGAACCAGTAGAGGCGTAGAGCATGGCAGTGTCGCCCCCTTTTGTCTCCACTGCATTTCTACCCGCATAAAATAGCCTAATTTAAACCTCAAAATAGTGTTAAGAGCCTGGGATTTCTTAGGGGATTCTGTTCAGATGCGTTGGTTAAAACGGGGTAAAAACCTCTAAACTAATTACATTATTCCACAGAGTATAGTTTTTTAACTTAATATGTCTTTTAAATCAACTCAAATAGCCTAAGACTAAATGGTTTTAATTGGAGAAATGTCATACAAAACCGTTCTAATTAAACAATAAATACTAGTATGTTTTTGTATTTTAACTTCGAAAATAATGCGATTGTATTAGATTTCAACTTTTTTTTTTTTGCTCTGTTCTTTGGCCAGACAAAAGGCCTGTAGCAGCCGCTTTTCATCTTGCACACATAGACCTGAATGGTATGAAATGTGATGCAGACCTGAACTGTGAAAGCGGGTTACTCCCGGTCAACACGGAGCAGCATGCATTCATTAACCTGCTTAATGATCGCTTCGTTACAGCTGCGGATAAATCATCAAAATACTGTCCCGCCAAACACGGTATACAAACACGTTGATGGGCCGCTCTTACCAAAAAATGGGGTGGTGAGTTCAGGGTCAGAAGAAAAAGCTGCAAAGATGTTTCCCAAGCTTATCCAAACAGACAAAAAGCAGATATTTTTTTTTCCCATATTATTGAGATTTTTTTTCTTTTTAAAATATCCTGAAAAAAAGTTCTTTGGATGTCGTTGTATATCCAATCGTATATTGTAAAACACAAAGTTGTATGGACATGCGGTTTAAGCGTAAAGTTTCTTAAGGTCTGTTACTGTTGCCGCTCCAAGTCATCTTTATGGGTGGCTCATTTGAATAATCAAACATGATTGGCTGAAGGTTAGAGGGCGGAGTTTAAACTTTGCCCACTCTGATTCACTGAGGGGAAATTATTCACAATCTTCATCACAGAAAAGCTGACGAACTGCAGCGCACAGGACTGTATCGTTAGCATTCATTTAAACGGTGTCATTATGTCAATTAGCAACTATCAAATTTGTTTGATTTTTTTTAGAAATTATAGGAGAGTTGCCTCAGACTTTAGGAAAGATTATCATTATGAAAATGTGTTTTTTCATAACTCATAACAATCTGTTGAAAAGAAAAAAAACAGCAAGAATTTATGTGGAGAAATAGTTTGCCAATAAGACAGAAGTAAAAGCCCTGAATTGAAAATGTTACTTAGAAATAGGCAAGTAGTAGCACTAACAAAACAGAAAAATGTCCCCTGTCAGTGATATACTATTACATATTGATGTGAAAGCAGCATTTTGCTGTTGTAGTTTGTTGAGCTGCTAATTTTGTTCTGTAGTGTAATATATGCCAATGCAACACGTTTTATAAGCTAATCATATGTTTTCTGTGTAAAATCTTGATTTGTAAAGTAATAAGTAGCCTATAGCTGTCAAATTAATGTAACAAAAAGTCAAATATGTTCCCCTGAGTTATGAAGTAGAAGGATACAGTGGCACTAAATGGAAATACTCAAGTAAAGCGCAAGCACCTCATATTTGTGCTTAAGTACTTAAGAATTAAGAAGTAAGTAATTAAGAATTCATGGTCCAATTTACCTTATTTCACTGGGATCATTCACTCAGTATCACTTCTCTCCAGGTGTCCTGGGGATATCAAACACAAACAATAAGACAATTAAAACACAGTAATAACAGCACAGCTGATGATAAAATCTTGTAATTAATTAGTTAATTGATGCCATGGTATGGCCAGTCAGAGGCCACTGACGCCCTGTCAGATGTGAGCATCTGAAACAGATGTGCTGAACAGTGTGGCTGTGTTAAAAAGCCCCCTCTTCCATTGGAGTCTGCAACTCAAAAACAATGACAAAGCACAACTGGGGAACAAATTATACCACAATGTCTTGCCCCATGCTGTCCGATTGCACGCAAAAAGAAAGCTAGAATCATAAATAATTCGAGAAAAGTACATTCCCGTCTTATATCATGTCATGTTAAATGAAAACAAGATGTTAAGACACCGTGCATTATTCATGGTGGCAGTTAAACTCACTTTGCAGCACGTGGTGGGTACCAAAGAAACTCAAAAACTCCAGAAAAATCAAAAACACGTGTAGGTTAAGAACAGGCATGTTGGAAATACGTCTAAGCCCACGTATCTGAGTTTTATGAGAAATTTCATGCCCAAACACCTGCGTGAGAATATTTTACACCTCTGTTTTCTCTCAAAACTGAGGGCAACAATAACAGGTCGACCTATAGCCTATATATTTTTCCATCAGGATAAAGTGTTCATGTTTTTAAACGTGATTTACTTTGTTTTCAGTGAATCAGCCCTCCACTGTATTGTTTAATCTTCAGAGCTGTTATTTTTCTAAAACCCATAGAGAGAAATAAGATTTGGATTAAGTTTTCACATACGGATCGTGACACAGAGTGAGGGCCACGTTGTTTGTGTTCTGTGTTGCCTTGAAAAAAAAAATTTACTGTGCACACAATATAGCTTCACCCATGTAAGAAGCAAGAGAGGAGTTTTTGTCTTGTTTACCTTACCTGCATATAGTATAAAGATTGCCACTTAACCCTTGTGTTCTGTTAACACTGACTTTACTTCCTCATTGTTTGGGGTCCCATGAACAGATCCAGGTGCTGTATGTGTAAATAATAATAAAAATCAAAAATCAAATGCAAATATCTTTTTTTCCCTCTGACCTCATTAAAACGATAAATGGTAACCCTTCCCTCAGCTTCTATGTGATGCTTTCTGAAACATTATCATGTTTATAAGCAATTCTTATAAAATAAGGGAAATTCATGAAACCTCAAGTTGATTAAATATTGGCAAGCATGTTTTGTTTTAGCTGTTAACTCGGGCCCAGGGGCTCCAGGAGCCCACACAGAGCATTAGGTTTAATGCTTAGTTTGGGTGAATACAAAACTGATTCACTTTCCTTCATGAATATTTTCTGCACGATTGCACCAAGTTCTCCTTAGTAATCAACTGCTGCTCTATATTTTCCTTCTCTAAATATAGCCCTCTGTTTCTTTATATTACATGTATATGTATGTTTAGTGTTTGTACGTATGTGAATGCCAGTGATTGTTAGGAAGGTGATGCTTAGGGCCGGACCAACAGGCCCAACCCAGTGATTAGAGAGAGGAGCAACGCCTATCCCCGAGCCTGTGATCTCAGTCTCCATCTCTGCATTCACTGCAGTTACAGTATCTTGCCCCAAGGGAGACCCACAGTGATAAACGACAGGGCAGAAATGTAATATCCTATATGAGACACATCCTGGCATGTTTTAGAATAGATCAGACTTTTCTAAACGGCTTGAGCTCCAACTAGTTTGGCTTTGCCATTGAGAGCTGCTGAGGAAATGAAAAGATCACTGCAGAGAGAATCTGTATTTCCTGCTCAGGAGGAATTTCTTCACTTTCCTGTTGTGGCTTTTTCTTCTGGAGCCTTGCAAATCTAAATGGTTGATTTGTTTCACATTCCTCTGTTTGTACTTCTAAGAGATTATGAGCAGAGCAGCATTGAGCCACACTCACTACGACTTTGTAAATCTGTTGAAGGTTTGAGGTGGTGTTTATGCTCCATCTGTATCTTTATCTGTCTCTTTTTCTTTCTATTGCCTCCAGCATTCACATTTGTTTATTAATAGAGTAAACCACTGTAGCAAACACAGGTGTGACTTAAATCCCATATAACAACAACACACAGTCAGTCATGCTCACACAAAATCCTTGAAAGGGAAAGGGAAACCTTATAAATGAGCATTTATGCAGTTGGGCAAACACACACTGGCTGACTTTCATGTTTACTAAGTGTTTTATGGTGAAATGTAATACTTACTGTGCTTCAGTTTGATCTGGGGCTACACTTCCATCTTCTCCTCTGTTCCTTAAACTGTATCAATCTCGCATTGCACCCTGTGCAAGGCCATCCTCTCATTGTTTTTCCTGACTTCACTGACACTCATCACATCTTGTTCCCCTTTATCTGTCTTTGATGACCATCGCTGTCCAGACACAACAGGAGAGAAAAAAGACCTTCAGGGATTTCTGCTGAGACCTTGAAGCCAGCTGGAGAGAAAATAATGTCAAAGACAAAAAGAATCATGAATCACCAATTGCACGTTTTATTTTACATTTGTGGCATGAAAGCTAAAGAGAACGCTCTAATTAGCCAACACCAGAGTGTATTTTAGCTTTACTGCCCATTCAGAATCCATTAGACGATGAAACAGATTTGCTGGGCAGGACAGACAGAAAGAAAGAAAGGCTCCTCAGTGGGAGTTCAGTCTTTTATGAGCCTCCTACTAAAGACACATAAAGGTCATAAAAGAGCCACAGAAAGTCTTGAATGTGTGAGGAAGGCAGTATTTTATTCCTCTATTTAAGGGTGTCATGAAGAGGTTTTGTTAGACACTCGTACCGGCAGTTTAACGAGGAAACTAATTAATGCGTGAATTGAGTGGGAGTGTTTGTACATGACGTTTGGGTGTTTATATCTAACATACACAGAGAGTGAATCTAATTTGTATCCTGTGTACACTGTAAACTGTGTATGCCCTTATATGAACCTTTGAGTCCTCACTTTCCAGTAACTGAACCAGCTACAATACTCTTCCTGGGGAAACTAATAACTGTTTGTCAAAATGTAGAATTTAGGAGATCATAGATTATTATTATTACAGAATATTAGAATGCAACATGTACAGAAAGGTCCAAACTAACCAGTATTTTCATTTTATTGGACATGCAAGAGTCTTGAATATTGAAAAAGCAGATAAAATCACTTCTGTGGCCTCACTGTCAGCCATTTTTCTTTTGTAGAGATGATGCCCATGAGAAGCCAGAAACATCAGCCTCCTCTTATATAATGTTTGACATTTATAGTAATATATTTAGATATATGGAACCTAAGTCCATGTACAGATTCCAAAGTCCAAGAAGGCACAGGACATGTTGTCTGCCAGTTAGATAAGGCACGTGGGTAAAGTTGGCGCCAGGTTTTTGTCAAGGAAGAAGGATTCTGCTGTCCCATCATAAGTCTAACAATGGTATAGGAGTGCAATGCAATGCTTGGTGGGGTACTCTTTTAAGAGAATCGCCTAAGCTTACACCTCAAAATGAGAGCCATTTTTCTTTTGCAGAGCCTTTTCTCCTCTATCAATATATGGGATCGGCAGGAAGACTTCTCCTTATATAATGTTTGACATATATCAAAATATATTTAGATATGAAACCTAAGTCCGCAAACACACACACACACACACACACACACACAGAGGAACATACTGTATGGGTTGGGGGCTGTGCATCTGTTGCTGTGTATCACTGTACTTTAAGTCAGGTCATACAGAGTTTCCACTTTTCCTTTACACTATTTTGCCAGTACACAAAAGCCTACAGCCATTGGTCATGGATGCATGTAAGTGTACACAGTGTCCCAACAGTGATATGCACACATGAAGCAGGCATGCATTTATCAAGGTGGTGCAGGCTGAGATGCACATCTAGTAATTCTGGTTTCTCCGTCACAGTTTCATGCCTGTACATTACATAAGGGCTTCTGTACATGTGTGTTGGTGGTTTTATCTGTATGTTATGAGTGGAATGCAGCAGACCCGAAGCCTGAATGAGTTCTATGTTTCATCCATGAAGGCAGCTGGTCATGCTGGCTGGTGTAAACGGAGACGACTCGGGATGCTGTTTGTGCAGCAGTGAGCACCAGTCTAGTCAGAACAGACTTTCTCAACTCACTGATGTTCCAACTCACAAAAATAAGAGATTTCATAAGTATTGGATTTCAACTGCTCCAGAAGATGCCTGCGTCTGGCCTGTAGGCGCTGAGAGGGGGTTGCAATGTTTAATTTGTGTTGACTTTCCTGTTTAAATGATTTGAATCATTTTGCAACCTAATCTTATCTGGAAATCAACTTCAAAATAAACATGAATTATTGTACATCAAATACTGGGTAGTGAGTCATGTACTGTATTTATGATGTTACATGGGATTGGTCAATGAGTAAACTGACATATGAACTCATTATTAAGTCATATGTTTTGTTAAAGAAGTAACCCAAATTAAAGACTGAGAGGACCATAAAAGATTTGATTAAGGTCAGAAACAAGAGAACATTTAGTGGCAGACTTTGCCCACAGTGTTTAGCATCCCTCTTACCTTATGGCTGACTCTCCAGGTCTTGGACAGCGATGACCCATCTTGGCTCGGGTTTGGCCTTCGCTCTCTTTTCATCAGTCTGTCTACTGCCTGAGCTTGATGTCTTTGGCAGGCAGGAAGCAGAGTTTACATCATTCCTCTCGTGCCGCTGCCCAGCAGTCTGGCACGATGTCTGGCTGTTCTGCACGAATGATTGTGAGAGGATCGTGTCAGGATCATTGATCAGGCAGCAGATCTCCACCAGATGAAGGATTTCACCCATCGTTTATTGTATTTATTTTTTTTATATCAAGACATGATATTGTGGGCATTAATTTGACAAAAAATTCTCAAAACATTTGTTGGAAGAAACAGGGCAGGCCGGATGAAAATAATATAGATCCCACATCTATACACCATTTGTTTTCTTATCTGCCTCTCTTTCTGCATTCATCTGGCCCACAACACTGAAGTTCTGCAGACCTCCTTCTCCTCCCTGCAGCTCTAGCTGTTAATCTCAGTTTCAGTTCTTTTGAAAGATAATAAAGATGTTGTCTCAGCTTTGTTTTGCCTCCGCTGTCAAAGGAAGCTCCTGGTGGAGCCACCTGTGGTGGTCTCAGGTCTGGTGCCTTGCATACTAACATATATGAGGACCTTATGCACATGAGTGCTTCATCAAATGCAAACATGCAAGCCAAACGTTACGACCCTGCCTCAGCTCCCTTGCTTGCAGCGTCTTACGTTCATGTGCACTGTCCCTGATTCAGAGACGTGAACCAACGGAAGCGACGAAACACTGCAGAGCATCTTACTGAAAACCTGCTGTGTGGTATGATGTCAATTCCATCATGTTTGTCTGTAGGTGAGGCTCTGGTACCTGCTGTAGTCATCACCTTACCTACCACCATACCTCCACTTATCACACAACTACATTACATTTATTACAGATTAACCCTGTGATTATTTCTCTTATTAAATTTCTAAAACATCTCTGCTACATATTTGCAGCTGCAGGCAATAAGCATGTGTTTCTGTGTAATAGATATAGAGAGGAAGAAAGACACTTCAGGACAGACAGAGAAAATAAACGCATTCCAAAAGATAGGAATTTGGGTTAATGATGTTGCACAGCAGCAGAGCGACGCAGAAGATCAGTGGTGTGTGTGTGTGTGTGTGTGTGTGTGTGTGTGTGTGTGTGTGTGTGTGTGTGTGTGTGTGTGTGTGTGTGTTCTTGTTTAACTATATTCATGGGGCCCACAAACCGGGAATACAGTCTACTTGTGGGGTCCGGACAGCTTTGTGGGGCCAAAATGCTGGACCCCACAAGGTTAAAGGGCTGTTTGAGGGTTAAAACTTGGTTTTAGGATTAGGGTTAGAATTAGGTTATGGTTGGGGTGAGGGTAAGGGTTAAGATTAGGCATTTAGTTGTGATGGTTAAGGTTAGGGTAAGGGGCTAGGGAATGCATTATGTCAATGACGGGTCCCCACAAAGATAGTGAAACACACTTGTGTGTGTGTGTGTGTGTGCGTGCGTGCGTGCGTGCGTGCGTGTGTGCATTCCTTTCATATTGACCTCATACACATATTGCTGCCTTTAAGTGTATGTGTGTCCAGGTGAAGTGTCTGTGACCTTCTCTAGCTCAACTAAGCACATTGGCTAATAGTCTTTTTTTCAACACTCAACATTGGACCTAGAATTGCACCTCAGAACAAGTCTAGCTGCTTTGTTTTGTGCTACTTGAAGTTTTCTAAATAGGGTTTTTGAAGCAGATGACCAGATTACTGAGCAATAATCCAGGTGGCAGAGAACTAAATAGCAAACAATTTGCCTTAACAAAAAAGGGGGTAGAAATGGTGAGCATTTCCTTGCTGCTCTGCAGCAATCAAGCATCTATTAAACATATGACAGACAGATTTGGAAATGTATGAAGCAGATATTTTCAACAATTTACAGTGTAGGTGGTCAATACCTGCAGGCTTATCAACTTCCAGAGAGTTCAACAATCTCTCTACTTTATCAACTTTAATCTCATGAAATTCAAAAGCACAGTTTTTACCCCTGTAGCCGTAGTCATGTTGATTTAAGCTGTTCATTCTACATATGGTGGACGATTTGCAGTGCTAGTCACTTGCAAATGTCTTGATTTTATCCCCAACATCCTCTCACCCACAATTCATGTCCTCATTCATTTTTTTATACTTGTAGCACTGCTGTCATCAATGTCCACTAGGATGCAAAAGTTCACATCTAGTGTAGCCTATGCATGCAGTGACTGCAACCCTCAGTCCTCATGGTTGCTTGTAATGTAGTTTGTGGTATTTCAACTGATTCTACAGTTACTGTCAATTAATAACTACTACTTAATGCCCAAAGTATAAATAGAAATGGCCAGTTCTGGCTTCTATTTATGGTTATATAATACCCTCTAGTGGGCAAAAAGAAAATGACAGAGGAGAATAGGGCGGATTTTAGAATCAAGTTTCATGAACCGATATTAAGATTGTAATTACCTGTTGTGTCTGTGTTTCTACATTAAACAGCAAGATGGGGTCGACGGGTGTTCGGCCAAGGTGTCAGTGATGTTGTCAATGTTGTAAACTGACAGATGCACACATCTGAACTATGCTGCACAAAATATGCAAGGAGTATGCAGCAATAGCATTCAGCTACGGACACATTTTCACAGTTTAATCAAATTTACTGTTAATATGAGGCTTAAATTAACACCCAAATGTACAACCTGCTGTTGAGTACTTCCCCAGTAATACATACACACTACGAGTCATCATTAGCGTTTTATGACGCATGAGCTGCAGTGTACTGATGGAGGAAAGTATCTGAGTGGAAGAGAGGAACTTCATTCATAGAAAAGGAACTTGGATCCAGTAATAGATAAGAACCAAGGAAGTTAGAGTGAAGAAGGAGCTATATCTGGAAATCCAATCTAAGCCAACACTGACAGTTGGTCTACTCATGACTTATGAGTGTGATGTACAGAGGTCAAAATGACATCCTACAGTCAAGATCATTTCCTGTTGCAAATAAACACCTGATATGTAATCCTAGACATGGTGCTCTTCTGCAAAGTTATATGCAGCACTGACACTCACTGAGGTGACTGTCAAGAGATGACATTGTTGGACTCCAACCAGTTCCCCCAGCAGGCCACCCACTGGGTTTTCTGTTGCAGCCACTGGCTTTTCACCTTATTTCTTCAGTCTAGGCTGGAGGCTACAAGTCATGTGAAATACATCCATCATCAGTGGACTTCCAAGTTGAGTAACTCTCCCTCTGCCATTTGGAAAGGTTTCAGGGCACCAGAACAGCAGTCTGAGTGCAAATGCCTGTATATAGTACTGGAAAAAGTAACAGAATCATAGCAGTTAGGTGGTTTCATTATTATTCTGTTTTAGTCAGAGGTTTCAAACACACTATACACAGTAACTCATCCCAGGCCATGGCTACTTCTTTCATCGGAGGTTTGTAAGGTGTACACTAGGATCTCAGACATGCGGAATGGGTCGAGTGTTGTGGCAATTCCATTTCAATGCAACTGGTTTCAACTGGCTTGTTAGTTGTTTTTGAGTAACTGAATTCGACTTTTGCTGCTGTTTTATAAGTGGCATTTTCATATTGCTGCATGCTCCTACAAGTTATCTAGTGTTTCACTAAGTTAAAATGAAGGTTGTCAATCAGGGCTTATTTGATGCAGGATCATTTTATTATTCCCAGCATTCCCAAAATCTCAATGCAGCCATGTTTTGTAATCAATCTGTCCTCAAACAGTCTAAAATGCTGGACTTGGTGAACACACATTTTCCATAGTATATACAGTTTGAGTTGATCTGCTTGTACCAAGTTAAATGTTCAGGTTAACCACCAACTTGGGCTAAATTCTAAATATCATACTTTTAGTACGTACTGCAACTGCCCTTACACATTTTGTACTTTTCCATGCAAGGATTGTGGGCCAGAAATAGCCAGAAAAGCAAGCTGGCCTGCATGCTGCAAAATCTGACCGGAGTAGGACATCCTGGTATTTTTGGCATACTGCATTTGACATACTATGTATCGGAACATACTGAATCTTTTAATGGCATACTAAATAGCATGGTAGTATAAATATTGGAATGCAGGGAACCAAGTCAAAAGGGCTCAGTGCATGAGTCAAGAAGGAAACTGTAATATAGCAAGAAGCTCTAAAGAAAGGGTTGAAAAATTAAATAGTTGCTCTAATGATTCATATCAGCTCATATGCTTTAAAGTTTTTGTGCTCAATGTGAGCCCCTGAAATTTACTTTTGAAAAATTCTTATGGCAATTTAAAACAAGAGTAAGGGAGCATTTGTTTCTGTAGCAAAAAAGATGAATATTGACCCTGTGTATTTTATAACTGAGCTCCACATGACATCATCAGCTGACATTCTCAGCTACTGACCAGAAGATGGCATTAAAATGAACCAAACACAATCAACAAAAAGGACAACATTAAATACAACACTTTTATGAACAACAAAAAAAGACATTTGAGTTACAGATAATGTAGGCTGAAACATCATACATTAACTTTGAGATTTAGATTTTATAACAGATCTTAATCAATACATTTTTAACACATACACACTCCTAGGGCATTTATTACCATTATCCAACAATCACACAAATCAAAAACTATAAAACAAAAAAGCACCGGTTGGAAAAAAAAAAAAAAAAAATTATATATATATATATATATATATATATATATATATATATATATATATATATATATATATATATATATATATATATATATATATATATATATATATATATATATATATATATATATATATATATATATATATAAGAACGTGACATTTACTTTAAAAACTGTTTCAGACACAAACTGGGATACAGAGACTGATGATGTAAGGTCCATCAACCCAGATGTCTTTAAAACATCTGAATTCACGACAGAGCTCTGACATGACTCCACCACAGGCCAACCTGCATTTACAACACATTCTTGGCAAGCAGTGTTATACAAACAAGGTAGGTTGGTCTGAATAATAAATGCAAGGAAGGAGTTCACTACATCACACACAAAAAAAAAAAAGAGAAAAAAAAGAGAGAAGCGACCAGAAAAATAAACGACTCCATCGAAATTCGATTGGAATTGTGTCAAAAAAAGAATTCCTAATTTTTTTTTTTTAAAAATGTACAAAACAAGATGGTCACATCCTTCCTGATATGACACCGTCCCACTAATGTCTTCAGACAGGCAGACATCAGTAGCGTCGGCCAAAAGCTCCACCCTGCAACCCGCTGCCCTGCATCAGCTGGTTCTGTCTGTTGAGAGCTCCGGACAGGGACTGAGACGTTCCTGCATTCATGTAGCTTCCACGGCTGGTGGTGAAAAAAAAAAACAAAAAAAAAAAACAGACAATGAACGATACTGTTATAACAAATAGAGCTGGCTGCTCTTGTGAGCTGAAGTTGAAGAAAATGTGGCATAAATCCAGCTAATATTCACTACTCACCTTGCCATTCCTCCACGCGCCATGTGGCTCTGGCCTGGGATGGCACCGTCTCTACCTGGAAAAAAAAAATAAAATAAAAAGCTAAACATTAGACGCGTTGACCAGAGTAGTTCTAAATCTATATCGCCATTAAGCAGGATACCAACTATAGTTTCTGGACATGTTGCACCATATTCCTGCTACCATAATTTTTGCAATCTGCCACTCCAATCCTCAGAAGGTAAAACTACTTTACTTCAAAATGTACATAATGGTAGCACGAAAAACAGTCGGTGTAACTAGTAGCAGTCACTACAAACAAAGCACAAGTAACGGCATACATACTTTGCCATGTTCTGTCTCCATCTATCTTCCGGCTAGAGTCCCAGTCTCGACCTCCTTCCCTAAAAAGACAAACAAACATCGTTAACTTTTTTCCCCTCCTTCAGAAAGAAATGTCAGCTCTGAACACTATTTAGGAACT
The DNA here is from genome assembly GCA_023566125.1 of Zingel zingel. NCBI lineage: Eukaryota > Metazoa > Chordata > Actinopteri > Perciformes > Percidae > Zingel > Zingel zingel. The sequence goes on along the minus strand of CM042322.1, from coordinate 19,404,935 downwards.
GAAGCCAGTTCCAGCTCAGTTAGGTGCTCACCTGGGGTTGATGCGTTTGTCATAGCCTCCACTCCAGTCGCGGCCCTCTCTGCCATGTCTGTCTGATCGGTCTGAGAAGTGCTGAAAGAAAAAACACAGGACAGTTATAATTCACTTGTTCTGTGTTCCTGGACAGTTTATACATTGTTACTGTATAAATGTGGCAACCCAGTGAGTATTTATCCTTTCCATGTGCACTGGTATACGAGTCAGTCACACACCACTACCACGACGATTTAGTTATCTGCCCGGTTCTTCCCATCACAACGATGTATGTTTTAACTGTAAAAAGTGCGCGAGTTACATCTAAACTTCAGTGAGAGACAAGGGTCAACACCTCTTACCTGACCATCTCTGTCTGCAGCAACGTTACGAGTGTTGTCCCGCCTGTCCATCATCACGTCGTCTTGATAACGGCCCCGGTCTCTGTGGTCAAAGTCTTGATAACGTTCCTGACGACCAAAGTCTGAACGGCTATAACGATCATCAAGGGCCATGCGCTTCTCAGGCCAGTCATCTTTCCTAAAAAAAAAAAAAATAAAAAAAAAAAAAGAGGAGCAGGAAAGCACATCCAGAATGAAGTATATCCACTGAGCTGCTGTGTGTCCAAATTATATATACAGTACATACAGAAGTACTGAAGCTCTCACCCTTGTTATTAATATCTTTTATGATTCTATTTGGCAGCCTTTTACTTACAAAAGACTCAAGATCTTAAGCACTTTAATAAAATAAGACGGTAATATTTAAATGAATGAGAAGCTAACTTGAATGAACCTCTGCCAAGCAATACATTTATTTATCAATCACCCTCTACGTCCGTTATAATTTACCTGCCATCCATGTCATAAGGCCTCTTAACAGAGCGTCGGTCCTGTTCATAACGCAGCTGCTCCTGCTGCCGTCGCAGCTCATCACGCTCCCGGAGGATCCTTTCCTGCTCGCGCCGCCTCTCGTACTCTATACGAAGCCTTTCCCGCTCCAAGAACTGGCGCTCCATACGGTCCGCGTCGAGGCGCTGCTTCTCAGCCTGGGAGTCAAACATTCATGGGTTCAGTGAGATTATCAACAGTAAACCAGTGAGAAAATTGATATATGAACAGTGTGGAAAAATGTATAATGGAGAAATACATGGCAGCGTACAATTTTTAAAAAAAATATTACTGTGGGCAGAAACACTGACATCAAAGCAGAGAGAGAAAGAAATCCCCTGTTGGAATAAGTTAATACCTCCAGCCAGTTTCTCTTCCGGATCAAGTGTTTCCTCTCCTCTTTTTCCCGGAACAGACGGATTCGCTCGCGCTCACCACGTTCGGGACGGTTGTCACGGTCCCGGCTACTAGAAAGAAAAATAGGAAAGATAAATCTCTAAGCACCCACACGTACCGTTTTGGAAGTACTGTATATGTTGTAAATACAGGTCAATAGTGTCCAGTGTAAAATCATATTGTACAGACTGCTACAAAGAATTTCTTCAGCCTTCCACAAGAAACTAAATAGCATCTTTTCATTTTACAAAAAACAGCAGGGATGATGTAAAAAGATATTTCCCATGGACCTTCACAAGTTCAAGTAAAACAAATTAAAGATCTGTAACCCTATCAAAATCAAAAACAGGGATTTGGACAATTATAATGTACAAAACATACAATTAAAAGGTAGCAATTATATAGCTGGGACGATTCCTTTAATTACTGGAGGAACAGGTGCTTCGGGGCCTCTGGCTTTTTCAGCTATTGTGCAGTGGTGCCTTTTGCTGTTAGCATGAGCCTCTAGAAGGTTGTACCTGAACGACGTCGTTAATGTAGTCTATAAGGAGGATGTGCTGAAATAAGATCATCAACATGGGTATTAATAAAGCCTTTATCTATCCAGAATGACATAACACTGAAAATTACAATAACATTTTTTAACCACTTTATGACTAAATTAGCGGATGTAGGCCAGCAACAATAAAAATTAGCGACGGTAATTAAAAAAAAAAAAAAAAAAAAAAAAAAAAAGGTTGGAATACGCGCAAGTAGCTCATCTACCATGGCCGGTTAGAACGTCGGTGGGACAGTTTGAAGTCCTCCTGAGCATGCTGCTGAAGCAAGAGTAAGAGAAAGTGGCAGGAGATGTGAGCGGACGAGAGATTAAGGGAGTTTATGTACAGTAGCTAGAGTTAGTAGTCTGCAGTTTTAGCACAATTAAATGCTGCAGCTCCTCAAGACCAACCGAGGTGTCCCGTCTTGTTTCTAGCTCTGGAGACTCCAGCCGAAGCAAACACTAAAGCGTGATTTATGGTCCTGCGGAGGCTCCACGCAGAGCTTTCGCCGTAGCCTACGTACGTGGCCCGATGTTTATACATGTCCGTTGGTGTGTGCGTCGAGCCGGCATGTGTGTGTGGGGAGTGGGTGATAGAGCGAGGGAGAAAGTGAGAGAGTGACGCGATTAGCTTCGGAGCGAGTAGCGACTCTACAGTCATAGTGAGAGAAACAAAGTGTCTCCCGTGTGCTTTCTGACCATGGTGGGAAATCTGTAGCAGGAGAAGTTAACTCTCTCCTTGATTTTATGTTGTTTATGGAGACGCAACGCTACCAAGCCACGGCCGAGCGACATGCGTCGCCATGACGCGTGGATACATTTTTCGAGAGGCGCGCGTCAGGCTACAGCGTAGGGTCCGGCGTAGGTTCGTGTCTCCACGTACGTAGCAACAGCGTAGATTTTACGCAGAAGTATAAATCAAGCTTTAGCTACAGTAAGCTATTTTATTGGGTTTTCCATTAGCAATATAGTGAATGTAATTTCCTCAAGTATACAGTAGAACAGAAAGAGGGTCTCTGCCGTTGCTGGCCTTTTTTGTGCTACTCGGTTAGCTTGCTGAACGAGTCTGTCGCTGAGCAGCGGCTCTCAATCACAGGATAACATTTATTTTTCACTTGTCCAATCGGACAACTGCATGAGGCACTCCACTTGCCCGTACACAGAGTTTACTTGTCCCGGGCAAGCGTTAATGTCGAGGACTGCTTAATTATGTTTTATTAAGCACTTTGGTGGGGTTAGATTTTGGTTTCTGGACCCCCCCCTCGCATGATCCTTACTTGCATCTGCGTCTTTCCACCTCTCTGATCTCCCTCTCTCGTTGTCTCTGTCTCTCCCTCTCCCTCTGCTCCTTGATCTGGTCAAACGACAGGATGTCTTTCGTCTCCTTACTGGCTGACTTGCGGTCCCGACTCTTTGTGCTCTGCAGAAAGGAGAAAAGCAAAAAAAACGTTAAAGAAAAAATGTTTGAAAAAAATTAAAATAAAAAAAATAAATAAAAAAAGTATCTAGGAGGTCAAAATAAAATTTGGCCAGCAGATTTCAATGAAAGTATTGTTCATTTGGGTAGGATATGTATCCAACCTCCATATTAATAGCAACCTTATATGTTGGCATCTAACAGACTACTCTTGATTTTAGTGCCATCTTGTGAGGAAGTGTTTACTTACTCGTTCCTTGCTTTTGGTTTTGACACTGATGACAGGCTCCCCTTTGGACTTGTCCATAACTACAGTCCTCTCATTTCGCCCTGTCAAACAAACAATTGATATTGTCAAAAATAGATGTAAATGTTTCAGAGATGCCCATTTTGTCAGCATTCACTTCATGTGTACAAGCTCAAAATAATCCCACATTTCTCACCTTTGCCATCTTTTCCTTCTCCCTCAGCCTTCTCATCAGATCTACAGAAAATATAAACAGTGTGAGCTCTATCAGTGCTGCATCAATAAAACATTTTAAAACAGTTTAAAGAACGGGTTACTTTTCTCCCATTTAGTTGATAGCTTAGCCACACTCAAGGTCTCGAACTGCTGTGGTTGTAGGTTACCACCGGGGCATGCCATGCTAAAAACGTATGCACCCATTATATTTGAAAGCACACCGGACCAAAATACCGAGCTGGCGGGGGAATATTTAGGAAGAGGCTTTACGCAAACATGCGGCAGCTTGTAAGCGGTCTTACTTGGAGTCAGTGGATTGTCTCCTCTCACTGCCAGAGTTCTTGGGGTCAATCTTGTCTGCTGGCTTCTTCCCAGCGGGCTCATTTTTAGCCTACAATGTTTAAAACGGAAATGTGTTTATTACTTCATTTCACAATGATCATATAACCATACAATAAACGAACAATAACACCTCTTTTGTAGGTATCTAAATACTTTCTCCTTAACTGAAGTTATTTTTGTCCTAAAAGATATTCAAATATTTAACAAAATGATACATTGTCAAATGTAACACTCACTGTCCATTTTCCCACTCACACATCTATTCTTAGTACAGGCTTCACAACAGAATTGAAGGATGAGATTTACGAATACCACCTTCACCTGCTCTTAATGATCTACATGGGATGTACTGCTTAAAAGCAACACATACACTTTTATAGAGCTTATAAATAGACTCATCTGGCTTGCCTAATGACTTTTTCTGTATGGGTTTCTAATTAGGACTGCATGTCAAGTGTAATTAGAATCGTCTCCATCAGGGTAGCACAACTTTTTAAATTCTCCCATTACACCTGACAGAACTCAAACTTAAATTAAATAACAGAAAATGGAGACCTGCGTACAAAAGGCTACAAAAGATTCACACAGACCCATGAGGTGAAGCTGGGTGGGACCCCAATCATTGGACATCCAATAAACACACTACAAGGAAACAAAAATCTCTTCCTCCAAAACTCACCCGCTCCACAGAGATCATCCTGCCATGCAGCTCAGTCCTGTGAAGGTCGCTGATACACTTGGTGGCCTCCTCTGTGGAAGACATAGTGACAAAACCATAGCAGCGAGCCCCGGGGCTCTTGGCGTTGGTCACCACCTTCGCTCCAACAACCTGCAGGAAACGGAGAGATAGAGGAGGGGGAAGTAAGGACAAAGAGGACCAGGGAATGGGAGACCCAATTGTGAAATCCTCAATTTTAGATAAAACATAAATAAATCTGTAAATTCAAGGCCGGTTGACAATGGTGGGGGATAGTTTGCATAGACTAACCTTGCCATATTTGCTGAAGAGAGTCTTCAGATCAGTCGCTCTAGTAGTGGAAGACAGACCACTGACCCACAGATTCCTGCTACTGCTTGCTGCAGCACTTCCAGCAGCTACACACAAAAACGGAATAAAATTAGAGAGCGTGTATCCACTGAATTTGAAAAACCAGAACAGGAAAAAGCAAAACAATAGATTCACTTACCCTTTTCATCTTTTGACTCAGTCTTGTCATCTTTCTCCTCAGGGCTAGAGACAAAGAAAAAAAGCAATAAACATACAGCAGTGAGGATACCTGGTATCTCTCACTAGACAGATGTATACACACATGTGTTTTATGGAATAATAAATAACTGACAGGGTTCAGCCCATCATGTACCATTATGCAGTAATTTTAACAGTGAATAAATGGAACTATACCCTATGGCAATCCCAAGACACTACGTGTTAAATGGTTAATAAAGTGGAATAAGAGTGTAAAGAATGACAAATGAAAACCGACAAATGCACAGAACGTTTTACCTCCAAAAGAGCATCCAAATTTTGCTAGCACAAAGGAGCGAATGCAACAGAGATAGCCATTTTGGTTTCTAGTAGACAGAAAGCAACAAACCTCTTTTTCTGATCATCGCCCTCTACAGAAGAGGACTCTTTCACTGTGGAGGCTGAATCCGCAGCAGCTTTCTCTTCTGTCTTCTCATCCTCCTCCGCCTCACCCTTCTTAGACCCCATTTCTGAATCAACAGTTTCACCCACAGTGCCCTGTTCGCTTACACTAACAGCCTGCGAGCTTTCGTTTTCAGCATCAAATGTCTCTTCTGGGGCATTCTGTGCATCCCCAACCTCTTTGGCGTCAGTCTCCACAACATCCTGGTCGCCCTGCACAACATCCCGATCGCTCTCCACATCTCCAGAGGCGGCCTTGTCGGACTTGGCACCGGTGTCGGACACATTATCTTCCCCTCCGGCGGTGGCAGCTTGCTCTTCTTCAGGGCTCGTCTCGTGGCGATCTTCGTTAAGTGGCTCAGATAAACAAGACCCGGCTACTTTGTCATTTTCTACGGATTTAACAGGAATAGAATGGCACAGAGTTTAATCACTTCTGAAACACAGCAATGGTTAACGAGGAACTGGCAAGGCCTGGATTAGGAACGTCATGACCACTGGCCTGTGCTCTTAGAACTATGTGTTAAAACGATGAAGTGGTCCCTAACGAGAGACTGGAAGGGAACCCAAAGGCTGGGGGACAACCAAGCAACTAGTGCGGCTAACACTTTGGCTTATTTTTCAAGTCGAACCACTTCACTGTGTTCACCTGATCCAAAGCAGACAAAGAGTTCAGTGCTGAAGAGAGCCACAAGATCAGCAGTGCAGCAGCAGATTCTCACTGCAGTCCACCTTCTTTCAGCCTTTGACTTTGCCAGTGTCCATTCGTGATAACCAGAAGAAGTCTAGCTCAAGTCCAGCAATTTCATATCCGGCGGATTTCTGAGTCAGAGTCCTTAAAAAGTCGTAATAGTTGATGAGTCTTGATGGATCTTCTTTGTCTTGTTCTTCATGTGGCAACCTAGAAACACTGCAATCACCTGCAACAGCTCACACCTCCCTAACCATGACATTCAATTGCTGTCAATGTGCATCAAATTGTTAACCACTTATTATATTACTGCCAGAACATAACTGGAAACTTAATCAATATTTGCCAGCGAAAGTATTAAGTAGTGGTTAACCAAATTTCAACACAAAGCCAGCAATTCCCTTTGGGCTTCCAGTCTCTCTTCCTGATTGAAACTAAACAAAAGTGTTTGCATTCCAAGCTCAACACCGTAAAAAGATGCCTCCACCTTTTGAATCAACCTTTTTCTACAGTACCTGTTTCTTCTTTTACGTCATCTGCATCTGGATCCTGAGCCTAAAATAAAAGAATGATGTATTAATGAATGTGACAGTTTGTGAAATTTTGTTTTCCCATAGCTTTACTAGCTTTGCCTGAAAAAAACATTTGTGAGGAACATACCATACTGATTGATGAGCATGTCATGTGTTCATCCTTATCCAACATCCTGGACTCATCCACCTGTTACAATAGATGCAAAAGCAGTTACATTAAAAAAAGGTCCAATATGTAATATATTTACTGTAATAAATCCAAAAATGACCCCAATGCATCATCAGATATTAAGGAAATATGCTAAGTTGAAATACTATCTTTTCTGACAACAACGCTAAAGCCAGTATTCTCTCCTTTTGAAATTTCCATTCCGTAACAGAATTTGTTTGTGAGTTGTGTGTTTGGCCTGTGTGTTGTTATCAACTGCCCAGTTTGAGAGCCAGGCCAGGCTGCCAGATATACCTGTAAATACGTAAACACAACGCGCTGCAGCTGTAATGTTAGTACAGCCATGAAAGCAGCAAACAAATGAACAGGATCAAAGGAGATAGATTCTACCCGACCTTAAAAAAAAAAAAAAAAAAAAAAAAAAAAAAAAAGAGGCATGTTTCTAATAGTTGCATAATCAGAGAAGTAACAAACCCCAGGTAAATATTGGAGATGCATTTGAAAGATGGAGATAGCTTAGAGCCCAGAAGGACGCCGAGTTGGCCAATTTCCTCCTGAACAGGTAAGCATTAGCTTCAGGCTAATTTATCACAGCTAGAAGGGACGGGCATTTTATGTCATTTCAACATTTGTGTACTCACATTGAATTATATAGAGTACCAGAGTTGGTTACTCGCAAAAACAACTGAGACACAGCCAGTAAAGTGATCCCGACTGGTCCTGGCTAACGCTGTCATGCTAACCCTGCTAACTGCTTACGTTACCAGAGGACCAGGCAACTTGGCCGTGGCTGTTTACAACGTGTAGCCTGTTCAGCGGCCGTAGCTGACAAACGGTGAGTAATGTTAAGCCAAGAGAGGGGGGCTGTAAATTGGGAAGAGAGGACCGTGAGTTTGCAGTTTGTTAAGCGATTGTTGCCATAATTCTAAGCCAATAAAGTGTGTTAAGCTGGGTGGAGAGGATGACAAGGTAACGTTAGTGTTATTTTTTGCAGTTCTCACCGTAATTCTAAGCAGAGGAAGTGTGTCTGTCAGTTGGGTAACATACAGAGCTCTGCGTGAACATGGGCTTTTATGACATCTAACAGCATCTAACATTAGCTACTCTGCTGTGCTGTTAAGTAATGTCTGGCTATGTGAGACAAACGTCTAGCAACATTGTTGTGGATGCTGCGGGCTCAGCTTGGCAACCAACGTGAACTTCCGAGTCTGGGGAGGAGGGGGCGGGGGAGACAACGCTCTCCAGTATTTTGAATTTGTACTGCAGTAACTATTTTAAACACTAGCTGTCAGTATTACATATTGCACCTTTAATACCTGCCAGAAGAACAGACAAAAGATTAAAATGAGTAGACAAGTTTATAGTCTAGTTTCTCACCTCTGGACCTCTTGCTTCATCGTCTGACTCAAGAGTCCTGTTGTCATGCTCTTCATTCAACAGTGCGTCTTCATTAAAGTGAAAATCTGCGGTTTCATCCTCATCATCCTCGGCTGGTATCCCATTGTCATTCTCGGTCTCATCCAGAACATTCATGTCGAGGATGTCCATTTCCTGCATGTTCTCATTATCGTCCTGAAGCTCCTCCTGAAAAAGAAAGAAAAAGGAATTAGCTGAAGAAGCAAGCAAAAATTAAAACAGCAATATCCAGAACTTCGCAGTCATTAAGGAGGGCGCCCAATTCTGCAAATGCACCATGCCACAGTATTGCTTAAACATGGGAAAATAGGTTTAGCAAACTCACATGGCCATCCTGGGAATACTCCTCGATAGTGCTGTCTTCTGGTTCATCAATCTCTTGCCTGGCATCTACAGGAAATATGTTTTATTTTAGACCAATGCTGCATTTGGGTATCTTCTGGGTATCAAAGGAAACTGTTGTGCGTCAGATTTTACAGGAGGTGGACAATCTTAATGCAATCCAATACAAGTGACAGGTCTTACATTTATGAGTCTTAAATGGTTCGGTGTCATGTAAGCGCTGCTTGACCCATAATAATTTCATTACCAACTTCATCTTCCCAAATGACTATTGCCTCTATAAAACATAGTCTCAAACAAAATTGGACATTCTAAGACTCATAAATAAGGTAGCATTTATGGCAGACAATGATAATCTTCCCATAGTACTATTACTCCTCGCTCTGACCTGCCCTAGGAAATGTACACTGTACATTTTTGCAAATAGAAAATACAGTGAAACATATGTTGTTCTACTCATTTGACAGTATATTTTCAGTTTTAGTGGGAGAGTGCTTGGAAAGCTTACTGTAAGATATGTATAAATACATTATTAAGGAAACTCACAATCAAAATGGTTATCAATATTGAGGTTAGAAATCCATGAAGTGTGTGTACACCAAGTTGCTGGTTTATTAGGTACACCTAGCAAAAACTAAGACAGTCTAATACACCTGCCCTGATATAAATCCTACCATCTGTAGTTTGTGCTTGCTTGCTGCTGTTTAATTGTATAGTATTACTGGCAGATGTTATACACCCTAACTTATCTCCACAATCACCATAACAACGAATCATCTTTAAAAAATTAAATAATTTATGAAGATATACCTAACAAAATGATGTACTGCACACTGTCAAATACCCAATACCTGGCTAATTTAATGGTAAGTGACAAGGATGTAACTTAACTGCACAAAATAATAGGCCCTCTTCAGGTGACAGTCTCTCAAACAATAGAATATTTTCTGTTATTTCTTAACGCAAGACTGAACGTGCACAGGCAGGAAATACCACGAGGCCGATGGATTTGCGTCATATGCTATTTGGCAAGCAGATGAGTTTCCACTTAGGCAGACCGTGTTTCAGATTGTACAGACATGCACAGTATTATGTTAAGTGGTATCCGCATCGATTATTATGCAACATTTACCTTTGGAAGCCCGTTTAGATGTAACGTTAGGCTTCTTTGGGGTTGACTCCGGAGCGACAATAATCTCATCAGGATTTCCACCCTCTTCCTCGATTGCCTATTTGTAGGGATACGAACACATTAATAGACTGCACAAATCAGAGGGATTTTAAAGTAAAAATCAACGTCAACTGTATAAAAAGCTACGGAAATGATAGCGGTTAGCCGTTTGGCGTAAACGTTAGCTAACTAGCTAGCTAACTAGCACACAGCCAATGGGCCTCGTAAGCTAACGTTAACGTAGCTTTACGTTTAGCGTTGCATTGGTTTGACAGGCTACACTCGCTAAGCCACAAAATACATGCTTCTGTAGCACTCGTATTAATAAAATGCATGCATTGCCTAATGTTTAATAAGTGAACAGTAATAGGATACCTCTTTCAGACGCACGGACAGCACGCTCTTGACGCCCGTGGTGTCCAGGTTTCTTTTCTTCAGTTCGGCCTTCAGATCGATAACTCTCAGCTCCGACAACTTGCGGACCTCTGCGCCCTCCGGAACCTTCACGTCGGCGGATGGGTCAGCCATCGTTCTGTCCGTGAAAGTTTCTCTTCAGCTTGTAATAAACCTTGAAAGCACTTTATTTGACTGGTGCTGCACTACGAGCGGAACCAGCTGGCTTGCAAAACTGCTGCAAAATGGAGGCCGTGGTGATGAGCCAGTCGACGTTACAGCGCAGGCGCTGTACAGTTATAGTGCAGAGAGACAGGAGAAATCCTGTTATTATTGTACATCCATGGAGAAAGACTCCTCGAAATCATAGAGAGAACTCCGGAAATCACATTCAGTAATAAAACTCTTCTAATCTTTAACCATCCATTATTAAAACAGGAAAAACAAGACACATAGCGATGGCAACGAACCGACACATTATGGCTGTATTATTAAGAGTAACGTTACAAATGCGTGTGAGATGAAAAGTTACAAAAAGATGAATGCAAACAACAGTTTAATACAATCTTACGGATACGTTTTATTATTCCTCCATTACAATCACATATCGAACTTGATCTGCAGTGTGTTTACTTTTTCAATGCATTAAGGGCATCAAATTCTTATAAAAAATCTTTATAAAACGTTACAAAAATGTAATGCATAGTTAAGAGTATGATAACAGTTACACTGACCACATTCAATGACCTAAGTTCAGGGCCAGCTGTACAGAAACAGAACATTCACAGGCTTTCCTTCCCATCCTTTCACTTTTCTTAAAGAATGTGCACTGATTTATCCTGTGTCATAGTCAAATCATAGGATTCATACTGCTTAGTGAGAATGGAAATTGTACATGTCACTAAATTTGTAGTTTGTGTCATTTACTTGGCTGTGGGGCAAGCTTTTGCTGGCAACTAGAGGGTGAGGGGCATCAAATAATTCAGGACTGTCAATCTCCTCTGGAATATTGGCACTTCTGGATGAAGTTGGAGAGTCAGTGGTGGATGATTCTCTGCCAGTTTGTGCATGATATGTCCATGAACTTGAGGCTGAACCAACAGAGGCAAAGGAGGAGCCCTCAGGAACGTTGAAGGAGTCGAGGCTGAGGGACGAGGAGGCAGAGCAGGCGCGAGGCGCTCGTGGCTCATGCAGGTTGAGTTTGGAGACCAGTGGTTTACCAACTGTCACTGGTTTCCTTTCATGTACTTCGTCATCCATGTTGGAATAGGTGTAATGAAGGCAGATGGTGAATGTGAGCTCCCTCTATGAAGACAGTAAAGAGCAAAATGGTTTGTTTTTTTAACTTAAGATAGAAATATCGCTTAAATTGGTCAATAGATCAATGTAACACATTCTACTGTTAATTGTAGACTTAATTACATATTTTTCAATTTAAAATGGTGGTGTAGTCTTATTCTTGACTGTGAAATAGTACTAATTTGTCTCCAGAGGGCACATTAACATTTACCAGGTTTCTCCTAGGACAGAAATAGAAGAAGTAATTATGAAAACAATAACAGGTGTCTGACCCTGAGTCTCTGCAGACATCGAATGCGTGTGTAGAGACTAGGGACCTCCGGTGAAGGAAGATTTTCGTTGATTAATAATAAACTGCCGGCTTCAAGCAGAGTCTCCTGGTTACTCTGCTTCAGATCAATGTCCACATCCTGCCAAAGTAACATACAGTAGATTACGGTCAGCACAGTGCTTAAATTAAAGTTTTTTTTGTGTGCTTCAAGTATCCATAATCATACATTAATTCCCACTTAAAATATAGTGTATTGTGAAACAGTGAAGGATTCAAGATCACAAGCATGATAACTCGTCACAGGCCAGAACAAAATGTCTTTGTGTCTTTAAAATCTCAAATCTTAATGTGTAATATCAGCTAACAAACCTCAGGGAAATCAGTAAGCTGAGCACAGCAGGAAACTATTTCTTTGGGCTTTTCAAGTATCCGAGTGTAGATGACCATGACGTTGGAGAACTCTGCAGCAAACCCAAGCTGAACCTTCACTCCACAGTCAAACTGCAGGCAATGGCTCTTTGGTAGGACTGTGAAGAAAGACATTTGAATTTAGGTATACTTTACTCTAAGACAAAAAAATGTTGATTTAATGGCAACCTTAAATAAAGTAATCTACAGACATGACAATAACTATGACAGTATGACATGACAATATTAAATAAGTACCATGAGCGACAGTCCACTGCAGGTTTCGAGCTGAATGGGATGCAGAGCACTCAGAGGTTTGTATCTGGTCGGTGAGGGAACGCCGCTCAGAAAGATTACTGCGTAGCTCCAGAGCCTGCCTCCCTCGTGTGATCTCACATCGACCCATGTCTGGTAAGAGTAAATATAATACGATATACAGTATGCATTAATTAGTGCTGTTAAAGGAACATGCCGACTTATTGGGACTTTAGCTTATTCACCGTATCCCCCAGAGTTAGTTAAGTCTATACATACCCTTCTCATCTCCATGCGTGTCGTAACTCTGTCTGACGTACCCACCGCTAGCCTAGCTTAGCACAGATCCTGGAGGTAACCGGCTCCATCTAGCCTACTGCTCCCAATAAGTGACAAAATAACGCCAACATGTTCCTATTTACATGTTGTGATTTGTATAGTCACAGCGTATACAAATAACAAGGTCACATGAGACACAGCCATCTTCTAACCGTATATAAACTGGGAACTATATTCTCAGAAAAGTGAAGCAGTGCTACTTCTGCTACTTGGGTGGAGTGATTATTACTTCAACTCTGAGCGAACTCCAGGCAAACTCTCTGCTCCTCACCACAAGGATTCTCAGGTGCTGCGAGCAAATCAATCCGCCCAAGTAGCAGAAGTAGCACTGCTTTACCTTTCTGAGAATATAGAAGCATGTATGTATACGGTTAAAAGATGGCTGTGTCTCATGTGACCTTGTTATTTGTACACGCTGTGACTATACAAATCACAACATGTAAATAGGAAAATGTTGGCGTTATTTTGTCACTTATTGGGAGCAGTAGGCTAGATGGAGCCGGTTAGAGTTACAACACACACTGAGATGAGAAGGGTATGTATAGACTTAACTAACTCTGGGGGATAAGGTGAATAAGCTAAAGTCCCAATAAGTCGGCGTGTTCCTTTTTAAAAGGGTTTGAACCCAAAGAGTGTTGTCACAACAGGCGTGTTCCATCATCTGTCAATGCTGTAACATAAGTGGTATGTGGCCAGATCTGCAACATGCTCAAAATGTTTAGCGCACAGAGAGCAGCACAGCAGCATTTTTTGTCGTATGTATTACACTGCCAAGTATTTATCCATTAAACATTTTTTCACACGGAAACTGTAACAAACAATGGTTTTAAGTACTTGTTCGGTTAAACACAATGTTTCCTGCACATTCTTGTGCACCAGATGAAAAATTTAACTGTATTTATTTGATGCCATCGTAGCAACCAGTACCAATGCTTTGCAATAGGATGTTCAATAAACCTTTCATAGCAGGAAAATCACTGAAACTAATAACAGTAATGATGGCTCTGCTCCATCTAGGTGTGTCAGTGACCCGTGTCATTGAGCCAACACGCACAATAATAGAACCTTCAAGAGTGAAACATTTCAAACTATAAATAATAACACCACAGTGGTTGGTCAGGTAAAGTGATGATTACCGCTGTCCTTTCAGTGCAGTTTTAACGATACGGTAACATCAGATATAAGATTTAAGCAAATCACTAACCGTAAGCAGATGCAGAAGTGATCAGGTACACGTGTCTAATAATCAGAATACAATCATCACCCAATCAAGCAAGCACACCAGCGATATAAAGGGCTGGAAGAAAATTCAGATACAGGAGCTGCATGCAAGCCACTTTTAGGCCACATGATGCAGAGTAATCTGACCTAATGACTTTGGCTACATAGGATCATCTCAAACATGAAAATGTCAGGTGTAATCATACTTTCCATGCAAAATAGATAGCTTATTGCATCTTCAGAGATCTCATACTTCACGTGTGCTCCACATACCTTCAGCCACTCGGTCTAGCATGACTGTGACCTTCTCATCTACACAAACTCGCTGTTTGAGGAAGTTTATGAAGATGCCATTCGACACGTCTTCCCTCTTCACTTCATATGCTTCAGCGTCAACGCATCTAAACACAACAAGCAACACAAAGTGACACCTTTTATCCTAATGACAGTGAGATTAATTCAGACACGTATGTTTACACTATCGCCTACAACACTGGATAAGGTAAATTAAGACATAGTTCGAAAGTGAAGAGAATCAGCAAACTTACGTGGCATATCCAAACACTATATTTGCTGTCACCTTGAGCAGTCCTGGTTGAACAATGATGTCATCATTTAGGTTTCTAAAAAGCATAAATATGTGCAGCAGATGATCTAACCTGTGACAAAAATAAAAAGCTGGTACATCAACTCTAATTTAAAAACCCATTCATACCTTTTGCGGCACATGTCCAGCAGCAACACGTTAAGTCCAGTCTCTTTCTCCTGCATCCTGGTAAGTATATTCTGCACACACAAACAGTGCTCTGATGTGTAGGAGACCGGCGCATCGATTGGAACCATGAAACTGTTGCCGTAATTCTCATAACCATGACCAGCAAAGTATAGCAAGCCTGTGGATGGAAGGATGAAGAAGTTGTAATGGCAAAATTATATTTAAGCATGATTCTTTAAATTCTTGTCTTATTTCTGTTTTACTTTGTCTCACAATGCTGAAAGTGAGTTTTTCTTATTTTCACTTGTTGAAAGTAAGAGCCACAAAGTCTGGGAACGTAATGTGTACGCTGAACAGATAGGGGCTATAAGGTCACCCTAAACTATCTGTTATTTCTCCCTGAATAGTTGAGACTTCTCACATAGTTGAGATAAACGGGATGTCTAAACCTTGGGGTAGGAAGTGGTACAGAGGGGAAGAAACGTAGTGGCTCCTGAATGTCTAGTATGTTTGATTGTAAGAAATGTTGAGTCATGTTTACAAAGGGGGCATGTCTTTCTATCTCACTGAAGATGCTTATATACTGTGTGCTTGTTCCTATTCGTTGAATCCATTTTTCCACACTGGGCTGCTGTGCCTTTTGTGAAATTGTGTTACTCCTATATTCTTGAAAGTTTATAATAAAATACAAAAACCTAACTTGGTTTAGTCTTCGACTTTCTTTATTTGTTTCACTTTCCTATTTTCCAAAACCTAGACATGCTGCAAACATGAAAAGTTTCCACCACAAAGTGTTATCAAATTTGATGAAGTGTGTCACTAGATTAAGTTGGCACGAATGCTTGGTCAGATTCTTAGTCTTCCTAGCTTATTGCTTGTAAAAAAAAAAGTGTGTTTTTTAAATAAGTTTTAAGTTAGTTTTACTATATTTTGTTTTGTTAAAAAAAAAAAGCTTTATGTAGAAAACAGTGGTACATTAATTTCATTCATTATCATATAGAGCAGGTGTTTAGCTTGTGTTACAGTCTTTAAAGTTTGTACAACACACAACTTTGAACAAAGCAAATATATTGTCCAGATGGCAAGAGACCAACCATATACTCCCTTGTCAAGCAGCAAGAGGAACTCTGTAACAGCGCTGTGCATCTCCTGCCAGTTGAGGTCGAGCAGGGAAACCACTTTGAAGTCCATTTGTCTGAGCAGGTTGGTCAATTCGTGGACATCAGCGATGGGAGCGCACAGCTGAGTGTGGTAGAGGTAGTTCATGTTGCCAATCAGGAGTGCAACTTTGTCTGTGGCTGTAGAGGGGAAGATAAGGCATCATGAAATAACTGTAAACCTACAAAATCATCATTTTACAGTGTATATTTTGATCCACAGATATTGTATTGTGTCTAACTGTTTGCACAAAACTCACCATAGAAATCCCTGGCTGATGGGGGCGGACTGACCATCTGTTGTAGAGGATGTATTCCTGGTCTGCAAGTTGACCTGTAAACTTCCTGTGAGTCTGTCAACACCAATATGAGAAGATATAAATACAATCAAAAAAATCTTATGCTGTTTAATGTCTCATCTCTATTTCTACAGTGCTTGATAACCACACACGCTGTACGGATTGATTTATTTTGATCAGATGAACCGAGTCCACAACTGATCAAACAGTAACAGTTTGAAGAATTACACACACACACACAACACACAACACACACACACACACACACACACACACACACACACACACACACACACACACACACACACACACACACACACACACACACACACACACACACACACACACACACACACACACACACACACACACACACACACACACACACACAGCAACCTACCAATGCCAGCAAGTGGATTAGCTGCTTTGACACCCACAATGTAAGTCCTTCACTGATGTACATACAATAGTGTGATGTAATGACGCGGAACAAAATTCTAGTCTAGTTCCTGTATTCTCTCCTAAACATTCCATCAGAATAGGCTCAATGAATGTATACATAACAATACCTGGACCACGATCAACTTGTACCCAGGAGGCATCAGTGATGGAACTGGGGCCTGCATAAAAGTGCAAAACGGGAAGTTATTCACTGCACAGTACTGCACCTTTGCTCAAGTGTGACATTGAGCCTATAAATGTCAGACTTGATGCTGGTCTAACTATGTTTACAAATTCCTCAAAAGTAATACTATTCATACAATTATCATAACTGTTTTAAACGTTTAAGACCTCTTTAATCTTTCTCATTTATAATTTGACATTCTGAATATAAAAAAATGGTCTCACCAATGGTGACTGTTGCTGTGTCACTCCACGCCTCGTGATACAAATTGAAAATTTTGCATCTGTACTGTCCTCTGTGCGCTGTGGTCACACCTGGGATCTACAGGGAATACAAGGAGATCAACTAAACACGGCATACTGATACGGAGACTAAAAATGACAATTATTTAACTGTGTTTTGATGATAAAGTCTCAACACCTGCATTGATTTAGCCTAACACATTTCCCTTCATATATGTCATACTTGCATACAAATAAACATTTATTTTTTTGTTTATAATATCCCTTTCATGATGATAGCACAGGGGGTTTATATTTCTTGCCTTGGTTGTAAATCGTTATCTCCAAAAAAATGTGTTGTAATGTTATACACAGTAGGTAAGCAGTTCACAGCAGACTCTGTGAATACACTTACATTCAGTGAACGCATCTTGTGTTGTGTCATGGGCACCTTGTTGTGGTACCACTCGTACTGCGCAGGAGGGTTGGCCTCTGCATTGCACTCCAGGAAAAGAGTGTCGCCCTCAGACACGGCTTGGGACTGAGGCTGAAGGATGATAAGCAGCCCACTCGCTGCCCCTGGAAACAAACTGCTGCTGCAACCTAAGATGATAAGATTTACCAGGACATTATATCACATGCCATGAGATGAAATAGAACAAGAGAAACAAGGAGATGAGAAGGAGGAGAGGTACCTGAACTAGGACCTGCAGACTGGACGAAGCGAACGTGAGCCCACTGGGAGAAGATAAAGTTTCCGCCATGGTGGACCCTACAGATATAGGGACCCTGGTGGACTGGGGCTAAAGGACACAGGACCAGCTCTGGTGTACTCCCTGTCTCATCCAAAATCTAAAACAAGAAAATAATATGCCAATAACCAATTTATAAAACAAGGGAATTATCAATTTATAACTGACAGTTACCATCACCAAGCCAAAAAGTAACACACATCCAGTCCAAAAAGTCCACACATCTCAGGGTTTGACCTTAAACCTTACCATGACTTTTTTTTATTCACATAATCATACAAGGTTTGACTGACCTCCTCTTTGCCTCTGAACCACTGGTAGCTGAGTCCAGGGGGGCCGAAGGCTCTGCAGGTCAATACCACCCTGCCCCCCACTGTGGCCTGCTGGGTCTGTGGCTGCACTGTGATCTGAATCAGCTCTGACACTACCACGCGCACACACACACACACACACACACACACACACACACACACACACACACACACACACACACAGACACACACACACACACACACACACACACACAAATCATATATACGCACAGACAAGCCAAAACAAAGTGCAGGTATTTTCATTTCGATGTGGAGCATCAGAGGCACAGGCACTAACTTATGAAAGTTGTATCAAATTTACAGTAGACGCTCCAAGGCTAGAGTCTTGCTATTGTGCATGCTGGCTTCATGGTATGGCTTACTGGGGCATCTAAATTAAACTGAGCCATCACTAATGTTTTCATTACACCTGTTATTTTACTGCTATAAGTCAAAATGTGCACACTAAGAAAAGTTTATTCACATATAAAGTACCAGTGCCTCAACATTTACATGTAGCCTATATGTGTTTGTACTTTCAAACTCTAATCAGAACATGGTGAATAAGGGTGCTGCAGTAATGGACGGTAAAAGAGAAAAAATGTGTTTTTTGAACACTAAAGCATGTGAACATTTACTAGTAGACCCCCAAAGTATAAATATGTGACCACTGAACACTTTCTCACACACACACACACACACACACACACACACACACACACACACACACACACACACACACACACACACACACACACACACACACACACCATACTTAATGTAGGATTATGAACATGTGTTCCAAGAAAACGTTTGGCATTACAGCCAAATTTAAAGCAACAACTCACGTTCTACAGACAAATACTAATATCTTTACCATTTAGGTAAGCAGATTTAATGGCTTAGATCAAGGGTTAGAAGTCTGAGCAGTATAATAACAAGTATAATGTTAAACCCTGCTGGGAAACACACCCAAGCTTATTTCAGGTCCCTAGATTTTTATAGTTAAAGAGGTATTTCCTGATAAATATGTCACATGTATGGCACCCCCAGTCACTTCTTCTATACCAGTGGTGGTGAGGTACTGCGCAGCTTCCTGGTGGCCTATCTTCCTCAGGCAGTGGATCAAGAAGTCCAGGGAGCAGGAACGATCAGCAAAAAGAGCCAGGAGAGTGCGTCCTGGGCTGCCTGCAGCGCTCAGCACCTGTAGTGAGCAGCTGGTCAGCTCACTCTCACTGGAAGGAAGGAGTGACAGTTTATGGGGCCCAATGCAGGGGAGAGCCCAAATAACTGAT
Source organism: Zingel zingel (assembly GCA_023566125.1). Taxonomy (NCBI): domain Eukaryota; kingdom Metazoa; phylum Chordata; class Actinopteri; order Perciformes; family Percidae; genus Zingel; species Zingel zingel. The sequence continues at coordinate 19,385,346 of CM042322.1, read as the reverse complement.
TATAATGTCATACAACAAAGACAATCCTTGTACTACAGCATGAAGTGTTAACGTCTTAATTAGTTATTATGGTGGTGAAAAAGGTGTGAAAATAATTGAATAGTGCGCTCTTATGTGATGCATTCAATATCTCACCTGCAGCGGAATTTCGCCTGCTCGGACACAGCATTGGCTAGCTGCCTCCATCCGCAGGTGGAGTTGTCCAACATCTTTGCCAGCCTGTTCAGGACTTGTTCACTCAGAGTACCAATGCTCATTTTACACTCCTCCATCTTCGTATGTGTCACCACTAACAAACCCAGAGATCTACCGGACAAACGGGAACATTAGAGGGAACTTTAGCTACATGCCTACAACAGTGCTTTGATTGTTAAAGGAATCTCCCACGTTTGCCCACACGGCTGGTAACGTTACGCCAATAAAACTAACTAGCTATATGTTGTAAACACAGGCTCGGGACTATTTAATGAAAATGGGTGGCTCGGGGGGAAATCCGCCTGCAAATTAACTGTAACGCGCGGCAGATATTAATCTGATTCAGGAAATAAAACAGGTAACAGCGAAGCTAGGAAATGAAACCACGAACATTATTCAGATCAAAACATCGCGACGATTAATAGTGCGCTGCCGCACACCGCCATTAACAACATAGCGTTAGCAAGCTATAACATTCATCAAAGTCGTGAAGAAAACTTACCGACTTTACAACGAGTACAGACCGGTGACCAAATCCATTTGTATAGAAAGAAGAACGAGTTCCTTTGCATAAAAAGAGCTGCCTGATGCATGTTTCCCCATCAGCCTTCCAGTCTTACATGATTTAGCTAGTTCCCCAGATGATCTGCTTCTCATTTCGGTTCCTCATTTCTGTCATCCCCGGTCGGCTGATAGGCTCGATCATTTGCATGAAGCGTTGTCATAGTAACATCACTTTTTACTGCCCTTTAAGTCATTTTTTTTACAGAAAGATCAACCATTAAAGTTTTTCATATTAAGAGCTTATAACTGATTTATAAAGTATTAGTTAATTATTAGCGTCAATAATTAATTACAGTAACTTTTATTAAGAGTGCTGGCAACCATAGTCATATTATGACGTTGATTAAAGAAATAATAAAAAGGCAACGTTGAATATGAAGTCCTATTTATTTATATTGAGTTTGCAACAACAACAAAAAGAACGGCATTTGTGGAAATATGAGCAGGCCATTCCACTTCACATATGGATTAAAACCAAAAACATAGACGTGAACAAATTCATTCATAGCAATGCAGTATCCCTGAACCAAATACTGTATAAAACTACCTTTCTGAAACTGAAAAAAACAAAACAATTTCACCACAAGGTCCACTAATCTTTGAAAGTTGAATTTCATGAAAACTGAGCAAATACCATATCTGCTGAAGAAGACAACTGAAAGCTCCGTAACTAGTGGTGAGGTTGTTTTGCCAAATACTGTTTCCAAGGTCAAGAATGATTAGGATGTATGCAGTTTTTGTTGAGACCGTTTTGTTTTTGATGCCTTACTCTGGTTGTGGGTTGGACCCATTACATTGTGAGTGTTAGGTCTTATATTTTATTTCCACCTATTTTCAACATAACCATCAATGAGCTTTCTTATAGCTTTAAATTATTGCCATCAGAGGGCCATTGAATATGCTGCATGATTTCAAATAACACGCTGGAAGTGGCAAAGAGTTGGTCTAATGACATTTCACTCAGCAAGCTCTGATTTTACATCATGTCAGGTAATTCAGTCCACAGAGTCTGAAACAACCCGATGTACGGGAAGAAGCCCTCTGTCAGTCCCGTTAGGCCTAAAACTTCTTCCCTTTATGTAGTCTGTTGAAACGCCAAATGTTTTCCTTCCTCAGACGCTTCCAGTATTCCCAGGTTTCTGACTCCAGCTCGTGCAGCTTTTTTGGCGTTCCCAGGTTCAACTGGAATAACCTGGGTGAAAGATAAAAGGAGAGGGGAATCCGATCAGTGGAGACACATCAGAATTACTTATTGGCCATGCATGTTTAGAGATACAGGGAGTTTGATGTGACAGGTTACACTCAGTCACCTTTTTATGTCAATAACTCTCTGACACAGTCTCACAAAACTGAACAATACAAGCATACGTGTCCTTATCAATGTACCCTTACACTGTAAAATATCATCAATCTAGAGCACCTAGTGAATTTGTGATTTCCTGCATTTTTCAGAATACCATTCACTTACCAAAACATCAAACTTGGGCTGCATGTGTAGGTGTAGAGAGCAATAGTAATAGTGAAACGCAGCATGTGATGCCTAAAGGGTTTTGGATCTACTTACATAAATTTGAACATAAAGTAACAATCCCTATTTGAGTAAAAGACTACAGAAGGACACATTTACTTGTTCATTCTTAACTAGCTTTTCTCAACGGATATCAAATGAGGAACAACGATTTGACAGAAGGCAGACAGAGTCAGTTTTAAATTATAATGAGAGAAAGCAATACAAAAAAGTGGCAGAAATAAAAACAAATGTGCATGCACTCACCACTCTGGATATTGGTCAGAAGGCTTCAGCTGGGGGTCTTCTCCTTGCTTGAGGATGTTGACCCCTACTGCATAAGAAGTAAGTTTGACAGGATCTTTACACACCTCTGGACCCTTGAACTCTTCTTTCACCATGCCTTTACCTTTCCCTTTGGCCGCTGCAAAAAACAGGAAAGAGATATTTGCAATGTTTACATCACTATAGTGACATGTTTGTTGTGATTAAGGTCATGATTTGATTGAAAATAAGCCACTGATATTTTTGTGTTAATAATAATGGTTTAATGGCATAGATGTGGTAGACAGTGATGATTTCAGTGGGTGGTGATGGCGCAGTGGATATGACACAGTCCTTTGGTGTGGGAGACCAGGGTTCGATTCCCACCGCGATACATCAACCAATGTGTCCCTGAGCAAGACACTTAATCCCTAGGTGCTCTAGAGGCGTGCGTCTTCTGACATTGAACAAAACAAGTATCTACCATTTATTTTCCACTTTCATTCACACAGTGGAGAAAACTAAACGTGCCAGCTCAACTCGATACAAATGCTAATTAACTGGCACTGAAGAACATTGCGAATAAAGATGGTACGTCTTCTTTACTCACCGACTTTCTTAGCATATCCACATGTCTGTATTCTGTTTAATCCGTTCGTCCTGCATAGTGACGTCGTAGCGTTGGTTGTGATGCATTTTGTTAACGTGACTATCCTAAATAAACTGTACCCTGACATTTTCACTGTATGTTAGTTGAAAACGAAGCCCACCATGCTACACATTGACCAAAGAGTGACATTCATAGTCCCTTCAACTTCCGTTTTGTGCTTTGTGTTTGGCTCTGTGAAAATGATCTACTGCTCCTCTCTGGCCGGGAAGATACACTGCAAGACGACTGTCAGTACCCGATCCGTGCCGCCTGTAAGATCCGTTCTGCGCATGCGCTGTTGTACGAGGATTTACGCCACTGCCCGATCTGTTCCAAGCTAGCCTCCACCGGGAAGCTAACGTTAGTTTAGCTAACAGCTAATTCGGCTAACCGCTAGCTGAGACAGCACTTTAAAAGACCCTCAAAATAAAACTTGAAAATAAACGTTAACATATATAACAGCTGTTACGTCAGTTCTACTTTACTTGTGCTCATTTAAAATACAATCACTCAATACTTGTCTTTATTGTTATTACTGTAAAGTCTTAATTTAGCTGTAGCCTGCTTTTCCCATTAAGTTTGACTTAACGTTATTTTAGACTGAATCTAGCTGTTAGCCGAATTAGCTGTTAGCTAAACTAACGTTAGCTTCCCGGTGGAGGCTAGCGTGGAACAGATCGGGCAGTGGCGTACATTCTCGTACAACAGCGCATGCGCAGAACGGATCGTGAAAGCGGCACGGATCGGGTACTGACAACGACTAGGTTAAGTAGCGCCCTCGAGTCATTTCACTTCAGTCCGACGTGTGGCAGCACTGCTACACGTGAGCCGGGTACCATAATAACAAAGTAGAAGAAGACGATTGAGAACTTCTCGAAAATGTCTGAGTACGCTGCGGCCCAGAAGAGTTCCTTGAAATTAAAAGGTGTTGGAGCAGTTTCAGCAGGGAAAAAGTAAGTCTTGTGTCGTTTGGTATATATATATATATTTTTTTTATAAGAGACGGTGCGTTTTAATCGACAAAAATACTGTAATAGTCTGTCGCAGCTGATAAAAGCGCTTGGTATTCAGACAAGGCTAATGTTAGCATGTCTGGTAATCGAAAAACAATGTTAGCAACGTTAACGTGAAACGTTACTGAGATTATGTGAATACAATAAAGTCACATTTGGACAAATTATTGTAAAAAATAGCATTGTACAGTGAAAACCACTGGTCTCATATGTGACCTCAAAATTGTACACGGTGACAGTGTTAGAGTCATGGCTAAAAACATTAGCTAGGTGACGTTAAGTTAGCTAGCTAACGTTAGTCATGTCCCTGGACAAGTGTGATCATTTTTCTCTGTCCTGTCTGTTGGAAGGTAGTGGTTGGCCTGACAAGCCACTCATCAACTACCTGGTCATTCATTACATATCTTTTTTTCAGGAAGAAGAAGAAGGATAAAGAGAGTAAGCGTCGCTTGGAGCAGGTCGCGACCAGTCAAAACGATGAGGAGGAAAAAACCAAAGCATATGTTGACAAAAGGACACCTGCTCAAATAGCCTTTGACAAAATGCAAGAGAAGAGGGTAAGTTATGATTCTGCAGTGATTGATCAAGAATTTGAGGCAGAGACATATCTAATAAAAGATGTTCTAGGATGTAAAAGTCAAATTTAGCAGAAGATATCTATTGACTAACTTATCCAAAAAGCTCTGGCCGCTGCTATCTTTTTGGCCACCACTACCATAAGTCTTTACCACTATCAGCCACGATGTCGTAGTAGTATGGGGGTCCATACTTTATGACACAAGCCAGCAATAAGAAAACCTTCGTCACCAATCTTCAGATGCACACAATGGGGTTTTTGTAAGCACAAACAACACTAGCCTAAAATTGTATTATTACAAAAACTTAAATCCAAAAGACCTTTTTGGAAACTTTCCAGGCATACAGTATGACAAATGAAGATTTTGCGCACTTAGCTTCACAACCAGTAATGCTGTAGATTATTAATTTCTGAGCTGTTTTGAACTTTCCCGTTCAACCAAAGGGCTGATTCAATTGGAAATACAGCTGAGATTCAATAAGGTTCATGGTTTTTTTTTTAGTCATAGTTTATTAGTCTTCCCATCATACTGTATATTGAAAACATGTATTAGCCATGTTCTACCCAAACGACAAAGTTCAATGTTAGAAGCGGTGAATGTTGCGACATAATCAGAATCAGCTTTATTGGCCAGGTTTGCCTAGACAAACAAGGAATTTGACTCCGGTAATCTTAGCTCTCAAAGTACAACACTTAACATATTAAGAATAAAAACAGAGTTGACGGTAAGAATATAAAAAAAAAAAATAGTGTACAGTATAACAATACAATAGAATATACAATTTTACAAAAAAATATACAAAAGAGAGTAGGGCGATATGGTGAAAATGAAATATCACGATATTTTTGACCAAATACCTCGATATCGATACTGCAACGATATTGTAGTGTTGACTATTGGTGCTTCCACAAAATATTTACACAATGAGATTTTTGATAAGTAATCATCAGTAATGTGGATATAATGACTAACTGGATAAAGGCAAATAATAGAACAATAGTTACAACAGTCTGGTAAGTTCAGAAAATGACATCACTTTACTGTAATGCAGCCTTTTAAACCAGGAAAAGACAACACTGATGCCATATTACAATATTACGATATCCAAAATCTAAGACGATATCTAGTCTCGTATCACGATATCGATATAATATCAATATATTGCCCAGCTCTAAAAGAGAGGGAAGGAATAGTGCAATATCTATCAATAGATAGAAATTTTAGGATTTAAATATGAGTACAGTGTGAGGCAGATCAGTGCAATGGTAATATATTAATAGCAATATTGTAATTGTTGGATTGAAATAGACATGAGGTAGATGAGCACAACAGTGGTGGTTGACTTTGTTCAGTGTGAGGGTGGGGGCTATTTCTGAGTGTTCAACAGAGTGACTGTTCGGGGAAAGAAGCTGTCTCTGTGTCGGCTGGTTTTGGGTGGAGGATAACAGCTCCATAACATCTACTGCTCAAGAACTTTGGATAATGTTCCTAAATATAACACACATGTTTAGAATATGACCAGCTACAACAGGCAATTGCCGTAATTGCATAGCATTAAGACAGTTTAAGCATGTGATTTATTGCTAACACTGATATTTTCAAAGACCCCAGCTGTTTTCACTCACATGTCGAGATTGTGGTTTTAATGGTGTTGCTGTTTTGTAGTATACTGGTAGTGATGTGTTTGTGGAGGTATTTACAGTGAGCCTAAACTGACAGGGAATAATGTGGTTTTAAGGTTTATTTTGTATTCATTTTTTATCTCTCTCTCTTTTTCCGTGAAGCAAATGGAGAGGATTTTGAACAAAGCATCAAAGACACACAAACTTAGAGTCGAGGTAAGTCATGTCAGATCTGGCATAGCACCATTCAGTCCCAGCTTGTTAAATTCAGTGAAATATGCATTAGTCTGTAGACTATACATTGCAGTTGAAATGATTTTAGATTTATAAACCGAGAAAAGAACAAAAATAATGTATCTTCTATTGTTTGTCGATTTGCAGGATTTCAATCGCCACCTGGACACCCTGACAGAGCATTATGATATTCCCAAGGTCAGCTGGACCAAGTAGAAGAGGAGCAAATGTTATTTTTTTTTGTATTTTTTTTGTTACTGCTTCAAAAGTCTTGCACATCACATTTTGCTTGTTTTGAAATTCCCTCAATTGGCATTCAGTCATTATTTAAATCCTGGTGTATACAATAAAGGACTTAGTTAACTTGTATCCGTGTTTCTTTGTCTTGCATTGTATACATTAGAGGTGTTGAAATTAATCAAAATAATCGATGCGTCGAATCGTGGACATGGACGATGCTGCATCGATAATCGACCGGGCCATAATCGATTATTTCTGTTTTACAATTTAATGTAGGCCTAACAACATTTCTGTTTACATGTTCTGTTATGTTTTGCACACTCAGGAAGTGCCATGTGCTCAGTGCTGTATATACTTTTATAATGGATACTGTTTTATATATCCAATTTATTTAGTAATAGAGCACTGCAGAATGTTTTTTTTAAGCTTGAAAAGCTATGAATTAAATATCCTATATGGCTTCAATAGAAAAATGTATTTGACGTATCGTAATGCATCGAGATATCGAATCGTTGACATAATTGTAATCGAATCGGGAGATCAGTGAAGATTCACACCTCTAGTATACATCCTTGTGATTTGACCACATGGCAGATCAGCTATACATTTCGTGTGTGTGTAAACAATATACATTATGAAGACAAATGCCAGAAAGCGGAATATACTTGCTTTTTAATGAATACATATTAACTGGCTGCAGAAATGGCACACATACTGTAAACCAGAACATGCAAGGTTAAGTAGCCCATGCTGAATTATTTGGGATGGCACTGTGAACATCTGAACTACCATGAAGGTACCAACGAATAGTCAAAAAGTATTTAAGACTTTAAATACCAAAACTAACAAGTTGGTATACAAATATACATATTTCACTAAACAACTACTTTTGACACTGGCAGTTAAACAGTATGATGTTCGTATGACAAACCTGGGTTGAGTAGCATCTTAAAATATCTAATTGTATCAATCAAATAAGAGGATTTACTGTTTTTACACTAACAAATATATCACAGCGTAAATGTAAACACCACCACCAGTTTGTAAGACACAGTAAGAAGCAGCATCAAACAACGGAAAAGCATTCTCAAACTTTTTATTATGAGATGTTTTTCAGAGAATGTTTGGATCATACAGTTCAACCTCTTTGATTTAATTGGAAATAGTCTTTTCTCACACTGGAAAATGTAATTTCTTTGCTTTGTAGTGTTTCTTGTGTTGTCAGAGTTTACTTTGGCCCCAGCATTTCACTTGGCTTCACCCACTGGTCAAACTGCTCCTCGGTCAGGTAGCCCAGCTCCACGGCCACGGCTTTCAGCGTGGAACCCTTCTTGTGAGCCGTCTTGGCGATGGTGGCTGCTTTGTCGTAACCGATGTATGGGTTGAGTGCGGTGACCAACATGAGAGACTCATTCATGAGCTTGTTGATCCTCTCTGTGTTGGCCTCGATGCCCACCACACAGTTGTTGGTGAAGGAGACCGACGCGTCGCCGAGTAGCTGAGCTGAGTTCAGCACGTTCTTGATCATCATGGGTTTGAAGACGTTGAGCTCAAAGTGTCCGTTGCTGCCTCCGATGGTGACTGCTACGTTGTTTCCCATTACCTGAGCTGCAACCATGGTCATGGCCTCACACTGGGTGGGGTTCACCTTGCCTGGCATGATGCTGCTTCCCGGTTCATTCTCTGGTAAGATGAGCTCTCCCAGGCCTGAGCGGGGTCCTGACCCTAAGAATCGGATGTCGTTGGCAATCTTCATCATGCTGACAGCCACTGTGTTCAGAGCTCCACTCAGCTCCACCAGAGCATCGTGGGCTGCCAGAGCTTCAAACTTGTTGGGAGCGGTCACAAATGGCAGGCCTGTGAGAGAAGCAACAGTAGAAGCTACTTTCTCAGCAAAGCCAATGCGGGTGTTAAGTCCTGTCCCTACTGCTGTGCCTCCTGCCGCCAGCTCATACACCCTGGGCATGGCAGCCTTTACTCTCTCAATGCTGTACTTAACCTGCTGGACATAACCGCTGAACTCCTGTCCGAGTGAGAGCGGAACAGCATCCTGAGTGTGTGTGCGTCCAATCTTGATGATATCTTTGAATTCTTCAGATTTGGCAGCCAGAGCGCTGTGCAGCATCTGCAGGCCGGGCAGCAGGACGTGGTGGACCTCTGTGGCTGCAGCAATATGCATGGCAGTGGGAAAGGTGTCATTGGAGCTCTGACTTTTATTGACATGATCATTAGGGTGGACAGGCTCCTTGGAGCCTAGTTTTCCTCCTAGGATCTCAATAGCTCTGTTGCTGATCACCTCGTTGACGTTCATGTTGCTTTGAGTCCCAGATCCAGTCTGCCACACCACCAGAGGGAAATGATCATCCAGTTTACCAGCTGAAACCTCATCTGCAGCCTGGATGATTGCATCTGCTATCTTTGGGTCGAGTCCGTACTCCTTGTTAACCTCAGCAGCCGCTCTCTTCAGAATACCAAAGGCCTTGATCACTTGTATTGGCATTCTCTCACTTGGTCCCCCTATCTTGAAGTTCATGGTGGATCTGACAGTCTGGGCACCGTAGTACTTGTCAGCTGGGACCTTGAGCTCACCAAACGTGTCCCGCTCGATCCTGTACTCTGAAGCGGCCATTCTGGACGTGCAGATGCGGAGTTTAGAGTTGACGTTAACTCTTTGCAAAGTCAGGAGATTGCAGTTAAACTGCTGGACGCGTCTCAGAGACCGAAACATGGCTTCTCATTAGAGGTGAATCCGGGGGGAGGTCAACGCAGCCTTCCACATTGTGATCTGTCATTGGGTGAAAAGGAAACTGATCGTGAGTCAGCCAATGGCGAGGTAAGAAAGGCGGAACTTCCGCTGTGGCTGTCGTATCGAGTGGAAATTATCAGGCTGCTTCATCCGGATCAGTGAAGCATCTCACAACATTCCAGGTTTGTACTTCCGGTATACCAGCGAAGGATCATTTACTTTGTAGAATAAAAGTCAGTAACCTTACATAATTTAATAAATGTCAAAACCAATTTAACAATACATGTAATGTATCCAACAGGCCAACTTTTAAAGAAATATTTGAAATGTCTAACACATGGAGTTTGTGATATTGGCATAGAAACATTTTAGGTAATCTACAATGCCTTGAAAGCCATGTTTTTAGTTACTACATGCTATGTACATCTATTTATTTCAATTTCTGTACTTATAACTAACTAATAAAGTTGTTGGGGGTGGGGCATTTTTAATATGATGTGATTGAGTAATGTGATGTGTGTAATGACACTGAAACACATGGAAGTTAATTATATTTGATGTATTATAGTTGATATATTTACCCCCTGTTACACGCTGTACTGTACGTGGACCCAACTGGGTACAGAAACCTAACCAAAAGGTTGGATTATGTTCTAATTCTAATATGTTTGAATGTACACTCTACAATGATGATGCTACAGTAGTATGTCTACAGTATACTGTGCAGCAAGGTGCTGTATTGAGTTTGCAAATGCCTCTTTAGAGTATATTCAAATGTTGAGGTATTAAGTCCAAAAGGAAGGAGCTCTGTGTGCTTTGGACTTACTGCTTTACTTATTAAAACTATTGGGTTTGGCAATGCAAGACTATGCATCATGTGGCATGTAGTTTTATTGTGATATTGTATAGTGTCCTAAAATATATAATTGCAATGGATTTTTAACACATTTTGTGTCCGTATAGAGATTGGAATATTTGATAAAGATATATTGCATTTTCATTTAATTTCAAAAACGATTGTCACTTAATTCCAATGATTTTGTATAGAGTAGAAAGTGCTTTATTTTGAAGACTGAGAACGTTATTTCACCGGAAGTGTTGTGAGCGTTGTTGCTATCTTCCCTCCGCCGTCTCTTCTCGCGGTAACGTTAGTGTACTGTTAGCTTGCTAGCTAACCCCATCGTTTCCAGGTTTCGTGTCGACCTGAAAAAAAGCAAACGAAGAGAGACACAGAAAGGCTACGCAGCCGAATACCTTTTAAATCCAGTCTGCATTGAGGAACGGGACAATGCCACACAACTTCCAGCCCGGAGATCTGGTCTTCGCTAAAATGAAGGGGTACCCCCACTGGCCAGCCAGGGTAAGCAAGTAACGTTAGCAGCAGCCGGAGGGGCGGAGGGGATGAGCTACTCTGCATGGGACGCCGGAGAAGGTTCTCTGTGTATCCTCGACACTGTCTACCATGAATAACGTTACCTATCATACACATAGCTACATAAGTTAATGTTTTGTTGTGCTTTAGGCCCACAGTCAGTGTACGAGCAGCGTAATTTGCATGAGATGCTGTTGGCCTAAGTAACGTTAATCTGAATGGAAACGTACAGCAGCGAAGCTAACGTTATTTTGGAAATGACGTTTGAGATCACTGCAATATTTCTAGATAAGAAGCCCTCTTCTCAATATAAAAAATACCCCCTATCCATACAATTTACATAATTTAAAAGTATGTAATGTTTTGTTTTCCAGAGATAACCAACATCAATACATGCTACCATCAGGTTTGAGTCCCAGGTTATTTCTTGCCACCTGGTGTTTACTTGAAAGTCTTGCTTGTTTACAGATTGAAGATGTGGCTGATGGGGCAGTGAAACCACCTCCTAATAAAATCCCAATTTTCTTCTTTGGGACACATGAAACGTGAGTACACTCAGTACAGTACTGTAAGTAACGTTACTGGATTACTTTAAAGCAGATGGTTTGGCGTCAAACTGGAATTCCCTACAGAATGATTGAAAGGGTTAAATATAAATGTTTTCAGTTCAAGAAAATGTATTAAAAAAAATAATTAGACAATATGAAGTCAGGTGAAGGTAATAAGTTGATTATTAATTATTGTGTATAGCTCTTGATTCTTTTTTTGTTTTTTCTCATGTTACTGTATGCATTGGTTGTTAATTAACTGTAACTGACAGATCATCTATTTCTATGGTTTATTTATGTTTGAGTAAGGGGCAGGGAAAATCTTATTTGGCTCTTTTCGTTCATGGAATGTGTAAAAGGACTTGTGTTTTGAATGTGAATCGCTTTTTATCTGGAGTTGTGCATTACCATGGTGGGAACAAATTAAATTATTATTATCAGTTGTTCGAGAAAGCAATTACTGGTATGTACAGAGCAGTTTGAATTTAAATGACTGCAAATGCAGTTAGTTTTTTTTTTTTTTAATCCATCTGGAAGGAGCAAATTTGATTACAGATATAGTTGCTTTTTTTGTCATGCCTAGTTGAATTGGCTGTGCCGTCTTAAAATTCTGGCCATTGACTCATCTGTTTGTTTGCATGATATCCTCTTTGAGAGTACTGGTGTGAGACATAAACACACGCATCACTTCTTTTGTCTCACACAGTTGCTTGTCAGTCTCCTCTCTTAAACTTTGCTCGTTTCTGAAGGTCCACTGTTAAACATTGACCCGTGTCAGTCTCTGTGTGCAGTATGTTTGATGTGTCTGATCTGGCATCAGACACCATCCGTTTGACAACATGGCACCTGTAGTATATTAATCCATCACTAGGTGGCACAGTATGCTGTTCTAGAGTCTCAAGTCAGTGAGCATACTTAATGTCAACCTGTTGTTGAATGATAACATTGGGGTGGTTTTAAGTAAGTAGCTAAATTGTTCACATTTTCTTTTATCTCTTGCTGTTTCACAGAGCATTCCTTGCAGCTAAGGATCTTTTTGCCTATGAAAAGTACAGCGAACGCTATGGAAAGCCTAACAAAAGGAAGGGGTTCAATGAAGGTTTATGGGAGATCCAGAACAATCCACATGCCTCCTACAGTGCCCCGCCTGTAGTAAGTTACCCCGAAATCAGACATCCTAAATCCTGAAGCATCCATGATTCAACATTACCTCATACTCTTAAAAATACTGTAAATGTTCTCTTGTTAAGTTAACTTAAGGTGTCAAACCTGAAGGTTTTTTTTTCTAATCATTCATGCTCATTTGATGATTATTAACTTATTTGATGTGATTTTCATGCCGATTGTTTTCAGAACTCGCTAGTAACTTTTGAAGCACTTTGAATGATCTGATTGTTGAAAGGTGCTTTACATATTAACTTTCCGTGTCTTGTCTTTTGATTATAATGCTGCAGTTCACACTAGGGCGTCCTGATGCCCAGCAGTTTAAGGTGTGACGCTTCCTGCAACATCTATTGTTCAATTGTAACCAGGGAACTTTTCTGCATCTCTGTCCCCATGTTTCATTTCACTGTCGAGGGAAGGTAAAATGTCCCGAAATTTGTATTAATCTTCTCATCACGGTTCGTCTGCAGCCAGCCAGCTCATCTGACAGCGAGGTCAACAATGCTGGAGGAGGGAGCGATGAGGATGACGATGAGGAAGAAGCTCCGGTGCCTCAGAAAGTAGACTCGGCAAGTGAGGTTGACTCTGATTCTGGGAGTGAAGACCAAGGAAAGGGAGGAGGAGTGAAGCGAAAGCCACCACCTGTGAAGGTAATTGACGTTTAATTTCACTGTCAGTGGAAAAAAAATCCCTGCTTCGACTAAACGCCATTTTCAGTGATGTAGCTAAAAAAAAAATCATTAACTCATTAGAGCACACTAACTATGTTGTTGAGCTGAATATAAAATGTCATTCTTGCTCACAATTATGGGTACAAGAGGGCGTCGCTTGGCACAATACACAACCAAGCTGTGTGACAAGTGCCATTGGTTACCATAACAATTAGCAATGCTTAGGTCTTTACTGAGAATGTATCTGCTTATGTTGAGAATAAAAACAGGTAGCAAAAAATGAGTAATTACTGGTAACTTCATTTTTTTTTGTAGTAGGAGTTGTCATCGCAATGACAAAAGAAATAATAATTAATGGAGCTCATCTGCATGGCTTGAGCGCAAGTTTAACCGGGCAGATTGTTTGGCTGAAACAGAGAGCTGCAGTGACATAGTTGATAATGGTTCAGTTGTTTTATTTGTTTTCTACTTAAGCGGCCTCCCCCTCCAAAAAAGGCTCGTGGCTCATCCAGTGACCGAGATGAAGGGGAGAGTGGATCCCCCTCTGATTCAGAACCCACACCTTCAGAGTCCGAGTCCGGCAAGAACAGTGACCAGGTAATTCCACGCACAGATACACACAACATGGTATGAGTGTTGGGTGAAACTAAACCGCCTATAAAGGACTCATTTGTTTTCTTCCAACAGGATTTTACTCCAGAGAAGAAGTCTGGTGGACGAGGTGGAAAGAAAGCAGGAGGCAGAGGGAAGAAAAAGGTGAACCATCAGCACATTCAAATTTATTTAAGGTTTTTTTTTTTTTTTTTTTTGGTCATAGCAGCTTGTGATTTCTTCCTTTTTTATCTCCCAACTCTATCCCCTTTTTTCTCTCTGTGATGTTGCAGAAGGCTACGTCTGCATCGGACTCCGACTCGGGATCAGGGTCAGAGAAGAAAGTAGTTGACAGCGACTCAGCGGACCAGAAGCCTCGGCCAGCTTTGTCTGGCTCTGAATCCCGATCTGGCTCAAAGTCTGAATCCGACTCAGATCCACCTCCCCGGAAGGGCCCGCAGGCACGCAAGAAAGGTGTGGATTGAGTCTTGTTTAAGATTGGATCGATCAGTTTCAGCTTTATCCAAAATTCTAGAGATGAATGTCGTTTGATATTAAAGGAAAGATTTCATGCCTTTCAATTTGCTTATGTAAATGGGCTCAATGCTAGTTTTTTTTCTCCCCCACACACAGAGAAGCCCCCACCAAAGCCTCGTGCACGGAAGCCCAAACCCGCCCCGGCAAAACGAGCACCTTCATCCTCTTCGGACAGCGATAGGTCAGTCAAGTCAAATTTATTTATATAATCACAAATTTGCCTCAAGGGTCTTTACAATCTGTACAGCACACGACTGTCCGTTGACCTTGCTTCGGATAAGGAGAAAAAAGGTGGAAAATGGAAGAAACCTCAGGAAGAGCAACAGAACAGGGATAACCTCTCCCTGGACAGACAGACAGACAGACAGACAATGGATGTCATGTGCACAGAATAACCAGGCTGCTCTACAGATTTCCTGTTTGTTTCCTGTTTATGCACCACATATTAAATACCGTATTGTTGTGAAAGGCAGCATAACGGTTGCAATGTGTTTTTTCACAGTGACAGCGACACTGACCGCATCAGTGATTGGAAGAAACGAGATGAGGAACGCAGACGAGAGCTTGAAGAGCGCCGGAAAAAGGAGGAGGCAGAGGAGCTCCGCAGGCTACGTGAGAGAGAGAAGGAGGAAGACGAGCAAAAGAAAAAAGACAAAGATAAGGCCAAAAAAGGGAGCGACAGTGACAGCAGCAGCTCAGACGGAGGTGTAGATGATCACCCATTGAAGAAGTCCAAGAAACCTCCTCCACCCCCAATCCCTGCACCCTCGGACTCTGATTCTCCAACTGAGGTACAATCACTTGCTAAAAAATATGACGTGTTACATTTTGCTTTATTCAAAGTAATCAGACTGCAGGTGAGTCTGGGTGCCATTGATACATGTGACACCTTGTGCTTCTCCCATCAAAAGGCTAAGAAGTCATCCAAGAAGCCTGACAACCAGAAGAAGGCAAGAATAAAGAAAGAGAAGGAGAGAAAAGAGAGAAAGGAGAAAGAGCTGAAAGAGAAGAAAGCCAGACGGTCAGAAGAGAAGTCAAGAGCAAGGTGAGTGCACAATGGGGAACAGGCTACGGTATGCAAACCTCATTAAAATTGAATGTACACAGATCACAGTGTGTTCTCTCTCTCTCTCTCTCTCTCTCTCTCTCTCTCTCTCTCTCTCTCTCTCTCTCTCTCTCTCTCTCTCTCTCTCTCTCTCTCTCCCCCCCCTCCCTCCCCCTCCCTCCCTCCCCTTCCCTCCCTCAGGTCTAAGCCTGAAAAACCCAGACGGAAGCCAGAGAGGCCGCCAGAAAAGAAAGTGGAAAAAAAGAAGGGTCAGTGTCTCATGCAGTCAGTCAGTTTGTTCACTACAGCTGAGTAGTAATCTTTTCTTGGTGGAAATGTATTTGCATACACTAAAACTGTGCAACAGGTAGACAGATCAATTATGTTTATTGTTTTTGTGAGGTAATAGTTCAGTACAAAATATTGACTGTTGCTTGGTGTGTCCATATGCAGAGCCATCGCCAGAAGAAAAGCTACAGAAACTCCACACTGATATCAAGTTTGCACTGAAAGTGGACAACCCAGTAAGTAACCTCTATTTGCCCATCTTTCTGTGTTTTTATGCCAGCGTGAAAACTGAAATTGTATGTATTTGTGTGTTACTAGGACATAGACCGGTGTCTACAAGCCCTGGATGAACTTGCAGCGGTTCCTGTCACTAGCCAGATCCTCCATAAGAACGCTGAAGTTATTGCAACACTAAAAAAGGTGCTTATTTTTATTTTTTTTTTGTCTATTGTTTGACTGTCCTTAATTCTCAATAACTCATCTTGCACAAAGACAGGATAACCCACAGTTAAAATAATGGAAATTAAACTAAAATGTACTTTTTGTTGTAACGTATTGCATTAGTCAGAATATAACAGTGTTATTTTCCGGCAATTACACTTGAAAAGGTGGGGTCTCTGGAGGTTAACAGTTGCTTTCCGGAGTATTGATGATTTTTGGATAATACACTAATCCACTGCTTAATGCTGCTTCTCTGAGATATAAAATGTTAGCAAAAACAGCAAGAAACTATAGTTTGCCGTGTGTGTGTGTGTGTGTGTGTGTGTGTGTGTGTGTGTGTGTGTGTGTGTGTGTGTGTGTGTTTTTTAATAACTCCATATAGAAATATAGTTACTTTACTTCTCTAGTTTTATTGATTAATTTCATTTTTTTATTCACTCAAATGTGCATTTACAAGATGTTAAATATCCTATGTCAGCCTACCTTGTTTGTTGTTTTTTAATAATCAGGGCTGTACTGTATTTTTCTCATTTAAATGATCTCTATCTATTTGCAACTTCTTTTATGCGTGCGTTTGTTTTTTTGTCAATGGACAATATAGATTCGGCGGTACAAAGCCAGCAATGCAGTCATGGAAAAAGCTAGTGAGGTCTACAACAAGTTAAAACTTCGCTTTGTGGGAAAGCCGGACGTGGCAGCTAAACCTCAAACGGACGACAAGGAACCAGAAGATGATGAGAAGAAGACACAAAACTCAGGTAAAAACTAGTGATAGACCGATTTTATCGGATATTTGCGTTTTCACGGCTGCTGCATTCGCCGATAGTTTTTTCTCTGCATTATTTAGACCGGCGTCCGCAGGCAGCTCTGTGTTGCTGGAGACGCTGCAGTTCACGTGCAGACCATGCACTGCCCCGCCCCCACTAGCAGAGTGCTGGAAGCCTGCCAGGCTTCCAGCACTCATGGCAGTCTTCAATTACAAATCAAGCACTTTATTTCGATGGCTACTTTTCAGTTTTATTGTTTTCTTAAATTATTCAAATGTCTTGACAAAGGACATTTTGTGATGACCTGATTATATCTGTCTTATAATATGTCAGCAAGCAATGCATCATCAAGGCTGTGTTGTAGATGTTGATGAAAGCCTTTTACCCTTGCACAGTTAACCATATGCAGTGCAGCCATCCATATGATGCACATTGCACACATCATTTGGGTGATATGAATGTAAGATGATTGCAGACGTGACACTGATCTGTGTTTTTGTTTATTATTTTTAAAGAAATGGCAGAGCAGATTCCGAAAACATATTCAGTGTGGCAGGGTTTACATTTTTATGATGTAAATTGTGGGAGCAAAAGCAGTATCGGCTCCAAATATCGGCTCAAGAAAACCGGCAGCCCGTATCGGTCATCGACTAAGGCTGATGGAAAAAAAAAAAAATCTGTATCGGTCGATCCCTAGTAAAAACTCACACCTTGGATCTAGCCTCCATCTGGGTTTGATATTACCTTGATTTGTTTTGTATTTTTTTCTTATTTTAATCTATTTCCATTGTCTAGACTCCACTCCAGTGAATGGAGAATCGGAACAGAAAAAAGATAATATGGAGGTGGAAGAAAATCCAAAATCTCCTGCCCATGAGGAGAATAATGATGATCCTGCTTCAAGTCCAATCAGGTAAGCATCCCATGTGAAGTAATATACAGTACATTTCTGCTCTACTTGTAATTGGCACAGGCTACTAACTGATATGAAAGCAGATCTTGGCTCATGGACAATAACAAAAAGGCATGAATCTCCTTGGAACAATGCCATATTTAGTTTTAAGCTGAGCCATTTCACGTCTTCACTCAGCACTTTGTGTCAAAGTGGGACCAATTTGCTAACCATGACGAAGCTTATGTTGAGCATCTGCTCTTTAATATACAAGTAATCCTAATTGAAGCACCGCAGTGGTCGTGACTGATGATGTACTTTCTGTTTAGAAGGAGCCCAGACAGCCCTGCTGAACAACAGCTTCACTCATATGAAGGAGCAGACAACTCCATCTCTGCAGAGACGGAACCACCTGCTGTAGAAAGCTGAAAGACCCTTAACCACCACTGCAGTGGACCAAGTGCTAAAGATGGTGGCCTCTTTGTTTGGCGTCATACAGTGCTCCAACATTGCAACACACACCCAGCATTTCCTACAGTATCTGTTACGTCAATGTTGATGTTTTGGACATTTTGTACTATAATGATATCAAACCAGAAGGCCCTGTTGCTCAAACCAGTTGGTCCATTATTTATCACAGCAAAAAGGAAAGCTTATTAGTGTGATAGTTTGTGGCGCTGCGCGAACTCCTTTTACTTCTGAAAATGTACTTTTTTCTTTTATACAACACTCAGCCCGTCCTGGATCTTCACCCTGTACTTCTGCTACTGGCTACTTTGTTCTTTCTACCACATGAACTCTTACTTTGGTCTTTCTTACCGTATGTATATTGAATGATTACATTTTTAGCACTTCTAACCTTAAATTAGGCTGGGGTAGTATGAGATGAAACTTCAATGATTCTCGTGGGAAAATGGAGCCATGCCGTTAATTTTTTTTGCTTGGAAGATTTGGTGCAGCCCGAACATCTGTTGGCTTCATTTTTTTTTTTTTTTTTTATAAAGCCTACAAAACATCAAAAAGGCCTCTTGTTTGTGTGTATGACATTGTGAGAGTGGTAACGTACTATTGTGAGTCTTTTATGTTAAGTATTTTTTTTAATTATCTGGTCTTGATCCAGTTAATCCAGTCTGAAATGTAAAGCCATTAATTGAGTCCCTTAAAACAGTTTTACAACTGAGGTCAACCTACTTTTTTATAGCCTTATTTGCAAATATTTGCATTTACAGTTTTGTCTAAAACAATAATTGCTGTGGAGTTGAACACCTTCTACTCTCCTCTCCCCATAGTGTCTGCTTTCAGTAACTTGCGTAATACATGGAATAAATGTACAGATTGAAAACTGCCCTTAAAAGCTATTGAGATCTCATGTAGCTGCAGCCTATTTTGACATTTTCCTGTCATGCATACAACAGGTGTTTTTAGTGCTATGTAAATTGGTAAAGCATTTCTATCCCTTAGTTGAGACTTGAATAAAAATCTCAGCATGGTTTTGTTTCTATCTCATTTCTTGGCGTGTAAAACTTTCTTTTAAATAATTTGCTTTGCTTATGTTGAGTGTTTTACCAACAACTGCATCAGCATATGGTTGGATATTTGTAGGTTACTGGTACTAAAATTATAGTCCACATTCTTTTTATGCAACATAGCCCACTGCTCTTACATACTCCACTGACTGTAGGCTTGTTAATGACTGGTTGACATGTCATGTCTCATTCACAAAAGTTGCCAATATTATGAGGAATTATAGCACAAGCCTTCAGACTTACAGTGTCTTTTTTTTCCCAATTATGCTGTGTCATAAAACAGTTTGCTATTCTGAACGGGGGGACTAGACCTTTAAATCCATTGATTCCTTATGAGAGTCTCGCATAATACTCAAGTCAGCTGACTTAAGACGCCATTTTGTCAACCATTTCCTACACTGAGCCATTGCCAGCCTCTCTGCACAAAACAGGACTCCCCGTCTGGCCTCAGCTTCATCTACCCGGGCTTGGCAAACAGCAACGGACCCTGCTCATACGGTACCCGGGTGGATGAGAGACAGTCTAGAGGGTCGGTCAGCACCCACTAGACCTCTGGAAGGCGCTTGGCCCCGCAGCACAGAAGCGGTACAAGTCACAGGCAGACATGGCTTTGAAGATTGTCAAAGGGAGCATCGATCGGATGTTCGATAAAAATCTCCAGGATTTAGTACGTGGCATTAGGAACCACAAGGAAGATGAGGTAAAACCACCAACGAGCAAACACTGTCACCTGCAACATTTTTAGCCTCACATTCATTAATGTGTTTGACTTAACACACATTGGCATTAACGTTATCGCTGACCAGCTAACGTTAGCTAACGCTAGCTAGGTAAATTAACGCTAGGTAGACTGACCAGCTAACGTTAGCCAACAGTCACTCAAAACAGTCCTTTTCAAGCGACTTATGTTTATTTAACGTTTGCTAAATGACAAGTTAGGGAATGCATGTTGGTGGTAACTTTGTAGTAACGTTAGCTACATGTCAGGTTTTAAGCAAGGAGGCTTAATGAAGAGTTGTTACTGACAGCTAGCTAGCAAACCTAACACTAGCTAACTGACAGTTAGAGGAAGCAGCTCGATAGATTATCACAAGGGGAGATTACTCTTCGGCATAACGGTACCAGAGAGTACTTATAATGTGAACAGTCTTACTATTGGGCAGCTACCGCTAACCAGATCTATTATCGGCCTTTAGTGACTGATTAATTTTGGGAGAAGTATCCAGAGGTCTTCAATCTGCCAGATATATGTGTCACTTATTTGAGTTGAATTGCTGATGCGATGCTCTGATTACAAGGGCAAAGGACAGAGTGTGAAAGAGGCATAGTCTGTCTATCTGCTTAACTTTGAGTTTAAAAAAAGCAGATGTGACCATTCTGGATATTGATTTATAATTGCATATTATATAAACTCGTAAAATCATTTGAAATGGGTCAGCCAGCAGCTCGTTTTGAATACCCCATCAGTGGTTGAAGGTGATGTCATCCCTGTCACAGCTCTGTGTTGATGACTGGCTCATCATATCACCAGGAGATGGAGTTGGTTGGGATGGCTCGTTAGAGGGCACTGTTTGGGACAGCCACGTTTCCGTCTCTCACATCAGCCTGCTCTTATACGCTCTGTGTTGGCTGTGTCTAACCTTGTTCCTGCTATAAAAATGCTATATCAGATACTTGGAGGGGGTGGATATAAGGCAGGATCATTGGGTATTTGTTACACAGAGCTGTGGTGGTGCTGTGTACACCTGTCTCAAGCTGTAGGTCAGGTGTGAAATGTAGAGATAGTGTGTCTAACCTACCTACTTTTTCAACGTGGCAGATTTGTCCTGCTTACTATCTCACCTGAAAACCAATTTACAAGCATGGGCTAAACCACCAGATCTAATCAGCTATATACGCATTTTGCTTGAATATTATGTCATCTATATTTGTGTCTTAATGTTTTTGGTAATCAAGCACTTAGATCAGCCATGTTGTTCGAGGCTATCAATGCTTGATCTCTTGATTCAGTGTGTGGGCTGAGATGTTCACCAATTGTAACCCAACCTGGGAAGCCTAGATAAGGTGGTGGTTGCCCAGTCAACAGTGGACAGTTTGCTGAAATATTAATACGCTGTGAGTGTGCGTGTAAGTCTGAGTGTATGTTGACTTTTTCCTGGCCAGCCCACAGTTTGTTTTTCACATGTGTGCTGAGTCCTCGTACAGTTCATTCATTCACTCTCCCTCCCACGCCTTTGGAACAGCAGGCCTATTGTAAAAAGGTGTGAGGATGTCCTAAGTGTAATTCTGTGAAATTGCCAATTGACGTCTGTTTAAAAAAGATTTAGCACTAGCTCTCTGAACCTACTCATGTTTTGTTTGGAAGGTATAGGCCTTTCAGTTGATCTCTAGCTCAGTCTGCATTGTTGGCTGATATATTATGTCCTTGTTGGCACTTTGACAACTATTTCAGTTATTTCAATGGGTTCTGAATCAGTCATCGAAGACGAGTGTGATGTAGAAGCACCGTGTGTGTCTGGTGATCTTGTGTGGAATCCCGCCCTGGTAGCCACAGTTACTCCAGGAGCAACAGCAGAGCTCAGTCCTCCCCAACCCACCCCCACCCCCCCAACCTCCTCCTGTCACTGTGCTGTCTCATGACCAGCACACATGACCAGCACACACTAGACTCTACACAGCTACATGTGTATGGGTTTTTGCAAGGTTGCTCCACAACAATGTTTGAATGATTGCTCTATCTAGAGGTCTAACTGAGCTTGCCCTCCACTGTTGAATAAAATGTACCAATTTGGCTCTTTCTATTTCAGAAAATCTAGTGTATTATAACAGAGGTAATAAGTTTGGCTTTTTATCATTCATAGGATTGGCCTCATTCATTAAGGCATCATAGACAAGTGGGACCATTTACGAGTGTCAGTATTGGCCATCGAGGAAGGAAATGTTCTTGGTCTACAAGCCAAAGCCACATGCCATATTTCAACTGCGACTTGGAACAGGGCCTCAAAAATGATGTATTACAGTAGTAGGGCTGAACAATTAATTGTTTTCTAATCGAAATCGCAATTTAAAAGAATGCGATTAGGTAATTGTGAAGACTGTGATTAATCGAATATGAAATATGTAGTTGGAATTTTTGGTTTAATGTTGGATTTAACATTTTTTATTCCTCTTTTTATTATATTTACTGTTTTTTCATAAGATAAATGCTGGAATAATGTTACATATCACATTGTTTTATAGAAATATCCGATTTTCAGTGGATCTTTTGTTTATTTTTTTATTACTTTTATTTAACATGATCGTAGAAGGTGCAATATGTAGCTAAAGCAAAAATCGCAAATCAAATCATAATCGCAATATCAGGCAGGAATATCGCAGTTCGATTTTTTTTTTTTATTATTTTATTTTTTTTCTCAAATCGTTCAGCCCTATACAGTAGTCAGAAACTGGCTAGCACACAAGTGAATCTGATGACTTTATATTTGGCCAAACTGTATCCAACACCAATGGTTCGTGACTTGAGTTTGACTTTATGACTTAAAGCCTAGAGTCAAAGAAATTTGACTGATGCCAGTAGCAGTATATGGAGAGTGTTGGCCTAGAGGTTAAAGAAGCAAGCTAGTGACTGGGAGGTCGGTGGTTCAATCCCCGGACTGACAGGATAAATCTGGATTGGTGTAATTGTGAACTTTATAAAGTCTATGATACGGTTTTTACTTGATTTGATTTGGGACTTGCAAAACAATCATTCAGCCCCACCTCTGCTGGCTGGTGTCTTGGATAGCAACAACATTTTTCAGCTTGTTCCTGGTGCTTGATAGCAGCCTCCCACTCTGGATATCACTCCATCTAATCTGATCTGCTTCCTGTTTGTCCTCTTCCTTTGTCTGCCCTCAGGCCAAGTACATCTCCACATGCATCGATGAGATCAAACAGGAGCTCAAGCAGGACAACATTGCTGTCAAAGCCAATGCTGTGTGCAAGCTCACCTACGTAAGATCTCTCAACACCCTCCACAGAATCACTGACTCTTTCTGCCTTGATACATAGACACTAATACACATACAGTAATGATAGACACCATCATTGTTTGGCTCTTAGCGTAAGCCCATTTGTGTTTCTTTGGCCAGAGTCTCTTTATTTTTATAGCACTATCAGGGTAATTAATTTAATATTCAACCCAGGATTAACGAAGAAGAAAACTAACCAAACAAAACAGATACGATTTGATTCTAATAAGAACTTAATAAGTATGTGGTTTGTAATATGACCCTAAAGCAGGTAAGAAATATATTTGTATTTATGTATTTTGTCTTATGTGAACCTAAACGCCAGCGAGGGTTGGTTTTGAGCAGGCATTGATTTTGGTGCCTTCCAATATGCTCAAACTGTTTCATACTGCAAGTGCAGCATGTTGCATTGACAATGCACACACTGTCAAATTCTGTTTGCTTGAGATAACTGTAGGGAGCCGCACACAGACTTTGTTCTTTGTACACTACCGGTCAAAAGTTTGGGGTCACTTAGAAATGTCCATTCCACTCCATTATAGACAGAATACCAGCTGAGATCAGTTGCATTGTTTTTTTTTTTAACCAGGGCAGCAGTTTTCAGATTACAGTATGTGCTTACATAATTGCAAAAGGGTTCTCCAATGTTTTCTCAGTTAGCCTTTTAAAATGATATGAGATTAGTAAACAGAATAAGCCTTTGGAAGATTGGATGAATGGTTGCTGATAATGGACAATGTAGATATTGCATTAAAGACCAGCCACTTTTTTCTACAACAGTCGAGAACCCTTTTGCAATTATGTAAGCACATAATGTAATCTGAAAACTGCTGCCCTGATTAAAAAAACAATGCAACTGATCTCAGCTGGTATTCTGTCTAGAATGGAGTGGAATGGAAATTTCTAAGTGACCTCAAACTTTTGACTGGTAGTGTATATTATCTATTTTTATTCAAATAGCATTATGCTGAATCAAAAGCCCATTGTTTCATCTTAAGGCTTTATCAGGGGCAAATAGAAATGACCAGTAAGAAACCACTCAATACATTTTTATAAAACCAGTACAACTACATGTAAAAATGTTTTTTGTAAATGAAGATTAGTCACTGCACAGCCTAATAGCTAACAGCTGGCACTTATTGAGAACAGTGTATAATTTCTGTTAAAATAAAAGCACTCTTTCTTTTTAGCTTTTAGCTCAAATCATTTAGCCTCTCTGTGCACCACAGGGACCGCTCGGAGCCCCTCTTTTTATTCACCCACATCCCTCGCTGTCTCTTTTCTTTTCTGTGTTACAGCTTCAGATGCTGGGCTATGATGTCAGCTGGGCCGCTTTCAACATCGTTGAAGTCATGAGCTCCTCCAAGTTCACGTACAAGGTACGATTGGAATATAATCAGAGGTCTTGGAAATGCAGAACAGTTAACCTGGTCACTTTCTGGATTAAAGGTCATGATGTTGTGACTGGTGTACGCCCAAGTCTAGATTTGTCAGGACATTATTGTTGAGTCACTTGCACAAACTGTCCTTTTCTGTAGCATTTAAGTTTATTTATCCACATAGAAACTCACCCAAAAAAAGCACAAGGAATAGTCACACTTTGTACCGTATAGGTACATCTGCATGGAACTGCTGCAGGTTGGTAATTGTTTGTAATAATAGAATTGTACTGAAATATAAAGTGTGTAGTTACAGTTAAAATGCAGCACAGCATGTCATTTTTTCTGCTTGGTTTTTCTTCCTCCAGAGGATTGGCTACCTGGCGGCCTCGCAGTGCTTTCACGAGAGCACTGATGTCATCATGCTGACCACCAATCAGATCCGAAAGGTCAGTGATGGTCTTCTGTGTGCTCTATGAATATCTCTTGACAGTTATTAATCCCTCAGTCAACCTTTTTCTCTCTTGTCGTCTATTCTTTTAGTCATTTTCTTTTCTTCTTTTTCTTTCCCAGGATCTCAGCAGTCCGAACCAGTATGACACAGGTGTTGCCCTCACCGGCCTCTCTTGTTTTGTGACCCCTGACTTGGCGCGGGACCTGGCCAATGACATCATGACACTGGTGAGTCATGGGGAGTATGTCAAGAGTTTTCCCAACAAGTATTTGTGCTCTTTAGTATTTGTTTCTGGCTACAGTTAACTTGCCGTCAAGAAGAGGAGTTATTTCATTTTCCAGCTTGAACACAACTGTGTCTATTTCACTTTTTTTCCTCCGCCCTAGATGTCCCACACTAAACCCTACATCAGAAAGAAAGCGGTGTTGATCATGTACAAGGTGTTCCTGAAATACCCAGAGTCCCTGCGACCTGCTTTCCCCAGGCTCAAGGAGAAACTGGAGGACCCAGACCCAGGTATCAGGAAAGACACTGTTCAGTCTGTTACGCAGGAAGCTTGTGCTTTGTCACCTGAACCCTATACATTATTCAGCATCTAAGAATATGAGATTAAGGAAGGCTCATTCGTTATACTGCCACTGCCAGGGCTGTCTGGCAATATTCAACAACTCGCAAGACTATTTCTGTTGCAAAGACAAAAACATCTCGCAGGACATTTATCTGGCTTTATGGCATGCGAGCAGGAACATGCCAGTGGTGTCACACTTATTTACTGCACATCAGTGAGACAGTATTCACTGTTCTCTAAGAAATTTCTGCACACGTACTTTGTCACTTGTCATACTGCATAGCTTTTATACATTAACATGTTTTTCTTTGCCTGCGTTATTATGCTATATTATTGTACATCATTGTTTGTTTTAGCCATACTTATTTCACTCTTAAGACCAATAAACACACAAATATCATTTTTATTTTATTTTAGTATGTTTAATGAAATACGTTTATGGACTTTTATTCAGATTACTTTTCATTTTCTTATCATCTTTGTTCCTCTTTAGGTGTCCAGTCCGCAGCAGTAAATGTTATCTGTGAGCTGGCTCGGAGAAATCCCAAGAACTACCTGTCTCTGGCCCCGCTCTTCTTCAAACTCATGACCTCCTCTACTAATAACTGGGTTCTCATTAAGATCATCAAGCTGGTACGTCAACAGGATACAGGGAACTTGCCTTTGAAGAGGTTATGGATTGGTGTAGAAATATTCCTTGTGGTCTTATATTGCTGCCATGCTCTCATTACTTGGGTTGTTCTGATACCGATACCAGTATCGAAAATGCCTCCGACACTACCTAAAACGCCGGTATCGGTATCTGCGAGTATGCGAGTCTACACACAGATCCGATACAACGTAATTTAGCCCTGAAAAAAAACCTTTTAGTAGTTTATTTATGTTCTTTAGCAGTTATGACTGTCAAATCAGATAATAAAAGAAAGATCTATGGCATTCAATCTCTATCTTCTTCTCTATCTATTTCTATCTCTACTTATTACCATGGATAAACGGCAACATACAATTTACTGTGCACCACCGTAGTATTGTACCAATCATAAAGGGATAAATCCATCATAAAAGAGGAAGGGATACTAGTTTCTCCACCAGCATTAGCCTCAATTGACCAAAACGCAGTGAAGACACTTAACGAGTTGCATTGCTTAGCAAGTTGTATTTCTGTAAACAGAACCACCACTTTCAAGTTCACATGCCTTCTCTTACAGTTGTTACATGTCAAATACAAGTAAATTACAGCACATTTTCACATTTATAACTCCTTGAATCCATCAATGTTTATGAAAAGATTGTTTTAATTCTGCTGTGCCATGGCACTCTTTGTATTTGTTTTACAGTTCGGTGCACTCACACCACTGGAGCCACGGTTGGGGAAGAAGCTGATCGAACCTCTGACAAACTTAATCCACAGGTGAGATTAGATCCATTAATATTAAGCTTTTCCACAAATGGTAAAAGTAGTGTGATCTGACGCATATATCAATAATAATCTGCTCTCTCTGTCTCTCTCTCTTTCTGTTTCTTACCCTGTCCCCCTCTCTCACAGTACCTCTGCCATGTCTCTGCTGTATGAATGTGTCAACACTGTCATTGCAGGTCAGTCAATGTGTGCAATGTAGTGGTCTCATTCAGTTTAATGTGTGCTGTTGCTCTTATTTCAGTCATTTAAAACAACAAACATCTTGAAACCTTTTTTTTTTTTTCTTCTTTTTTTTCACACGTTAAGTTCATGTTCGGCTCTAATTGTTTTTTTCGTCCTACATTGCAGTGTTGATTTCCTTGTCCTCTGGGATGCCTAACCACAGTGCTAGTATCCAGGTAAGCCTCTGAGGTCCACTCCTCCATCTGCGCTTTCTTGTGGTTAATTTGGTCATAACCTTTCCACCCCAGTTGATCCACAATGCATGCTTTCATCATTTTCCTTTCTGTTCGCAAGTCTGTCTGTTCAAACATATTGGCAACTATTAAACTTAAAAAAGGCTAGCAGGACTCATCAAAGCTGTTTTTTTCCCCCCTTGTTTTCAGTTGTGGCTGTCACTTATGCATGATCAAATAATTGTTTTCACCATTGAATATAAGCCCCATTTCCCACACTCTTGTTTGTCTCATTTATGTTTTTTGAAGTGTGAAGAGTCTGGTGTGGAGAGATGTTAATGGCTCTCCCTCCCCCCCCCCCTTTCTCTTGCTCTCTTTCTCTCTTTCAGCTCTGTGTGCAGAAACTGCGAATCCTGATAGAAGACTCGGACCAGAACTGTGAGCCCTCTGTCAATGCCTGCAGTGTGTCATTTTCTCATTGTCTGCGTGTTTCTGACTGTGGAACAGTCCACCCTCTTAGACGACAACAACGTAGACCCCCTGACTCTGGATAACTCGAACATTATTACAGTCCCTCTCTCATTAGAATACCATTTCACTGAAGGCACTACCACTTTAACACACAAATCCCATGATTGACACAGAAAGTGAACAACCTACAGCAGGGTTTTCCTGGTTTGTTGCTTTAATATGAAAGGGAAGAAAGTTTCCAGTTTGCCATTCTCAAACACAGGGCTTGGCTCTATATATATCCATACCCTCCCAGTTGGAGATGAGAATACTGCATCCAGCCATTCGAGTTATCTGGACAACCATACATAGATAGTTTTGTGCATGGAGTAGACTATAGACCTCTGATGTTTATAGAGCAGACTGTGAACCTGTGGTTTTAGGTTTTGTTTATTCTTTTACCATACCTTTTTTATAGTCATGCTTTAGGTATAACACTTTCCTAAAGTAAAGGTGACAGACCAGACCTTCCCTGGATTGTGAAGATGCTTTGCTGGTAGAATCAGTAGGTAAAATAACAAAAATAGGGCTGAGGTCATGCCCCAGTCATTTCTGCAATGTATTCACTGCAGTAACCAGCCTCACCTTACCCACTAGGTCACTACGCACACACTTATTGATCCAAGAGCTCGAGAGGCATTTGTCTCTGCCAAATTAGGTGATCGAAAAAAAGGCCATGATTCAGCAGATTTCTAAATCTTTAACAATCTGTTTGAGTAGGAAGAGCAGCAGGAAAAGGAAAACAAAACTACTGTTTCCAGTCTGTGTGTGTCTGTGTGTGTGTTGTACACTGTGTATGTGTGTGTGTCCTTTCCATTGTATGTTTTGTGTTCCTTTCCTTTTGTGATATTTTGTTTGTGTCATTTCCATATGTTTTATTTCTTTTATTATAGATGATTCCATGGAAGATAACACAACAGTAATTTGTTCATATTATATTTACGTATAAATATTTTCTAGATGCAGCCAGCTAGGCCTTTATAGAGTGACTAGATGTAGGGAAGTGCACTAGGTAAGTAGTAGTAAGTGTAATAACATATTTTAAACAAGTAGTCCAGTTTCAAAAGAATTATCTGTCCTCTGGAACCTGGATCTTTTTCTATAGTCAGGTTTATAAATGATAGGAACTTGAATAAGAAAGTATTAGCATAATTTGTTGTTAATGTAGAGAATAATGTCAGCTGATAGAAGTGTGTGTATATATATACCTTTTTTAGTTGCTAGGGTGAGGGCTAAGGGTGAAAGCGTGTCTGTTTTGAAATGCATTAAGGCCATGTTTGTTTTTGTAGTGAAGTACCTGGGCCTGCTGGCCATGTCAAAGATCCTAAAGACCCACCCCAAGTCAGTGCAGTCTCATAAGGACCTCATCCTCCAGTGTCTGGATGACAAGGATGAGTCCATTCGCCTGAGAGCTCTGGACCTGCTCTATGGCATGGTATGAAGCAAAGACATTTTTTTGCATCAACATTTTTCAGTTAATTCTCAGTTTAAGTAATTACTTACTCAGATTTGTAGTGCCAGATAATCTCGGTTTCACCTTTGCCATAACTAAATGCAGAGTTCACCTGCCAATTGCACTGTTATATGGTCCTTGATTGGTTTAGGTATAGGTTGTCAGGGAATGACACTATTGTTAGCCCAAATATTTGATATATGGTGTAGAACCTTTTGCAGGTGGTGTAAACTCCATACCAGTGGTTGTGTGATATTATATTATGTCTAGAGGTGTCACGATTTCCCCCAGTATTTTTTTCCTCTGACCTACTTACTCACACCCAAAGGGAAAAAAAAGGCTGTTAGCATGCAGCTAAAGACATAGGGGAACGTTGGCTTACCGGTAGCCTGCCGCTTGACTTTTCCAGACACCATGGCCACTACGAAGGTAAAGCATGTGGGCTCCGACGGGACTCCATGGTTCAACCATGTCACTTTGTTAACCTAATGGTGCGTTCAATTGCACTTTGTTCATTTTGAGAAACTTAAACTGTTGTTGCAAAGTAGTATTCTACTATCTCATTGCTCTTATGGCATTGCTGTAAAAAATATTAAATTGAAAATTAAATCAACCTTAAAATCGAAAGTCGAATCGTGACACCCCTAATTATGTCATACGGAAATATTCTGTGATTTATTCACAGTACAAAAGCCGTTTTGAGGACATTCTGTCTCTCTCTGGCTGTGTAGACCAAATGATCTTTTAAAGATTTACATTCATGCGTTTAAATTAGATCGTTGTTGAACTGGTGTCTGCTCTCCCAGGTATCCAAAAAGAACTTGATGGAGATTGTAAAGAAGCTGATGCTGCACGTGGACAAAGCAGAAGGAACCACCTACAGAGATGAACTGCTCACTAAGATCATCGACATCTGCAGCCAGAGCAACTACCAGTACATTACCAACTTTGAATGGTCAGTTACTCCACACCAGCATTGTCTTATATTTCACTCCATATTTTGTTAACTTATGTTTCATTTTCCTCTCTTATGACATGATTATCAACCGTAGCTCTTAATATCTGCTTTACAGGTACATCAGTATCCTGGTGGAGCTGACCCGATTAGAGGGCACACGGCATGGCCACCTCATTGCCTCTCAGATGCTGGATGTGGCTATTCGGGTCAAAGCCATCCGGGTCTTTGCTGTTGCCCAGATGGCCACTCTGCTGGACAACGCCCACCTGTTGACCGGCAACGTGCAGCGAAAGGGCATCTGTGAAGTGTTGTATGCCGCTGCCTGGATCTGCGGTGAATTCTCAGAGTATGTTGATTCTGTTATATCTCAGTCGGATACACACACACACACACACACACACACACACACACACACACACACACACACACACACACACACACACACACACAGGTGTAGGGGAGAAACCAGTCTTCAGCACGCAGTTATTGACAGTTGAACCCAATAGAGAAGGTAAACTTGAAGTAATTCAACAACCGTGCCTAACAATGTCATGACTGTATTATGATGATAATAAGATATCCCAAGACCCCAGTATCCTGTAACAATGAATCCATAGGGAGATGACTTGACAGCTTGGTTCAGATACTGTGCTTCCCACCTCTGTATTTCCTTCATCTTTTATCATCCAAGTACAAGCTAGCCCTTAACTGATTGATACTTGACAAAATCTTTCGTTTTCATCACTGCAATGCTAATCTGTGTCTTTAAATTGAAATCTGAAATAACATCAGTGCCATCCCGGAAATTATGTATTATGTAATTCAATGCAGTTTTCAATCAGGCCTTTCTCTTAATCCACCTACTCTCCGTAGACACTTGGACAACCCGACGCAGACACTAGAGGCTATGCTGCGGCCTAAGGTGGCCACCCTACCGGGCCACATCCAGGCAGTGTATGTGCAGAACGCAGCCAAGCTGTTTGCCACCGTGCTGAAGAGCCAGGAGGGGAACACGGACAGCACAGCAGCGCAGGAAACCAGCCAGCTGATGATAGACAGGCTTCCACTGTTTGTCCAGAGTGCCAACCTGGAGGTCCAGGAGAGGGTAAGAGAGATATGCATATAGTACAGTCAGAACTGGTTTTCTTTTGCCCACCTTTGGCATCATATACTGTACCACACAAGGTTATTTACTACGTACAAATCTGATAATTTACTTCTAATCTCTCTGTCTGCTTCACCTTCTGTCATGTCCTCAGGCGTCTTGCATCCTGCAGCTGGTCAAGTACATCCAGAAACTGCAACAGAAGGACGTAGAAATAGCAGAGGAAGTCATCGCTCTGTTCGCTGGAGAACTCAACCCTGTTGCCCCCAAGGCACAGAAGAAAGTGCCTGTTCCTGAAGGGTGAGTTGGCTCAATACATAAGGAACACACACACATGTTGAAAAAGTCCTTAAAACTACAATATTACATAGTTTGACATGACTGTACAGTATTTCTGAAGTGTAACAGAGTTTGTTTGTTCAGTCTGGACTTGGATGCCTGGATCAACGAGCCTCCATCTGAGAGCGAGTCTGAGGATGAACAGCCCAGGGCTATTTTTGCCAAGGAGGAGCCCAAACACTCCCGCCCCCGTCACACAGAGGTGGACGAGAAGGAACTGGCGAAGGTGAGCTGGTCTATCATTGTAGCATTGTTAAACTGTACAAGCACCATTGTTTTATGAATGGTATATATGTACAGTCGTACATACGTGTGTGTGTGTATATATATATATATTTCACCACTTGTATCTGGAAATAGTCAAGACATTTATATATGATGCAAACATTAGACATAAAGGTGTTTCTCAATCTACACATGATCATGCTGTCCCTAGCTTCAAAACAATATTGACTTTTTCTGAGTTCTACTGTAAATCTAACTTCCCATGTGGTTCCCCTCTCTCATGCTAAACTGAGGGAGACTGTGCCTTCATTGATTAATACATGCAACTTTTTTTTCTTCACGCTCTACCAGAGAAGAGAAGCCAGAAAGCAGGAGCAAGCCAACAACCCGTTCTACATCAAGTCCTCCCCATCCTCTCAGAAGGTGTGCTTACCTAGTCATCATCACTCAGCTTTTTACATGTCTGTTGAATCCAGTCTGTTGTCGTAAGTAATAATTACAGTATATTGAATACATGCAGTTAGACTTGAGTATAAAATGTATACACTAACAAGTCATGTTTGAAATAGTCTGACCTAGGGCTGGGCAATATATCAATATTATTATTATTATTCTATCGAAATCTACTGTATATATGAGGCTAGATATAGTCTTGAATTTTGGATATCGTGATATGACAAAAGTGTTGTCTTTTCCTGGTTTTAAAGGCTGCATTACAGTAAAGTGATGTAATTTTCTGAACTTCCAAGACTTACTAGCTGTTTTTTATTGTTTGCCTTTACCCACTTAGTCATTGTATCCACATTATTGGTGATTAATATTTTGTGAAAGCACCAGTAGTCAGCCCTACAATATCGCTGCAATATTGGCATCAATGTATTTGGTCAAAAATATCGTGATATTTCATTTTCCATATCGCCCAGCTTTAGTCTGACTTACCGGATGTAGACTGTGGGTATAAGCCTGCCATCTGCCAGCTGTTTTGGCCAGCATTCTCCTCTCCTTCCGCTCTTTCCACTATCTATTTTCCAAGTGCACCGTTACTGCATCCGGGGCTTAGCGCCGCCCAAGACGATTGTGATTGGTTTTTAGAAATGCAACCAAGCCAGAGCTTTTATTTCTCCATAGCAGAATTATAATAGGTGCTTCCAGACCTTTCTCTAGCTCTGACACAGCGCTCTGGACATAGGTCTGGCTAGGTGAGACTAGGTGAGACTATGTTTTAAATGAATGTCTCCTCTGTGTAGGTGTACCAGGAGGCCCCTGGAGTGGAGCACATCCCTGTCGTGCAGATTGACCTCAGTGTGCCTCTTAAAGTCCCAGGTAGCACAAACTGTTTTAACGCTATCGCAAACACTTCTTTCGAAATCACAACTCTCAAAATTATATAAAAATCTAAATGGTTTGCTTTACTGCCATCGTAACAGATGTTATGCTATAATATAATTAAAATACAGTCATGGTTCAGGTTCAAAATAATGCTGTTTGTCTTACTTCTCTTATGTTTTTGCATTCTCTGCTGATGTTTCTTTTTATGTTTGTCTACTTATTAAAATATGACATAATACATGTTGCAGTCTTCTGTCCCACAGGTCTGCCTATGTCTGACCAGTATGTGAAACTGGAGGAGGAGCGCCGGCAGAAAGACAGAGCAGAGAAGAAGAAGAAGGAGAAGAAGAAGAGGAAAGAAAAGCGCAGCGGCCGAGGGAAGAGACATGATTCAGGCCCAGAGAGTGAGGAGGACATCACGCCTGCACACATGGTCGACATTGTTACCGAGGAGATGCCAGAGGTACGCTGAAGCTGTGTATACCTCACAATGAGTTTTGAATTGACAGGCATCATGACTCATAGTAATAAAATACATTTGATTTCAATGTAATCCTGTGTGTTAGACAGTATCAGTCATTTCTACTCTACATAAGACTGGAATTTACTGCATTATATTGTAATGCTGTTTACACATTACTTTTTTTATTTTTTTATTGACCAAAGCACAATTACATACAGAAACTGTATGAATGTGGACATGTATCTCAGTCAGAATAAAATACCACAGTCGTTTGCTTGGTTTATTGGGTTTTCATCTCGGAGACAACTGAGACTGAAGTCAATATGTCAACAGATCACATTTTGTGTGTTGTTGATATAGATTTATTTACAAAGTTATTAACTCTGTTTTGATTGATTTTACGCCTTCTCATTACTTCAGAATGCCTTACCCAGTGATGATGATGACAAAGATCCCAATGACCCTCATAAAGCCCTGGACATCGACCTGGACAAGTGAGTCCACAGCATTTAGATGTATATGTACTCTACATATACTCAGACACTTATGTAAATGTAACTTTTGACATAAATGTTAAAAAAAAAAAAAAATATGTAGAGCTGAGGAACACTGCTTCGTTGTTCAGTTGAATCTTGAATGTCTGAATCTCGTATGACTTTTTTAAAATCTGGATATTTTCTCAGCGTGATTATTTCCTGACCTTCCCGGCTGTAGTGTCACAGCCGATGTGACTCTACCCTTTCCCTCCTCTCACTCCTTCTCATTGCGTTCTGCTTTCTGCTTCCTCTTTTCTATGCCTACATACACCCATTACTGCCTCTTTGTGTGGGCAGCTTGATGGAGATGGCTGGGCGCAGGTGAGTACTGTAGCACCCCAGCCACAGGACCTGGGCTCCGACTGTACATGGATTGCCTCTCTGTCTTTTCTCTATCTTAAAATAGCTGTCTTGCTCCTCTCACTAACATAGCTGTCTTTTTTTTATTCCGCATTCGGAGTTTGCAGTACCTGCTCCCTCTTTTTGCTATTCTTTCTTAGTTTTTTTTTTTTAATATCTATCGTTCACTGTAAGCTTTGTCCTATCTAGTATAATATCCAGTATCCCTTTTCTCTTACCCTGCTTCCTTTTAAAAAAAAAAAAAAAAAAAAAAAAAAAACACACTTCTATAAGCTTGACAATATCGGCAGCATATCACTCTATTTCCAAACAAACTGTTCTATGATTGCTCTGGCCTTCAAAGAAGAATAATTATCTCAAGAATATACAGTATCTCTTTGATAAGAGTTGCATTGTTTCATAGTAAACAAAAATAAACAAGATAATTTTTAGCTGGCTGCTGCTGATGTTCTCAGGACTTCATCTTTCACCAGCCGTCCGTCTGGAATAGGCTCCTAAAAGCATTTTGGCTATTTTTTATTTTTTTATTTTAGAGAAGACCATCAGCATCATTATGTTTTAAGGAAACTTATCCCAGGGGTTAGGTAGTATAATTATTTTGCTCCCATTTCCCAGATTCTGCCTCCAAATTCTCACCAGCTGTTTTTCAAATGGATACTTCTCCTTGCCTGCCCTTGGTGGGAAATAACAAGCACATGTGCCCTGAGACCAGTGCTATGATTTACAGTTGATCTTGTCCCATTTTTGTATTAGTATGAGGTTAAACTCATTTTTAAGACTAAGAAATTAAGAAGAGTAGAGATTGTGCAGGAGGAAACTGTCTTTAGAACATTTCTGCCATGGATTTCTTTTACTGAACATTTTCCTCCTATATAATAAAAAAAAGAAAAATACAACTAGTTAAGTTAAAACAAAAATAATAAATGCATCCTGCAAACTAAGTAAAGCTAAACTATAAATAAAAAGACAAATAAGAAAGCACAAGCATTATTACCCGGGGCTAATGACAGAGAGCGTTGTGCCTTTTTTATAGAGAATAACCAGCAGGGGGCTGCAGTGCATTTGGTTATTGCTTTAAAGGGTCAGGCTTGGGGAAATAAACTTTGACATCTCTTATCAGTTCAGTATGGAGGGATTTAGATTTAATGGTGTAGTTTCTTGCTGTCTGGGAAGTTATAGTGCTTCTAGCTCTGCCAGAGGAATGGCTTAACTCAACGCTTTGAATGAGACCTGGCTGCTCCACAGTGCAGAATATATGCCTGAATACGGTGGATTGCTGCACCCTACAACCCTTGTTCACCTTTTCTAACAGAACACCAGAATACTTACTAAAAAAAAAAATACATTAAGTTATAAAATATTTTTCAGATCGCACTAACTCCAGGTGGACAGTAATCTGACAAGTCCTCCTCTAAACAAGGTTAAAATGTGTGCCTGTGTCATTTTCGTTTGTCCAGGCCACTTGCCGACAGCGAGAAGCTGCCAGTCAGGTCACACCGTGCAGCAGAGGTTCTCAAAAGCCCAGCTCAAGATGGAGATGCAGAGAGCACCGCTTCACAGGAGCCCAAGAAGAAGAGCAGCAAAGAAAAGAGAGAGAAGAAGAAGGATAAAGACAGGGATAGGAAGGTGGGGGTAACATGTCTACAGGATTATTCCCCCCCCCCCCATCTCCTGCAAACCACACTTGCCTCATTCTGTCTAGCAGCTGAAACTGCTTAAAACCAGTAAATCAGATTTATGGAGCGGTTTGAGCGAGGGGGGGGGACAACAACAAGAAGCTGTCAGCCATCATGACGTGACGAGTCAGAGGTTGTGGTTCTTAACCTTGTTGTGACACGGAGCTGAATTTATTCTCCTGTTTTCTTTTCCTTTTTGCAGAAGAGCAAAGAAGACAAGAAGAAGAAGAAGAAACACAAACATGAAGAAAAGGGGGAGGATCTTCTCGGAGGTCAGGCAGACGAGCCTGTGGTCCAATCAGAAGAAACCAGTGAGGTGGCTGCACCGCCCACCTCTACCACTGCTGAGGTGTGTCATTACAAAAGGGTGGAGCGAGCCTGTTTCCTACCTGGCAAAAGAGTTTATATTCAAGATATGATTTGACCCTGAATCCTGATTTTTAAATAATCTGGTGTAAAATACTTCATGATGAAAAATGGCTTAAAAATATCACTAAATATAAAGTCTACAGTTTCCCGCTAAAAGGTTACATGCATACAGATATTCTTTGATCATTTCCATTGACTCAACCCTTCCATTGCTTCCTCCCAGCCTGTGCTTCAATCAGCTTTAGTGATCAAGTATCAGTTTCCACGTAGCTGACTGCGCAGGCTCTTGCCAAATACTTGATTTATTCATGAAATAGAACAGTGTAATCTCTGTATCCGTTTTCATGAATAGTAGATAGATACAGAACCTGTTTGGCCCTCACCCCTCTCACCTCCTCGCACTCCTCTCCCTCCCTCTTCTAGGTTTCGGATCTGGATTTCTGGCTCTCAAACGCTCCAGTGCCCTCTAACGCCCAGGTTGAGTCGTCTCTCTCTCTCTCTCTCTCTCTCTCTCTCTCTCTCTCTCTCTCTCTTCCCCTCATCTCTCCAGTTTTCTTCTTTCATAACTCCATGTTTTATTGATCTACCTCATGTTTTTGCCATATGTTCTCCCTCTATTGCCTCTTAATTTGGATCATTTGTTTTTTTCACATCTTCAGCACCTCACCTTTTTGACACAACTTCCTGTCTTTCGCAGGTCACATAACACTTTCCTCTCTCATTCTACAGCTTTCCTCTGTTTTCCTGCATGTCTGAATGTACAGTGTGTCTGTGTACACAGTATGTGTGCATTTGTCTCACAATGCCAGTGGTTCTCTCTCCCTCAGCATTTGTTTTGCTCACTGGGTGTTGTGTCGGTCTTGAGTTCAAAATAGATGTTGTTGTTGTTGTTGTTGTGGTTGTGGTTGTGGTGACTGATGAGCCAGAGGTTCCCTGGAATGTGGCCTGGAGTCATTTTATTTTGTTCCTGTAGGCCGCTAGCTGGTAAACATTGATGTGAACAATTCAGGATTTAAGATATTCAAAAAATCTGCTTGGCAGATGTTTTTATGAGGAAGGAAATACATTCAACACGTTTGTTGGACCTCAAGGATTCACACACTACTTTTGTTACAAGAAAACTTCACAGGGCATCTTTAACTTGCTCTTACTTAATGATTCACAACATTAAAATAACAGCATTATTTCACTTTTTAATGTTTTTCATGAAAAACTTCAGTGCCATTAAATGTGGCAGAAAACCACTCTGTTATCTTTGGATAGAGCCATGCTAGCTATTTCCCCTTGTCTTATGCTAAGCTAATCTCACGGACTGCTAGCTCCATCTCAATAATGAATAGGGTTGGGTATCGTTTGGATTTTTACAATTCTGATGACGAGCCGGTACTTTTAAAATGATTCCGATTCCTAAACCGATTCTTTTAAGTGTAAAATTTTACCAGCGACCACATGCAGTGAATGGTTAATATGCTTTTACGTCTGTTTTGGTGAGCCCAGAGGGAAAATATGGCATTTTAAAAGTAGCCTACATTTACGGTAGCTAGCTAACGGTAGACTACAGAGAGAGGGTGATATTTTTACATCCGTTTCGGAGCGACCGAGGGAAACCGGGTTTCGGGTACCCAACCCTAATAATGAACAGACAGGTATAAGCGTGGTATCGATTTTCTCATCTTAACTCTCAGCAATAAAGTGAATAAGTGCATTTCCCAAATTGTCGCACTGTTGCTTTAACCATACCCGATAGCTTGTGACATTAAAACAAGATGTTAGCACAGACTTAGTTTTGTACCTTCCATACCTTCTCATCTGTAGAAATTTGGTATGTGAAAACCAGGTCCGTCAGGCATTCTAACTTTGGTTTTGAGGAATTCTGTTTTAGAGCATGTGCACTCCTGACCTAGAAACACCACCCTTTTAAAGACATGCCTTGACATGTTTTTGTGGAAGACTTGTTTTCGTATTGGTTGTCACAGTAGCACAAGAGATCAGATTTTGGCCCATAAGGAGCTTCCAATAGGATATATATGTAGGCTGTCACGAGGATCTTGTAAATCAGGTGCGTTAATCTGTTAGCTGCAGCCCGTGTGGCTGGTTAGTACAGTTGCATCGACAATCCAAATCTATACAGATGCCTACAGACAAAACCTACTTGGGGGTTTCTTACGCAGGCACATTTGTGGTCCAGCTCATTTGGCTGGTTAGTATTCTTGCATGTGATGCACTTGGTTTAGCAAATCAGGTTTATGTTTGTGGTATCACAGAGCTCGTAGGTTGCAGCTCCATCACAAATGACTTTTTTTTTTTTTTTTTTAATGAATGATTGCACTCCCTAACTTCGCTTAACCTCTATCAACACAGAAGTGACAAACACTGCTGCATGTGTAACATGCTATGGTTTCTCAATCCTCTGCCTTTGTGTATTTTTGTGGTGGTGTGTGTGCGAACAGGAAGCAGCAACAGTAATAGCAGAAGCAGCCCCCGCGTCTGAGGTGGCCTCTGGCACGGCGCCAGACTCCGAGCCTGATGAGCCCAAAGACACCGAGACGGAGGAAACTGTGAGTCACCACTGATGACGCGATAATTGCAAAGTAGAAAGTTTGTCTGCTGCACTAGAGATTGCAGTTCGCAGTGACCTGGCAGGATGCAGCACACTGGCAGCTCTTATTCTCACACGTTTGTGTAAATGATGTACCACAGACCTGCCAGTTTTGATGTGGTCTCGGGAGGAATACTTCTACCACTAACCATGTTTCATTACCAATTCAACCTCTAGAATTTCTAATACTATTTCTCCATCTACCATTTGGGTTTTCGATGATAAGAAGTCCTCCAAACACAAGAAGAAGAAGCAGAAAAAGGAGAAGGAAGAGAAGGAGAAGAAAAAGAAGAAGAAGCATCATCACCATCATCACCACAGCGACGGAGGTGAAGAAGAGTCGGTGCAGAATGGCACTGTGGAGGAGGAAGAGCCTCTGCCGGTCAGTGTTTGAACAGCCTGAACTCAACCAGGAGTGTGAATGAAAACATTCGGTACACTTTGACTATAGCATGTTTTTATTTTATGCTTTGAGGGAAGAAGACAAGTCACAAGTGACTGACTTCACATACAACGTAATGCTGCATTTACGCAGTATCATTTATTATCACTCTGATCTGTGCCTCTTAGCTCCCCTGTTTAAACCCTGACTGCCACACACACACACACACACACACACACACACACACACACACACACACACACACACACACACACACACAGTGTGTGTGAACCAGTTCCTGTTGCCTAGTTGGCATACAGTGTCAGAGAATGCCTGATCTCACCTGAGCTCTTCTCTCCTTTCAGCCCATGTCCAATTACTGCCTGCTGGCGGAGAACTCTTACATCAAG
This sequence comes from Zingel zingel, assembly GCA_023566125.1. Taxonomy (NCBI): domain Eukaryota; kingdom Metazoa; phylum Chordata; class Actinopteri; order Perciformes; family Percidae; genus Zingel; species Zingel zingel. Next base: position 19,344,952 of record CM042322.1, on the reverse strand, counting down.
ATGGTGAGTGATGGCGAGATGCTGCTGAAGAAAGGGACTTTTACTACTGGGCTTAGACAATTCAGTTTTTTACTCATTCTAAATCCACTATTTTTGGCCTCCTCTGGGCCGTGATAATATTTCATTCACTAATTTAATTTGTGATGTTTAATGCCATATTCATTGCCCTCCCCCACCCCCCCCTGACAGAGCTGTTCCTGTGATAAATAAAGCATTATCAGATAATGTTAGGCATTCTTTATCTACCTGACTTAATCATGTTTACATTCTTTCATTCACTTTATAATCTAGACGGATGATGAAAAGATTTGCACTAGACAAGCGTTTGCTTGACGGATTATAACACACACTTGAGGAGCAACATGTTTGATCATCTGATTGACCTCATGTGATGTTTGCCCTTAATTGACTCCGTTGTCATGTTGCTGTGTCACTGCATATAATATTTAAGTAAATTGTTATTACTAATAATCAGATCCTGGTTGTGGAACCTGCATTTTCCCTTAACATTGTGGAAATTCTAACCTTCCTCTGCGTAGACTAAAATGGAAATGATCATGCTAATGTTCATGTTTAGGCTGTCGATATTAGTGTGAAAGTTATCTAAAACAACAGTAGCAGTAAAAAACAAAAATAAAAAACCAACATATGCAGATCCTCTTCTTTTCTCTCCCTCTCTTTAAAGATGATGGAGGATGCTGATCAGGTACTGGTTAAAGTTCTGTCAGTGACAGAATATTATTAAATCTCTTTCCTAGATGTGTTTCTCTCTGTTCTTGTTGCTCTTCACGGCCTGGCCTCCGAGGCAGACTACATTAATGTTTCCGGGAATGATTCTGTGATTTTGTCCTTGGGCTCAGACCTGTTTCTTGGAAACGGCGGTGTGTGCTTCGTTGTTGGGTTTATGATCCGATTTGCTGTGTTTACTTTATGTCTTACCTAAACAATCATCACTCAGTGAATTAAAAGATGGCAAGGCATATTTATTTAATTAATAAAAATGAATTGTGTATTCAAATTTGTCACCCGCTAAGGTTAACGACATCCAGGGGAACCTGCAGGATGGCAGTCAGGTGGTGGTGTCTGTTATATTTGAGAACAAGTGTGACAGCTTCCTCAAATCCATGGAGTTCAACGTCCTGGACTCTCTCAACTCCAAACTGCAGAGGCCAGAGGGGTCGGGTCCACATGACGGCCTCACCGTCCCCTTCCAACTTCCACCTGGTCAGTGATTATCTGCAAAATGCATGCCTTTTTAATAGAAGCGTTGGATTTCCCTAAACGATACACGTATACAAGATACAGTTTTTGTGCTATGGGTGAGGCCATTGTGTTCACTCTAGTGTTCTTAAGTGGTGTGTACCTCCATTGTAATTGCCCTTAATCTATTTCAAACCTAAAAAAAAAAGTTTTGTAAAGTCTGATTACTTAGCCGTGAGCTTTTCTTTTGTGCTTCAGGGGTGTCCAATGAGGCGCGATTTGTCTTCACCATGCAGAGCATCATAACCCCACAGAAACTGAAGGGAACCCTTACCTTCATAGTAAAGGTGTGAAGAAACACACACACACACACACACACACACACAGAAAATTGCAAAAAATCCACTTACCAAAACAAACCAGTCAACGCTTCCATAAAGTGTTGTTAAATTGTTCATGTTTACTTTTTAAATGCTCTGATATTCCCCACTTTTTCAGCATTATGTATTTTGCTGCTGCCACCCCCAACATGTCAACCATAAATCAGCATTGTTGAATATTGTGAAGTTGTGTTAAAGTAATTCCCATTTAGTTGATTCCACTTGTGTAAAAACCATTTTGAGGGCAGCAGGGTGGCGTAGTAGTTCAGGAGCTGTGTACTTCAGCGAGACAAGGAATCCAAACCAGCTCCAGGTTTCATTTTGGTAACTAACCATTCACCCAGATCTCTCTACGGGTCTGCAGGCCAAACGTTTGTCTGTTTGTTATTGATTATCTTTTATTTGTTGTTGTGTTTCCACAGAATGAGGACTCCTCCACTCATGAGAAACTGGACTTCAAACTGCACTTTACCTGCACCTCCTACCTAATCACTACTCCCTGCTACAGGTTGGCGTTTTACGTTTCACACCACGTTACAACCCACATTATAAAGGTAGAAAAACTACATACTGACAATTTTTGTTTACATTCTTTAGGGGCATTAAAGTGCTCATTTTCAGGTTCATAATTGTATTTAGAGGTTATATCAGAATAGGTTTACATGGTTTAATTTAAAAAAAAACACCATATTTTTGTTGTACTGCACATTGCTGCAGCTCCTCTTTTCACCCTGTGTGTTGAGCTCTCTGTTTTAGCTACAGAGTGGGACATCTCACTTCTATTCCATCTTTGTTGGGAGACACACATGCGCAGTAGTTAGGTAAGCACTACAAGCCAGTCAGAAGCAGAGCATGAGGGCGTGCCATGCTAGCAGCTAGGCGAGCATTATAACGTGTGTTACAAAGTGACGCACGTTAGTCTCTGAAGTAAATGCTGGACTACAATAGAGCTGTTTGGAGCAGTTTGTGAACAGTGTTTTCTGTTGGAGATGGTAAGTCCCTTTGGGGTGGACTTTGGGCTTTTTCACTTTGTAAACCTATAACGTGCACAAAAAAGATGTATAACACTGTAAAGGAAAGGGGAAAAGCTAAAAAGCATAATATGAGCACTTTAAAATAAAGGTAAAGCAATGGGAGTATTGACCGTTTTGCCTAAGGATGGTACTAGAAAAAGTGTCCAAAACGTAAATGTGTCATCCTCTGGGCAGCAGGAATACATAGGTTCAGTACATTTCATGTCAACCTGCACAGTTTTTATTTGGATTTTCTGTGTAATATTTGAAATGTATGATTAAGGGTGGCACTAAACGAAAAGTCAGTGGGTGTCACTAAAAACCTTACAATTTATCGCCTGGGCATGATTTATATCCACAGCAAATGTAATACAAGTTTGGTGGGTTAGGGTTAAGTTTCTGAGTTGTCTTAGCTCTTTGTCATGCTTTTGTTAAAGGTCCCATGGCATGAAAATTTCACTTGATGAGGTTTTTTAACATTAATATGAGTTCCCCCAGCCTGCCTATGGTCCCCCAGTAGCTAGAAATGGCGATAGGTGTAAACCGAGCCCTGGGTATCCTGCTCTGCCTTTGAGAAAATGAAAGCTCAGATGGGCCGATCTGGAATCTTCTCCTTATGACGTCATAAGGAGGAAGGTTACCTCCCCTTTCTCTGCTTTGCCCGCCGCCTACAGCTTCCCAGAGAATTCGGCCCACCCATGAGGAAATAGAGCTACAACCATGGCCGCAAGCTGGTCAAGGCCACACCCCCACCCTCCACCTTGCCCCCCCTCTCTCCTCCTCAATAGCATTTAAAGCTACAGACACAGAAATGGCCCATCCTAAGGAAAGCTCATTGTGGGATTGGCTCTAGTGGCTGTAATTCTGCACCAAGGCTGAATTTTGGGAAAGACTTCAGATACAGTATTAGGGGACCACTAAGGCCTATATAAAAGCATCCAAAAAGCAGCATGTAATAGGACCTTTTAAGGAGAAATAAAAAAATCTGAGTTTCTTTTGTTTTGTTTGGCCAGTGATGCGTTTGCAAAGCTGCTTGAGTCGGGCGACCTGAAGTGCAGCTCTGTCAAACTGGAGGGAGTCGTCATGCCCTTCCACCACCTACTGGCCAGGATCTGCTTCCGCCACCATTTCTCTGGTACGTAAACACACCAGGCCATATAATATTTGTCTCAAGTGACAGACTTTTGCCCTGAAACATCAAGGTGCCAGATGAGTATGGTGTTCCACATACAGAATTCAACAGTATAGTGTTTGTCAGGAATTTTTTTGGTGGTTTGGTTTGACCGTGTAGTTTACAAGAAAGGTAATCGGATCGTATTATTGCATGCAGTTGTTGTGAGTGTTTCCAACACTTGTGTTCTGTTTGTTTTGTTGGATAAGTTGTGGAGAGGATCGACTCCTGTGCCTCAATGTACAGCAGGTCTATCCAGGATCACCATGTCTGTCTGCTGGTCAAAACTGTGAGTCAACCTTATTATGTTCTGTGATTTGAGATTTTCATAACCAATTATTGTGTTTTCTTTGTTTTTTTTTGTTTTTTAAGTGGACTTTTAGATTGTGACTTGATTATCTCTCTCTTCCCCCCCCCCCCCCCCCCCCCCCCCCCCCCCCAGTCTGGTCAGACAGTGTCCATTGACGCTAAATGTGACGAGCCGACGCTGCTTGGGAATGTGCTGGATGAGATCAAGCAGACCTTCTCTCAGTGCTGATTGTGTCCGACAGCCCCAGGGTGCCCCTGCCCCCCTTCATGCCACCCCCTCCCTCGCTGAAACACAACATAATCATGTTACGAAAACACTGCGGCTGGCACCTCCAGTATCGCCCTATTTATTAGTCCTCAGATTCGCAAGATTTGTATCCCCTTACCTTCTTCTTCAGTGTCCCACACTTTGTTCCGCTGCACTCTGAACTCTGTGATCACTCCCTGACACTTGGTGTTGTTTTACAGACTCACTGTGTGTACATGTGCCGTCTTCTCTGCAACCCACTTTCATCTTTAATTCCTGGTTTTCGAACCCCCAACAGCCACCCTGTTCCTCCCTGACTCTGACTCTATACTGAGCTCCTGTTTCTGGATGCCCTGCATCCTCTGCTCTTTCCTGTGTACCTCTCTCCACCCTCCACTCTGTCGGCAATTCAGTCTGTGACAGTCATGTAATGTAGTGTTGACAACTGAACTTTTGCTGTTGATGGTTGAATTGTGATTTTACTGTTTTGAAGGTTTTGTCTTTGGTTTGTTTTTGTTTGTTGTTTTGTCTTCTTTCTTTTTTTTTTGTGGTATGAAACCTGTCTGCGCCTTTTGTCTCGCGCCCTTCTTTCTGCCCACTAAACATCAGCGTGCGTGCTGCTCAACTTTGTAGGCCTGGAAAAAAAATGCGGCTGACCCTTTCTCCGACTGGTCCTAGCTGGAACACTGGGGGACTCTCACCTGCTCACCCTCCACTGACCTGGTGCCTGGAGAACACCAGACACTGAGCTCCTGCAGTTTGAACAGCAGAGATGAAACCACATATAAGGCATGGGTTTTAAACTTCTTTCAGAGCTGTTGCCCTACTTGCCTTTTGTCTCAGAGCAGATCTCCTAGTGTTAGTTCAACACAATCCTAGTGTGCCACTACGGGTGATTTGTACAGTAGATCAGTGGTTTTGCTCTGTGCCTTAGCTGTGCAGTCTGACCTACTCCAGCGCTTCATGAGACTTGTAGAGAGTCCCTTCCCAGTATATCTGCTCCCGCCCAAGCCCTGTGATCAACTGTGCTAAGCTGCAGTTTGACACCCCGCCCCAAGAACTTCCAACATATTCCTTTCACAAATCAAAGATTAAGTTGAAGTCAGAAGAGTATACAAATGATTGAAAACTCCAGAGTAGAAGTGTACAGTGTAATGTGAGATTTCTATTTCACCACAGGACAGGCCACTGCCACCTTTTATCAGCTTCCTCTTTTAACTCAAAGATATGTTGGTTATTTGTATGGAAGATGTTAAATTACTGTAATAAACAGAAGGATACTGTTATTTCTATGAAACCTCTATGGTGCTGAGGGCCCTCAATTGTGTCACCATGTGGTCAAGTTAATGACAGAATAATCTGGCATTAAGAGAGCTGCCCATGTTACATCACTGTCCTGACTCATTTCTCTGGAAAGTCAAATATGACGACAAAGTTACACTATCAACCTGTCTTTAGTTTTAAAACCTTCAGGTTGCAAGTTGTTGTCTCTGTAAGCAGAGACTGGTAAGTGGTCAGTGGTTTTAGGTTTCCTTTCAAGCAGTGTTAAGCAACGTGGCTTCCAACGTAGGGAAGCCTCCACAGTGTCAACAGCAAAGTGCAGTTTTGTCTGTCTTCATGTGAAATCATGTGAGACATTTACACCTGTGCCACTTTGACGTTTGCATCACAGTAGCTGCGCCCAGGTTGGCGTGTACCCAGATAAACCCCAATGTTTCTTTTCCTTTTAGTAACTGCCTTGCCACTTTCTTGTACATTGACATGTTATGATAAAAAGGAATGGGCCATTTTCTTTTCTTTTCTTTTTTTTTTTATTTAAAGAAATGGCTGCTGCCTCTTGGAACTTTCTCAGAGGTACTTGATGTTTTAGTTTGTCATTCATGTCTGAAATCACTACCTGGTCCAGCACGACTTAACCTTGTAGTAGCAAGATAAAAACTGACTTGGTAGCGTCTATAATCATAAATACTGGTAAGGTCCTCATCATGTCTGTCTGCTATTGTAGATAACGACTATGATAATGATGTCTGTGACCTGAAGATCAGGTCAGCCATTCCACGAGATCTTCTGTCCAGTAGTAGAGCCTGAATACAGAAGGGATCGGCTGTATTCCAGGAATGGCAATAGAAAATAAGTATGTCTGTAATCCCTGTTCCTGATATAAGAGAAACTGGAAGGAAAAAAAAACTCCCCTAATCATACATTGTCCTGATTCTGATCATTTTACTGTGCATATTTGATTAAAATTTGTATATTGCATGATTAGGAATGTACACTTTTTTATTTCCCTTTTATTTCTGTTCCATTGACATGCTTACACAAAGAAAAACTTGTCATTCCATTTTGTCCTTTTTCTTTATAGTTTTTTTTATGAAGTTTACTTGATCATTCTCTATTTTTGATGGTATTGTGTTTTTATCTATTCTAAGTTCAGACAAATAAAAAAGTGATATCATTGAATGTTTTAAATTATTAAACACAGGGGAAGGGAGGGGGTTATATTCAGTGTCATGACAGTGAGGGCATGGGGCTCTGAATTATAAGTTGAGTAGAACAGGTCACGTGAAGCAGTGTACTGAGAGGCAACCCACTCTGTCTTAATTCTCTATTGGTTCAGTTGTAGTGAGTTATTTTACCAAGTTTGGCTTGTGACATTTAAATATACTCTCGTATGACTCTGACTTTGGAAAGTCCTGTCTTTTTATTTCTCCATATTCCAATATCAAGCTGTACAATGTAAAATGTTTTAAAGGGTACAACATAAATGATCTACATTCCCTTTAAAGAAAGTCCACCCCAATTAAAAAAAATAAAGGCTGTAAGAAGCTGCTGTAGTGTCTTTTTTGTTACAGTAAACTGATAAAAACCCATATATGCCAAAATTGGTGGTATGTATTTATTTATTACAAACGTTTTATTAATTTTTTTATATATTTATTTATTTAGATTTATTTATATATTTATTTATTTATTTATTTATATATATATATATATATATATATATATATATATATATATATATATATATATATATATTTATTATTATTTTTTTTTTTTTATGTAGAGAGAGACCGAGTATTGTGATCAATACAGCTTCAGCTTTGAACTTCAATTCCCAGAAAACTTTGCATGACAGCAGAAGTAGTCGAGACATCTTTACTGACTGACAGCGAGCAGCTGAGTTTAGTAAAGTTCAACTAACAAAGCCGCAGGTTTTGGTTTTATTTAGAAGTTGTTTCTTTTCTTTGAACGCAAACGTTGCTCAGCCGACCCTCTTTCATGTGTGATTGCAAGGCAATCGAAAGAGGAGATATGCTAGCTTTCGTTAGCATCACTGTCAAGCTAACCGGCATAAGTTACTCACTTATCAAGTCACTTTCAAAATAAAAGCCCCCACTCGAATCGTAAAAGCGTCAAAAGTCTACGCGAAATGTCCGCTGAGCTGTTTGATTGTTTGTTTCTTTTCTTTTTTTGTTTTGTTTTTATTCAGGAAAGGTTCACTAAGAGGAAGCCCCTCTTTTGCAGGAACGCCCTTATCGCATTCACGCAGTTACACATTCATACCTGGAAGCTCCCCATGGAAGCGCCCTAGTACAAGCACAGTCTGATTTTGATAACAGGTTCATTTTAAGTGCAGCTGATATAGCGTTGAATATAGTTGACTAAAATGGATTGCAAGTTATAGCTAAGCTAAAAAGCCTGAAAACTACTGATTCATTCGAAACAAACTTGGCAATGTTCAGAGATAAATAGGGCCTTTATTTCGAAAGATGTAACCGGAAATGAAATTAATACTGTGTCTAACTTGAAAACAGTAGGTTTAGATGGTTGTTAATAACTAGCTAGGGCTCCCCGGGATTGTTCACAACAGAGGAAGCCACACCAGCTCTGACCAAATAAAGCCCCGTCGCGATTTTTAGATCCTGTTTTGAAACCATACTAACGGAAACTAACGTTAACGCGTTCCTGTGCGAAGGGCTTCGTTCTTCTCCTGATAATAGCTAACGTTATTGTTTGTACCGAGCTAGCTTTGTCCTTTGCAGTCACAGCTGTGGTGTGTTGCTGATATATTTATACAAATCGTTGTGGAATATGGCTCAGCATGGACATCATGTAGCCAGTTCCCAAAAAGCACTAATGCTGGAGATGAAAAGTCTCCAAGATGAGCCAGTCGAAGGGTTCAAAATAACTTTGGTGGACGAGTCGGACATGTACAACTGGGAAGTAGCGATATTCGGACCCCCAAATACACACTACGAGGGTGGTTATTTTAAGGTGAGTAGCTAATGTTAGCTAGCAGTCGATCTATTGTTCTTTAGCTGGTAGATTTAGGCTACATTTAACTAATTTACTCATAGAGGACAGCCCATGGGTTAACCTTAGCCTCCAAGCAACCGTCTTCAACAACAGCAGGTAAGGTTACAGTTAATAACGTTAACTTAGCTAGCTAATTAGCAGTTGTTCCCTGTTTAATTGTGATTAAACAGTCTCCCCTTCTTTGTTCAACTTTTAATCAACTAGCTACACTCAATCATGATTATTCCATTTTGCCGTCGCCAGCTTGTACACTAAAACTTTTTCCCTATGGCTTGTTTTTCTTAAAATAGAGATTCATTGAGGTCCTTTACAGTGACAGTCAGTGCATCATCACGTTTGACAGAATTACTGTGTTAACATGAAACTAGAGCTGTAAAGATTAATCGATTAGTCTTCAATTATTAAATGAATGATCAACTGTTTTGATAATCGGTTTGAGTATTTTTTTTTTTTTTTTTTTTTTAACTAAAGAAAAGTTTTTAAATTATCTGATTCCAGCTTCTTCTGATTCCAGCTTCTTAAATGTGAATATATATGTGTGTGATTTGGTTTCTTTAACGTTACTCCTTTAATACAGTAAACTGAATATATTTGAGTTGTGGACAACTCAAATATATGTATTCAAGATATTTGAGCACCTTGGTCTTTGGGAAACACAGATTTTCTGAAATGTATAGATCAAACAACTAATCGAGTAAATTATCGACAGATTAATCAACAGTGAAAATAATCGTTACAGCCCTAGATGAAACAAAAGGTTGTTAGCATAACCGCCTCCAGCTTTTAACGTTACCATGATTAGCCAAGCTCATCATCTAACTCATTCAATCATTTCCTTTTGTATTTTACTTTACAAATCAACAGCCCTATCTTGAATAGGCTTTTTGTTTGTATATTCAAAATCGTTTGTCTAAAATCCATAATATATGATAACCTTGGTTTTGAAAATGTAGACAGCCCCAATCTCAGCATGTCTAGTTTTGGTAACTCGTCATAAGCCATTTAATTTGTTTTCTAGCTCACTTCCTCCCTTGAGAGTGGAGATGTGTTGGTTTCACACACATATTTTCCTGTTTATTACTATTTGTGTTATTGACAAAGATGGTTGGCCATTTACAAAGCCAACACTAACAATAACTAACTAACAAGACTGAATTGTCTTGGTCTTGGTCACTTTTTAGAGTGACAGGAATGTGAGCTCTACTTATTGTCATGGCACCATGGCAGTGACCATTGACCTCTTCTCAAGTATGTAGGTATCGGGAAGGAAAATTGGTATTGGAACATCGTTACTGTTCACTACTGGTTGTTCGTGCTGGTTTGCCCTAAAAGTTGGCGCTACAGTACCTTACTTTAGACTCACTTTGAAGTCCCACTCGAAGGCACACACCGACATTGTAAATATAGAATAGCAATGCATTTGCTGCCGTAGCAGAGAGCCCTCTGTTGATTTGTCTTAAACTTAAATGAGTGTGTGTGAAAATCAACTTCAGATATTGCAAAACACTGAGGGGATTGTTGCTCATCCAAGTCCTACGCTAATGTGGTTATTCATCCTATAAAGCACTTTGATTTATTACTTTGTCTGGCAAAGTCAAATGAACCCCTGTTAAAGCTGCTTCAGACTTGCCCTAGATAGTTGTTTTATTGGACATCAAATAAGAAATAATGAGCTGTGATTGAGGTGGCATAATGATCCTGTCTTTCTGAGAAAAAGAGAAGAATGTAGGTCAGGGCCCTGATAGAACATTTAAATTTGTCTTTGAAGTAGTAAGAAAAAAAAAACCTACTAAAATTGTGCATGGTCTCTTTACAAGGGCTTTTTGTTGTGGGCTCATAATGCTAAATCCTGTACACTTTATTATTATAACATATTATGTTCCAAATGCATGAACTGTAAAGCCCACTGTGTTGAGATTATCCAGCATATTGTAACTGCTCTCTGTTTGTAAACCCATCACTTTGGTGCTTTGTTATTCCAGTCGTTGAGAAGCTTGTCCATTTTGCCTCTGGTATATTTCAAGCCTGTGTGAACACAAGCAGAGGGCCCCGGCCAGGCTACCGTAGACGGTGTTCCGTATGTATCCGTGTGGGTGCTGTGTACAGGAATCCTTTGTCGGGCTAGGAATTCACAGCCTGGCTGTGAAATCCACCGCATGGTTGTGACTCATTGTTCTCTGCTGGGTTTCCATCCAACCAGTTTGCCATATTCAAACAAAAAAGAAAGGAGAAAAAAAAAAAACACCCTGTTCTGCTCCAGGTTATTCAAACAAACAAACAAACAGTCATGACACGCTGCAGCTGCACGTTCATCTGAAACAGGGCAGTTAATGAAGTCATACGAAACCCGGCTTAGTCAGCTATTTATTTCACATGGGTGTTGCTCTCAAAGAGTCACACCATGGTGAATACATTATGACTGCAGGCACACAGTGGACTGCAACATATTGAAATGTCATTCAAACAACATTAGATAACTGCCCTGCATCCACAAAACATAAGTAAACACAGTGCCATATCATAATACATTGACCTGTTGGTCTCACAATACGCACCGATACTGACATTCAGTCATCGGTTCTGAGACATCTCCAAGCTTAAGGTCCTTTGTGTGTGTGCGCATTCTGCTTTATCATGTGAAGTATCCCTCCTCTGTCTGTGTGTGTGTGTGTGTGTGTGTGTGTGTGTGTGTGTGTGTGTGTGTGTGTGTGTGTGTGTGTGTGTGTGTGTGTGTGTGTGTGTGTGTGTGTGTGTGTGTGTGTGTGTGTGTGTGTGTGTGTGTGTGTGTGTGTGTGTGTGTGTGTGTGTGTGTGTGTGTGTGTGTGTGTGTGTGTGTGTGTGTGTGTGTGTGTGTGTGTGTGTGTGTGTGTGTGACCATCTACTTTAAGTTAGTGAAATACTTTGTTTATCTGCGGTTTAAATATGAAAACTGTGGTGTGAATGGGGGCATCTTGAACAACTGTAGAATTGAAATTCATGGAAAGTTTATGATCCACCGCAACTGTTTGTTGATCGTGTCTCATAATCATGACCAAAACATAAAAACTGTGTTAGCCATTTTCTATCTCAGTGTAGATCTCTGGTTCCTGACTGTTTGATTGTCTCTCTCCGTTCTTTTTCCTTTCTCTTTAACATCACTGTCTTCTCTTCTCGTATTTTCTTGACACTGTGGAAGTCTTACAAAAGCAAGAAGGGAGACCTCTGTGTTTTTATGAAATGATATGATACAATATTCAACATATCATCTGGGGAAATGATGGCAAGCACATAACCGTGCTGCAATGATTGTTTTTTTTTTTTTTTTTTTGGATGTTTGTGTCTCCTTAAAATGTTTTATTTGCTGAGGAACCCCTTGTTTTTGCAATCTCACAATTTGTGAGTGCTTGCAGTTTTGTCTGATACTGCTACCCCCTCCTGTATGGTGGAGTAACATACAACACAAAACCCACTGCATTTACTGTGCTTCTGTGCTCTCCATGTTGATCAGTTTGAGTTAATAAAACAACAAGGATGGCCATAAAAACATGTGCAGGTCCGTCATCTCTACTTGGGAACTATGACTTTGCCATTTCGGTGACACCAGAGTCTGTCAGTTCACATTTGGCAGGGTTGACCTATTCCTGCGCCGTTTTTGTGTTGTGCACCAGAACAGCAAAAATAAAAAAAAAAGGCACTGTGCTTTATATTCATAACTATAAGGTCATGGTCACAGTGATGTTCAACAGAAACTATGCTGTGTGTGTAGCGACTGCACTGCTGTGAAAAGGCCTGGGATCTGTGAAATTGGATGGCTGGCCTTGTTTGAAGCACTGCTGTGTCAGCACCTGGCATCTTTAATTGTTCTTTTTGTTGCATGCAATTATGACGTAAATGGGATCTCTGCGAATCAAAATATACTGTGGAACAGAACCTCTTTCATATCTCAGTCATGTGGTGACCTCGAGTGGCTAACTAAACACTGACAGACCACTTCTTCACAGTAAGCATGAAAAGGAGGGGTGTTGCCCGTTGGTTTTGGCTTGTCTGTCTTTTTCATCTCCAGACGATCAGTCGACAGACACTCGGTTCTGTTAAGCAGCTGAACGTGTGCCTTCCTTTTTTCCGCGGGGGCATGCTTCATCATTTGTACCAGCTCCATGTTAGCCATGCAGTGGAGGGGAGGGTACCAGCAAGAGGACCCAGCCCGGCTGCAGAGGTCTTGGCCGAACCTGGCTGAGCTGCCGGAGTCATGTTCCCCCCCACCCCCTCTGGCTGTGTCACAGAGAAATGAGAGCAGGGCAGAGGAAAGAAGACGGAATACAGAAACTGCCAGATCAAGAGCAGACAGAGCCTTTCCTTCTAGTGGTGCCCCTTTTGAAAGGAGAGCCTGCTGTGAATAGAGGTGAGCGTGAGGCCCCAGTAGACAGTTAGAACCGTCCCCCTGAAGCCCTGGCCATGTGTTCTTTTTCTCTTCCTGTGTATCCAGTGTGGTAATCATACCTGTGAAACATGGCTGTACAGGCTGTTTGTTTGAAATTTGAAAAGGTATTGTGACCACCTAAGAATCATTTTGTAACATAACTTCAGCTTTTGACCCTTTTCCTCCTCAACGTCCTCCTCCTGAGTTAAGTTAATGAGGCAGGGGCCTGCTGGGTACGAACGTGTGTGTGTGTGTGTGTGTGTGTGTGTGTGTGTGTGTGTGTGTGTGTGTGTGTGTGTGTGTGTGTGTGTGTGTGTGTGTGTGTGTGTGTGTGTGTGTGTGTGTGTGTGTGTGTGTGTGTGTGTGTGTGTGTGTGTGTGTGTGTGTGTGTGTGTGTGTGATTTGCTCTACTCAAGGATCTTCTTTTTTTTTTTTTCTTCTTTTCCTCGTCATTCAGTGCAAGTGGTGTGTGTGTGGATAAGGTCTGTAGAGAAGGCAAAGAAGTGCTCGGGGAGAACAGAATGATTTGTTCTGTTCAGGGTCTTTGCATTGACCTGGTTTACTTCGCCTTGCTGTCACTTTCCACAGGCTGGGCACGTTCACTCTCGTTCCTGTTCTCTCTTCAAGGCAGCTTTTTTTGGCCCACAATCCAAGAAAGGTTTTCGCAGGAAGACGGAATTGATCTTGTATTGTGTTTTCTCAGTAACAAGCCTTTTTGATGAGTCATTTTTTACGTGCTTAGTGGGAAATTGGCTGCTCTTCAAATGAGCTGTTCAGGGTTACTCACCTCACCGTGGATGCTGTTAATTCTGTGCTCAATCCAATCATGAGGCATGACATGCAAGTCAGCTTGTAGCGTGTTGCCGCAAGTGTACTGAGGCTAGCACTTAGTGATGGGCAGAGGTCTTCTCTGAGCTGGTATATCTGAAGCAAAAAGTCCTTCCCAGTAGCAGAGACTCACTGAGATGGGAGAGAGCCGGTGTTGTACAGTAAAGGCTCATATGTGAGTATATAATAAGGATGTGAATCGATCTATTCAATACATGAGTTGATCCCTAGAAACTCAAAAGAGAAAGGTGATATTGGCCTTCTAAGACCCAGCTGCATTGCTCTTTTTCCTCCTTGTTGTGTTTCTTGTCTTCTGTCTGCGTGGTGCTGATGAGATAGGAGACAAATGAGCCAAGCGAGCAGCCTTTCTGTGTTTAGGCGAGCTCTGTGGCCACTTGTTTGTGGCATTGTGTTACAAGGGATATGGTTTTAAAGCCTGCTGGTAAGCTGCATTGTGAAATCATGCTCTTACCTTCTCAAAGGGATCAATGCTCATGCTTATCCTTAATGCTTATCGCCACCTTTCTGATGTACTTGTAGTTTGCATTCAGACTCGCAGGACTGTCATTAGGGCTGCACAATATATTGTTTTTTTTTTTTTATCATAATCGCGATATTAACTGGCGCAATAATCACATAGCAAAAGGATGTGGCATATCACGAAAGACACAAATTTCTTAGTTGAAAGAAAATATCAGTAGAAAACGGCACTTTCAAATGTAAATTTTGTTAGTGATGCCTATTCAATGTTCAATAGTTATTAAGTTATTTTAGTTATTTTATTGGTTTACATGTATACAAATAATAATATACACAATCAATAAAAGTCCCTCAGAGGGGCTTAATCTGGGCACTCTCCATAATCCAATTAAAATGGAAAAATAAACTAAAGTGTTGGAAATGATTTCCTTTCATTTGTTTTAAATTCAACAAGCAAAACAGTTTGCATTTTAGCAGAATATTGAAAGCAGCAGAACTAAGTACATTTTAATATCTATTTATTTATTTATCGCAAGTAATATCGTTATTGTGATATTCAACGTTATCCATATTGCATATTTTCCTCATTGTGTGGAGCCTTAATTGTGATGAATGAAGCTATTTATTGGGTGTTGATGCATATGTTTTTTTTTTTTTATTCAAATATATAAAGCTATAGTGCGTAGTTTCTGTTTCCCCCATGAGGAATTATAACTAAGTAATGACAGCAACACTGTCATTGCATCCAGCAAGCCTTCGGTGATCGCGCACCACCCCCGCCCCTCCTCCACGCAGTTACTTGTAGCCAAGGAGGACACGGAGGATTAAAAAAACATGGTGGACTCTTCAGAAGAGGTAACTATCTTCGATCCAGCTTCTGCGCGCGACAGTCGCCGGACTTTACCACTTTGTAAACATAGCCATCCTGAGAAATACAGAGAGAGTTTTGTGGAGCTGATAGTGTTACTTAGCTTTGTATCAACTCATTTGGCAATGGCTTGAATGTAACGGACGTCCATTATTATAAAAAAAAAAAAGTTACGCAATAAAGCTTTAAGGGCATACAGATCCTATGTAATGAAAGCAGCAATGCTGAGTCATTGGTACCATTTCCATGTGTGTCACCACAGAGCTGGTTGCTCTGGTTTGCTTTTCAGGATTGGACAAAGTGTTTTTTTTTTCACTGTCTGATGATTTTTTGATATCCTGAGTTAAATGACAACTGAATGGATAGACAGTTATTTGCCAAAGGAATTCAATTCGAAGAAAATTACCCCATAACAATGCCAGAAAAATAAAGACGTCTGGGGCTTTCAGAAGTCAAGCTGCTGAAGAGCGTTTTATTCACATTGTTTTGTTGGAAAATCAAACCTGGGAGACAAACAAACATAAACCACTTTACCCACTGGGAGTGTTGGCACAGTGTTACGTTCAGCCGAGTGCCTTCTAGTTCGCTTTTACACCATTTACATTCCATTTTGAATAGGACCACAGTCCATGTCCAACTGACTGTGGGCAGATGTCGAGGCAGGGAGGTTTCCCAAATATACAAGATTAGATTATCTTTGCCTACTTTTCAGCCAATGACATATTATCTTGATGCTGACATTGTTTTGGAAGACAAATCAAGCTCTCCCTGTTGTTCCCTGGCCCTCTTCTTCCTCCCCCCTCCTGGCTGGCTCCTGTTGGTTGCACTGTTGCCAGCCTGTAATGTGTACAATGCTGGCCTGAACCCTGCACTCTGAAGGGCCGCCAATTTTCTAGCAGGGTCAGTCGGACCCGGGGATTTAGTTTTGTTTTTTTGTTTTTTCCCTACAAGCAGCATTCTCTCAGGACTGTGTCAGTGTTTCCTCTCCTCTCTGGTTTTATATGGTGAGAGCAGGTTTATTCTGCAAATCAGGATCACACAATACCCCAAATACAACAGATGTGGCTCCTGTATGGAAAGTCAGGTCACTGATACACTTTAAAGGCAACAGATACTGAAATACACAGGTCACACTTATAGTGTTTTGGTCTGAGCGTTGATATGTTCCTGCTACATCCAGCCTGGTTTAAATGCTACATTGCACGCAAAGAGGGATAAGACCTTAATGTTGAGCACGAGTATTATATAAAGCACAACCCCTTTTTATTCCAAGTAAAATCCCCCCTCCCTCCTCCCACCAACACTCTAACACCTCCCTTCTCCCATGCACCCGATCCCCCTGCCTCCCGCTTGTCTGTTCACTGTGGCGAGGACCAGCTGACCATGCCAAATCAGCACATGTGAGCAAGTGTGTGTATATGTATATGACAGAGGGAGGGGGGGAATCAGCAGAAGGTTTCATGCTGTGAGTGACGTGCGTGTGTGTGTAATCAGAGTAGTCGGTGTATCTCCCACCATCCCACCCATGGCACGCCTAATGGAACGGGAGAAGGGGTCCACGCATAGTAGCATTTATACGGTGTGGGTGTGGTTTCAGTGCATATAATGGCAGAACATGGGTGTGAGTAGTTGATTGTCTTTGGTTGCACTGACAGCTGGAGAGGACAAACGCCCACAATGTCTTTATATCAGCAGCTCCCTTCACCCATCGGTGTGTCTTTAAGCTCAACACACTTGGCAGCTAAATGCACTGCCTCCCTCCCTCCACACCGTATTACATTACTGTCATTAGCTCCTCCATGCTCAGTCACCTTTGTAGGGTTTGCCATGACTCTACAGCTACTATTTATAGGGTTCTTTCAATCACGTATTGATGCAGATCAACATGATTGTGGAGATCTTCATTCAGCAGCTGCTTGTTGACGTGTGTGTGTGTGTGTGTGTGTGTGTGTGTGTGTGTGTGTGTGTGTGTGTGTGTGTGTGTGTGTGTGTGTGTGTGTGTGTGTGTGTGTGTGTGTGTGTGTGTGTGTGTGTGTGTGTGTGTGTGTGTGTGTGTGTGTGTGTGACTATATTCGTGGGGTCCAAAAACCGGGGAATACAGTATACTTGTGGGGTCTGCACAGCCTTGTAGGGCTCAAAATGCTGGACCCCACAAGGTTAAAGGGCTGTTTGAGGGTTAAGACTTGGTTTTAGAATTAGGTTAGGGTGAGGGTAAAGGTTAGGCATTTAGTTGTGATGGTTAGGGTAAGGGGCTAGGGAATGCATTATGTCAATGACGGGTCCCCACAAAGATAGTGAAACAAACGTGTGTGTGTGTGTCATTCTGGATTCAGTTACCCCTGGGAGACGGCGGCCACAAACAGTAGTTTTTAGCAAAGGTATATGTCGATCCAATACACACTATAGGTTTTCTATAGTTAGGTTGCTCTTTTGAATAGTTCAGAGCAAAGTAGTCATGACTTGTCTGTTGGCAAAGGGAGAAGTGCAGATAAACAGCCTGCCTTTCGCAATGCTAATACGTGTCTTCTCTCCCCCTCAGGCTCGGATCAAGTTCCCCGTCGACTACCCGTACTCTCCACCTGCTTTCCGCTTCCTCACCAAAATGTGGCATCCCAACATTTATGAGGTAATTGTGACCAGTATAAATTAGGAATCGACCCGATGCTGGTTTTTCAAGGCCTATACCGATACTGATTATTAACAGGTTAATCAAATCGATAACGGATATTGGGAACCAATATGCATTTACAGTGAAAATGAAAATCTTTAAGTCAAATGTAGGATTTCGGAATGTTACAAACTCCGACATAAAACTTTGTTTAGATGCTTTAAGCAATTATTTAATACATGAGAAACTTTCAACATAATGCACAGTAAAAGATAGTGTTGTGGGACATTAAGTCAGACTCAGTGGTGAGTGAAACCGAAGCAGAGGGACAGACACAGAGCTGTAGCTGAGCCAAAGTAGGGCACTTTTTAATGAATCAACTTGATCGGTTATCAGGCAAATAAAACGCCCATACAGATAATCTGCAACCAAAACGGCCTAGTATAAATGCTTGGGCAAAACATACAGGAGCTTCTCATAGGCTTTGTTAATACACCTGTGAGCTAGTGTCATATTTGTAGGGTACATATGAGTATAAGATAACAAACACTAGATCCTGGTCAAACTCAATTTCTTTAGGATTTTTAAATGTTTATTTTAGACAAACTGTAGAACAGTGTCCAGTCATATATATATATATATATATATATATATATATATATATATATATATATATATATATATATATATATATATATATATATATAGTGAGGAAAATAAGTATTTGAACACCCTGCTATTTTGCAAGTTCTACCACTTGGAAATCATGGAGGGGTCTGAAATTGTCATCGTAGGTGCATGTCCACTGTGAGAGACATAATCTAAAAACAAAAATCCAGAAATCACAATGTATGATTTTTTAACTATTTATTTGTATGATACAGCTGCAAATAAGTATTTGAACACCTGTCTATCAGCTAGAATTCTGACCCTCAAAGACCTGTTAGTCTGCCTTTAAAATGTCCACCTCCACTCCATTTATTATCCTAAATTAAATGCACTTGTTTGAGGTTGTTAGCTGCATAAAGACACCTGTCCACCCCATACAATCAGTAAGAATCCAACTACTAACATGGCCAAGACCAAAGAGCTGTCCAAAGACACTAGAGTCAAAATTGTACACCTCCACAAGGCTGGAAAGGGCTACGGGGAAATTGCCAAGCAGCTTGGTGAAAAAAGGTCCACTGTTGGAGCAATCATTAGAAAATGGAAGAAGCTAAACATGACTGTCAATCTCCCTCGGACTGGGGCTCCATGCAAGATCTCACCTCGTGGGGTCTCAATGATCCTAAGAAAGGTGAGAAATCAGCCCAGGACTACACGGGAGGAGCTGGTCAATGACCTGAAAAGAGCTGGGACCACCGTTTCCAAGGTTACTGTTGGTAATACACTAAGACGTCATGGTTTGAAATCATGCATGGCACGGAAGGTTCCCCTGCTTAAACCAGCACATGTCAAGGCCCGTCTTAAGTTTGCCAATGACCATTTGGATGATCCATAGGAGTCATGGGAGAAAGTCATGTGGTCAGATGAGACCAAAATAGAACTTTTTGGTCATAATTCCACTAACCGTGTTTGGAGGAAGAAGAATGATGAGTACCATCCCAAGAACACCATCCCTACTGTGAAGCATGGGGGTGGTAGCATCATGCTTTGGGGGTGTTTTTCTGCACATGGGACAGGGCGACTGCACTGTATTAAGGAGAGGATGACCGGGGCCATGTATTGCGAGATTTTGGGGAACAACCTGCTTCCCTCAGTTAGAGCATTGAAGATGGGTCGAGGCTGGGTCTTCCAACATGACAATGACCCGAAGCACACAGCCAGGATAACCAAGGAGTGGCTCTGTAAGAAGCATATCAAGGTTCTGGCGTGGCCTAGCCAGTCTCCAGACCTAAACCCAATAGAGAATCTTTGGAGGGAGCTCAAACTCCGTGTTTCTCAGCGACAGCCCAGAAACCTGACTGATCTAGAGAAGATCTGTGTGGAGGAGTGGGTCAAACTCTCTCCTGCAGTGTGTGCAAACCTGGTGAAAAACTACAGGAAACGTTTGACCTCTGTAATTGCAAACAAAGGCTACTGTACCAAATATTAACATTGATTTTCTCAGGTGTTCAAATACTTATTTGCAGCTGTATCATACAAATAAATAGTTAAAAAATCATACATTGTGATTTATGGATTTTTTTTTTTAGATTGTGTCTCTCACAGTGGACATGCACCTACGATGACAATTTCAGACCCCTCCATGATTTCCAAGTGGGAGAACCTGCAAAATAGCAGGGTGTTCAAATACTTATTTTCCTCACTGTATATATATATATATATATATATATATATATATATATATATATATATATATATATATATATATATATATATATATATATATATATATATATATATATATAATAATCTCCTAGTATTTTTTTTTTTTAAATCTCATTTGTAACTATCTGAGTAACTATTGTCTGAACGTGTTGGTGTATTCTCTTGTGTCCCTAGAACGGTGATGTATGCATCTCTATCCTGCACCCACCAGTGGACGACCCACAGAGCGGAGAGTTGCCTTCAGAGAGGTGGAATCCCACACAGAACGTCAGGTACGCTACATAATGTTCTCAAGTCCGTCCTAGTTTATTTTGTGAAGCACAACATGAACGGAAATGACAAGCAGGGTTACTGTTTGTCCAGTGGCTGACAGCTGCCTCCTTAAATGTAACTATTTGAATCATCAACAGTCTCCCGCAATCCAGTCATCAATCTTTTAGTCAATTTGTCAAATGGTGATGGTTTTTTTTCTTCACTTCTCTCACTGTCCACATTTCTGCATTTGACATGTGGACAGCAAAGATCAGATAGTCATGGCTGAAATCAAGCATGAACTCAAACCGCTGATCTTAATGTTGTGAAGTCCTGTTCTGTCATAATGTTGGGATTTTATTGTTGGTATTATTGTCGCAGTGGTGTTTTAATGTTGTTGTTGTTGTGGTGGTGTTTTATTGTTATGAAATCTTATGTTAGTGTTTTTATTAGGGGTGCACGATTCAGAAAATGTCACGATTCAATATCGATTTTCAGACTCAAGATTCAATTTCAAAACGATTCTCATTATGTTAATGTAGTTACTTTTCCCATGTGATTGCAGTAGACCTACAATAAAAATCAATACAGACTAAAAGCTTCAGGTATCATGCAAGTGTTTGTGCAGCTTGTATCCCATTTCTTACAAATTTCTGGAGTAAGCATTACTGGACCCTCCAGCTAAGTTTTTAGATTGATTTTTCTATCTAGCAGGATTAAGATGTGGTATGACAGTTCAACTTGCGAAAACTTGCCATAGTTTCCTTCTTTTGGGCTATTATCATATGCTAATATAGCTAATAGCATTAGCTGTTTTAAAATATCTTCCTCCAAATCATGGCTGTTTAAAAATACTGATGTGAGGGTTAGAACTGACAAACCTGCCAGTCGCACTTATGTATTTCAGATGATGCAGTATCTAGGAGCAGCGATGCTATTATTATAGATTTTAGTGATTATATTAGATAGGACAGTTGTTTGAGATCTTCTCTCAACTGCTAACCAACTTTCTGCATAGTAAATGCAGGAAACTTTCAAACATAAAAGTATAATTTATTAGGGTTGGGTACTGAAATCTGGTGCCAATATGGCACTGACTGTCAGCATCTATTGTAAAAAGTGACAATGCAGATTTTGGTGCCTCATTTTGGTGCCACTTTAATGCTTGCGTGACTCTCTGGTGCTCCAAAACGGACGGTTGGAGGCAACAGAAGCATCACTGCACATGACGGTAGTTAATACTTAGGCTATGTTTAGACGGAAACGATCTGAAGAGAAAACGCAAAAATGGCGTTGCGTTCTCACTTTTTATTCCACGTTTAGACGAGTGTTGTGGGGGGGGAATCTGAGTGCATATGGTGTGAAATTCGATGTAGTATGCACAACAAAAGCTGACAATATTGTCTGGACAGACGAGGAGGTGGAGTTATTGCTCAAAATAATGCGCACACACCCATGCTACACACCCATGCTACACACACACACACACACACACACACACACACACACACACACACACACACACACACGGGGCACACACACGGGGCACACACACACGGGGCACACACGCGGCACACACACATGCGGCGCGCACACACGCGGCGCACACACACACGTGGTGCACACACGCGGCACTCACACACACACGGCACACACATAGGCTACACACACACACACTCTCGCACAGTGCGTTTTTACCCTTTAGACGGGAAGGCGACGGTGGAGCGTTTTTAAGATTTCCACTCTGGAGGGTGGTTTCACTTTTTTGCCGTCGCCGTCTAAACGAAAGACACATCTGATCAAATATTTTGTCGTTTTCACCCGCAAGAGTCATCGTGTAAACAGGGCCTTAGTCTCGCTTTGCCAGACCTTCCTCCACAGCGCTGCGGAAGAAGGTCTGGCTAGTCCACACAACATTCCGGAATAGGAGAATAACGTGCTCTGATTTATTGGCATTTCTTGAAATCACAATATTTTTGGGCAGCGCTGAGCGCCAGACGCAATAACTGTGCCTCTGCAAAATAGCCTCGGAAAGGAACTTGTTTTGGTGGAAAGTGCATGTAGGGAGGCAAGCTTGGTGTCTTGATATAGACTAGTTAACACTACACTTGGCAGCAGGTAATGTCAGCCCAACGTTAGCTAGTAGCTGGCATAAACACGGGGTAAAAATGCTTTATTTATTCAGCCCCTGCAGGGGGTACAGACACAAACTTTCATAGCTGGATTTAACTGTGTCCACAGTAATGGGCCTTCTGTAGCCTCTGAGATGATGAGGGCCTACTACAGCTGTTTCAGGCTGCTGATAAGATTTGTAAATACATTATGTTGGTCAGCTCTATTGTTGTTGCTAAAAGCCAGTCTGAAATAAACTTCAAACTTCAATGATCAGAAAAACAAAGTCAGTCCCATATTTTGTATCACAAGTACAAGTTGATTCAGCTGAGTCAAAGTAGAAATAATAATGTCAGTATCTCTAATGAACGGTGGGCGGCTTCAACAGATGACAGCAGAGACAAATGGATGTTCTGATGTTTAGCGGGCTGGTTGTCTGACCCTAACCTTCATCTCTCCCCCTCTCGTTCTCTCTTTGTCCATGTGTCCTTTCTTTCTTTCAATCTTTCCATCTCTGTTCTCAATGTCTCTTGTCTCGTCTTACCTCCATCTTCCCTTCCCCACCCTGTGTCCCTCTGTTGCCCCGGTCCTCCTCCTGTATTGCTTTCCTGTATTTTAATCTCTCTCCACTCTCTGACGTCCCTCTCAGGACCATCCTGCTCAGTGTGATCTCTTTGCTGAACGAGCCCAACACTTTCTCCCCCGCCAACGTGGACGCGTCCGTCATGTACCGCAAGTGGAGGGACAGCAAGGGCAAGGACAGAGAATACATCGAGATCATCAGGTACCAAGAGGAAAAACAGCAGCGCGCACACACAGCACCTTTCACACTTCAAATGGGAGCTTGTCAGCTTAGCGGGTACATAGAGCAGCAGCACTGAAGCTCTGTGTGTCCTCATCTGCTTTTTTTGTTTTGTTTTTCTCCTCTCTTTCCTCCTCACAGGAAGCAGGTGGTGGCTACAAAAGCTGAAGCGGAGCGGGACGGCGTCAAGGTTCCCGTCACGTTGGACGAGTACTGTGTCCGCACCCAAGTCCCACCCACAGACGACGGCTCCAACCTCTTGTACGATGACTACTACGACGACGAGGAACTGGAGGAAGACGACGAGGACGACAACGAGGACTGTTGCTATGACGACGACGACTCAGGCACCGAGGACTCCTGACCATGCCTTCCCATGATGTCTCCCTCTCGTCCCTGACCAGTCCCTGGCCTCGCCACACACACACCTCTCTTTCTTGTCATGGACTGAACTTTAACTCCCTGCCCCCTCTTCCTCCTGAATCAACCCCCCCATCCTCCTCACTTAGCACAACCCACCCCCCCCCCCCCACCCCCCCGTCCACCTTCTGTCACATGTGCAGTCACAGTATGCACACTAAAACCTGATGCTTCGAAGAGAAGAAAGCTACAGTTGTTTTTTGTTTGTTTCTTACATGTTTCTCTTTTTTTTTCCATTTTTTTTTTTCTCCATTTGTTGTCTGAGTAGAGGTTACACACGATGCACACACACAGTAGCACAACTTACAGATAGTAGTACTTCCTCATCTGCTTCCGTTTGTCTGCACTGGTAACTAATAACTGGTTGAAATTTCCTAAAAAAAAAAAAAAAAAAAAAAAAACGTTTTAGCTCCAAGATCTGTTCCTTCCTCTGGCTTTGAGTGGAACAAAGTCTGTCTGATGGCCAAGTTTCTTGTAGAAAATTTGGCGGAGGAACGGTCGCGCCTTTATCTGATGTCATCAGCAGGGTGGAATGTAATGTCACAGGTCAGATCAGAGTAAAACAAGCAGGGAGAATTTGCAAAGTAGGCTAATTTAGAAAGCTTGGCACCTTGTGTGTGTGTGTGTGTGTGTGTGTGTGTGTGTGTGTAAAAGCTGAGTCACTTCTGTCTGTGAGCCGTGTGTGTGACTTCTGGTTTAGCGGGCTGTTTGAAGCCCTGCCATGCTTCACTTCTGACCTTTCTTGAGCCCCAAGGCTTGTGCGGCACCAAACAGGCAAGTTGTCCGTTAAAAAAAAAAAAAGAAAAAAAAAAAAAATTGCTGTTCACACTCCCTTGTGCCTTCCCTCACTCCCTGATATCACAGATCTCAATGACTTGACTGGATGAGCCTGCCTCGGTCAAAGCAGCCAGACATACAAAGGTGGCCGAGGGAGATATTCAAGCTCACAAGGTCTCAGGTGGGGATACTGTGCAAACAGCGCCCTCCTGAAAGAACAAACGTATTTATAGCAGCACCTGTCAGATTTGTCCATGGCGTGATTGAGAAAGGTGTAAGATCCAACAGCTGAACTCAAGACTGGAATGTAGATAAGAATCCCACAATCGTCCTCTTGACTGCCACGCAGCCTTCAACATATAAGCACGTGCTACTAGTGGCCTGGATGCATTAAGAAACAGCTAGCTGAGCCTGTTGCTGCTCCTAAAAATCCAATGTACTGTATTTAAAAAAAAAAAAAAAAAAAAAAAAAAAAAACCTATGCAGTCAGTGCTTGAACCTTCTTAATATGCAGTGCTTTAAACGTGGCAGTAAAGCTGAGCCTTTTCAACAGTCTGACCTGAACTCCAGCTTGAGGTTTACAACCTGTAAGGGCTTTGGACTGACTGTGTCCTTGGTTAGAGATGGACATGTGTAGTTGTATCTGTCTTTTATGTTTGTTGGCGGTGTGTTATTCTAATTTAGAGTAGCACAAGTCTCCAGAGCGAGAGTGAGATTGTACACCAGCCTTCACCAGAGCTTGCCCCCTAGTGGCAGCTCTGTGTACTGGCATTTTTTCTTTCTTCTCCCCCACCCCCTCTTCCCCTGAAATGCTCGACTGGGCCGCAGCCATCTTGACTCACCTGAATCAATGAACCCTGTTACCTCAGATGAGATCAGGTAGCGGTGTGAGTGATTCAGAAGAATGCAAATGGCCTGATGAACACTCAGACTGACAGGGAGTTTGTTTTCAGTCTACGCTGTCAGACGGCCCACTTCGTTCCTTCTCTCCTAACTGCCAGGAGTGCTCTGTTGCACACTTAAGACCCATCCAACAGTATTTCCGATGAAATTCCCAACATCGCTGTAACCATGTTTCCGTTGTGTGTGAATATTTGCCGACCGTTTATAAGATGTGTGGAGAAGAAGCAGAAATGGGGATAGGGTTGATCTTTGAGCATGAACAGGAGAATGTTGTTCTTCACTAGCATGCTGTTATGTGTTTGTGGTTTTAGATCTGCTATAAGGGTGGGGGGGGGGGGGGGTTGTCTCCAGATACTAAGGTCTTCTACTCAATTTTATCTAAAACTGTTGCATTGTGAATGGGCTGAGGATTGTCTGTTTTTTTTGGGAGGGAGGGCTTCTTTTACTGTTTTGATGTAATCTTTTATTTCCAAATTGTGGTGCGAGCTGCAATGTTTTCTGTCTTATATGTATTAAGTGCTGCGAATATTGACCTGATTGTTTAAAAACCCAGGGTTGTTCATGGAAGAACACGACTAAATGTACCAACTTATTATACACGAATATCATAACAGCAGAAAACTTGTGCAGAACCAAATTGACACAGCACACTACATAGTAATTGTTCAAGCCCCGAATGCTCAGAAATGAGTTCTCAATGCTCACTAATTGACTGATTTCCATCACGCAACCTACGAATGATCCTTCTCCCCTCTGTTTTGAGGGTTTGGGGTGAATGGAATTTGATTTTTTTTTTTTTTTTTTTTGGCAAACTACTGTTAGTTTTATCGTCTTTCCTCCCCACTCGTCCCCCAGTTCTCTGAGCTCTGATTGGTGGCAGCATCACTGAGGGTAAAACCCAGCATTTAATTACAGAAAACTACAAGAACCTCAGGAAAAAAACAACTACCAACTAACAAACACAAAACGAATCCTTTTCCAGCTGAGTGAACCTGACCCCGGGGAGTCTCACTTTTTGGCTTCAAGGGACTGTTTACAATCTCTACCTTGATATGCACATGTGGATATTTGACGATCACTTGATGTTTGTTTTTTTCTTGTTTATATTTTCTTTTTTTCTTATGGTTTGTAAATCTATTTAAAATCTGAAATAAAGATCTTTATTAGATATTGACCTTTTATTTTAGTTTTTGGGGTAAATGGGTGACTTGATTTTTAAAAGTCCCTTCTCTGTGTTCTCTTATAGACCCTTAAAATGGAATGAATGAATGAATGAAACTCAGAGCTAGCTCTGAGAAGTAAGACATGTGTCCTTCCTTCTTTACTTTCACTTCATGTTTTTCTTTTTTTTTTTTTTTTTTTAAAACCTTTTTTAGTAAAAAACCGTGGGTTATGTGCATGATGAGATGTGTACCCAGTAGGCACTCTGCTGGACTCATCTATTAGAAGTGGGAATTTTGGAAATTACTTTTTTTTTTTTTTTTAAATGGACATGGTTTCTTTTTTTCCTTGTCTTCTGTTACCTTCTTCACTCTAAATATGTGAAGACATGGTAAGACATTTCTGTATGTTCTGTCCATTGCGAATCATCTCTCTGTGTCAACATGGTAAACATATCTGCTGAACATCAACATGTTGGTGTTGTCACGGTGAGCATGTTTGAATTTAGTTTGTAGCAGCGCTGTGCCTTTAGTGTAGCCTCACAGCTGCTAGCATATCTGTAGACTCTTGTCAGATAAAGAATGGTGCTGATCTTATAAGGCATTATATGCAACTAGACTACTACTACATACTACTACTACTACTACTGGGCAGCAGTAAGGGTACTGAAATATGGACAAGGAACAATTGTGATAAGCCTGTCTCTCGTCTGGTTATACTGTAGGGAAACAAGTTTTGTCTTTTTATGTCATGCTGACTTCTAGCTGTTTTGGATATTCATGTATCTCTACAGACAGTAAAGACTGTCTACACATTTTTGGTAAACAAACCATTTCACTGTAATGGTCTCCATTGACAAATACTGGAATGGAATAATTCAGTGTTGGTGAACGATGCGCAAGTATGATTATAACACAGGAGTGTGATTACCAAATACCAGAGATAAAAGTAATCTGATGTGCTCCTTAGTTGGACGAGTCCAGTAATTATGCTTTTGATTAATCACATTATGGAGCAGGTTATATTGCAAGAAACCTCTTACCTAAAAGCAGCTATAACGGGCCCAGCATTATGCAATAAGCAAAATAATAAATTAATAAGAAAATAGAAATTGGCTAATCACAAATATTATTGATAGTTTTATTTATATATATATATATAAACACTTCAAAATGAATCATCTATTCAATCGTCTAATGCTGCAGAGGTTTTCCCACGCTTCTTACATCTTGCCTGAAGAAATTATTAAGGAGATTAAATTGATTAATGATTTCAACTCTGTGGGTATTCAACCCTTCTGATTCTTTCTTTGCAAACATGAAGGATGAAAGAAATCCTTTCATCAAGAGATGCACAATGAATTGTCTCAACAGAATTTTCTCAATGTTCAGTGGATAAGTGGATTTATTTATTTTATTTTGTTTAAGGTTTATTTATTAGGGACAATGCACACTAATAATACCTAAAAGTAAAATGTGCCAGAATTAGCCTGGAGGCTATTTTACATCTGCTGTCCCTGACTAGTGGTAGGAGGTCACCCTAAAATGAGATAAAACGATTATGGCGATAAAGCGATAAAACCATGACTTTTTAACACCTATAGGTGAAATTATTTCTAAACAGTATTACATGCTTCACTCTGTTTGCACGTGAGTTGAGTTGTCTTCTCACTTCTTGCATGTCACAGTTTTTTTAAAGATTATTTTTTGGGCTTTTCCGCCTTTTATTTGACAGGACAGCTAGGTGAGAGAGAGGGGGAAGACATGCAGGAGATCATCACAGGTTGGATTCTAACCCTGGACCTCTGCGTCGAGGTATAAAGCTCTCAGTAGATGTGCGCCTGCTCTACCCACTGATCCAACCCGGCCACAGCATGTCACGATTTCTGAAGATTTTTTCTGTGGGGAAATTGATCAGAAAGAAGTCACAGGAAGTAGTCTTTAATTTAACAAACTTAAAAATTGCTGTTGACACTAAAGGCACAATCCTCCTTCGGTCTGACATATTTCCTGTCTTGTCTGTGCAGCTTTACTGGAGACATGATAGTTGTTTTTGGTAGACCCAACTAATTGGGCAATGCAGATATTTTCAAGAAACTAATAAAGGTTCCTGCCACTGTGTCTTTTCTTTCATGTGCATTTAGAAATTAATGTGATCCTGAAACAAACTGAGGTAAGACTGTTCTTGCCTACATAACTACACCAGAGTGCAATAACTTTGTCTTAGTGGAGACCAATGAGGTCATATCAACTGCTCTGGTGTATGTTTTTCCTCAGCTCTCCTTTATTTTAGTGAGAATTACAGCTCTGTTTGGTGTGTAGGATTGATTTTGTGGCAGCTTCATGCCTCTAGGGGGCAGCAACAGCTTGTTTCTTGTTACACATCAGCTGTTTGTGGTCTGTAAGAAGCCTGAGGGTAAATGATAGATTTCAAAACAGTCTCCCATGTGAGTGTAATTTTATAATTGTTTTTTTTTTCAATAGCAGTCTATTAAAATGTATGTTTCTCTTCTTTTATCAGCTCAAACGTCTGGGATTCTGCAATCAACACCACAATCAAGGCCACAATGTTTCCCTGTCTTGGTTCTCCCATAGGGGGCGCTGCCATCCCCTTAAATATACAGACATTAGAGAGTAATATGGGCCATATATTCCACCCTCTCATATGAAAGTGTCACAGTATCTTCTGGTTCATTTCCACTTTTCTCAACATCCACTGCGACTTTGTAGATAGACTGCCAGTGTAACTCACATGTTGTGCTCTCATATGCTGCTCCTGCGCATGAGTTATAAGGTTTATCATCTCCACTCTCTCATTTCCTTCTGGTAAAGTGGACCTATGGCAGTAATCTGGAATATGAAAATCATCAATCTGTGAATTGCCACGAAGGACAAAAAATGCTGATCAATTTACTGAATGCTGGTGTTTCAGCCCAGCTCTGTGTGTGTGTGTGTGTGTGTGTGTGTGTGTGTGTGTGTGAGAGAGTGATCTTTCCATATATTTTTTTGCATCCTATCAACTCTGCCTTGAGCTCCCAGGTCATCCCATCTGTCTCCCCCCACAGCGCTATACGGAGTCCATCACATTTGTTTCTTGTGGCGACAGGTCTGACATTTTGCCCTGCGTGTGTTGAGTCCAAATGCCAGTTCAGCGGAACGGAATAAGCAAGACACTGAAATGATCCTGGCATTTTCAGCATTGCTCCTCTCTCTGTGGTTTCTTTCATACAGTAAAAAAGGAATACTCTGTTTAAACTGCAGGGAATAAACCTGGATCAGAGCCAGATGTTACAACCCGCTGCCCTCTCTCACACTGTGACCTTGTCCCCCCATCCCTTCTCCAGCTGGCGGTTTGGCAGCAGATCTCTGTGCTTCAGCCGAGTCAGAGGCCCTCGGTGACCTGCGGAGAGCTGGGCAAACTGGGTGAACTGTAACAGACCGGAGAACGGAGGAAATGTGAGATGAGAACAGAGGAGGAGAGAGGGTGGTTGATCCATGTGTCAGGATGTGAGATGTCTGTCAAAGCAACAGAAGTTGTGTTGGAAGTGGGTTGGCAGGAAGGAGAAGGATGGATGGCAACAGCACGCCATAAGAGAGAGAGTGGGGTAAAAATGGACCCTATGACGCCTCAACATAATGACTGGACGTGGAGGGGCACCAGACCTCCTGCAGAGCTCAGTCTGACAGCCTTGTTTCTGCATACTCGTAGACTTCCTGTCCTTCCAGGAAGCCAATCAGGAAAATTCACAGGCAACCCAGCAGTAGGCCTATACAATGTAGTTAAATTAGCTCCACATTTACAAGATATAACATAAAAAATATATACATGAATACATCAATAATTATAATCTAATTACATACATTATTCTGAAATAATGTATGTTGTAATGTAATAAGGCTATACTTTTACTTTTGTATATATTTTAAGTATATATTTGATGCTTATACTTTGGTACATTACTTAAGTAAAAGTTTGAATGCAGGACTTTTTACTTTACAGTCTTTCGACACTATGGTATTGCTACTTTTACTTAAGTAAAAGATCTGAATACTTCTTCCACCACTGGTAGTTACACCTGTCTATCCACTGAGAGAGCAAGCATGTTCAGCCACACTTAAAAACGTCTGTATTATCCACTGAGGAACTGCACTTCAGTACTTTTGGGTGTGTAATAGCCTCAGTGTTCTTCACATTGTGAGGCTGACAGAGATGTAGGGCCCGGCCCCCTTAGTGAGTGCAGAACAGACGCATTGACCTTTTCTCACGCTGTCCTCGCCTCAGATGCTGAAGATTCAGACACTTGTGTACCGATCTCATTATTTCGTAAAGGAAGCTGTTAACAGTGTGAGCACGGAGTACTATGACATTCAAATGTTCCTCGGCAGATATTATTTCCATTTTAATAAACTTACATATGTTTTGTGTACTTCTGTTGAATTTAAAAGGTAGTATTTATTTCTTTTTCAACAATTAAGGGACTGTATCCTGTAAAAACACTTCAGGTTCTGTGGTCAACTGTAGTGTTGAAACATTGATTCATTTATTAGTCAATAGGCTGAATATTCATCACCATCTGTTTTGATATTCGATTAAGACATTTGTCAAACATTCCCTTTTTTTCACACACACACACACACACACACACACACACACACACACACACACACATATATATATAGTAGTTTGTTATAGACACAGGGAGACGATTCGAAAGCTCTGATGAAGAGAATGTACACTAAAGGGACAGGTCTATAGGGTGCTGAATGAGCCCTGCCCTGGCTTCAGATGACAGACAGCAGTGGGTGAGGGTTCAAATGTGCCTCTGCAATCTATATGGTAAGTGGCTCTTTTCAGAGGTTGAATACGTCACAGCATAAACTCTGAGGAGACCTCAGACGGCAAAATGTGCAATTATCTCCACTGCTTTACATGCATACTGAGTCTGCGTCCTCGTTGCTGTAGGTCGAACCTTAAAGTCCAGGTTTACTTTCATTACCTCGTGAAGAATGTGATGCCACAGGTTTATCCTGCTCTCTGGATTCGGATTTCTGTGTGTGTGCATATTTTTACTCATGCATGTGTAAACAGACATGGTTTGCATGTGGGTTGGTAACTGTTCCATCCATCCATGTGAACCTTTGTTGTCTTTAAATATCAAGACAAATGTTTTACAAATGTAATTTATAACTGTTGCATATGTATTATGTGTCTGAGAGCAGGTATCCATACATGTGGTTGGAGATGATCTTTCTGTGAGTGAGTTAACCCGACTTAAAGTCCCTGAAAACATATTTTCTTCTACACATCTTCTTAGATGTAGTCCTGCATGAACATGTTCTTTGCCAGCAACAAAACAGTTTTGTTTTTTTCTCAGGATATTTGGGCATTTATTCTGGCTTTTCTCACTGGTTTGCAGTGGGCGAGGCTCCGTAGAAAAAATTATCATTTCACATGTTTCTGTGCAACTCCACGTGCCACACCTAGGATTGGGCATCGAGAACCGATTCCTACTTGGAATCGTTTCAAAAATTACGATTCCAGTAGAATTGTTTCTTTATTGGAATCGTTCGGAATCGTTTAGAGGATTTGGATATGCGCAAGTTTTGGTTTCCGAAGCAGCCCGGTGCTTGTTGTGTTGCAGCCTTGGAGCACAGTAAGCAGCGCTCATGTGTGGCTTTAGTTTACATTGAAAAAACCCTGTAAAACTGCAATGAAAAAAAAAATACCATTGAATCAAAATAAAACTTTCCTCTTATTTGTGAAAATAAGCATGTGACTTGTTTCACCTCCACCCCTCGAAGAATTGGAATTGAGAATCGATAAGAACCGGAATCCAAAGGAAGAATTGGAATTGGAATCAGAACTGTTAAAATCCAAACGATGCCCAACCCTAGCCACACCCCATGCACTATGGCCACATCAGAAACAAAATAACACAGATATATCCTAAAGTTACAAGTACAAAAGTAGTGCATTAACCAAGTGTAATAAATTAGGGGAAATACGACAAATTCATTTTTCATTTAGGCCAAAAGACCCCACTGTGTTAGCACTGATAAAGGAACTGAAGGCTGACATTATTGCCATGACATTTAGAACAAATATTAATGTCCCCCTCTGGGAGAATTTCAATAACTTTGATGCTCCTCTGACTTTTCATGGTGGCGCCATCAGGTCCATTTTTAATTTGTCCAATACTTTGGTTTATAACCAAATATCTACACAACTTTTGACATCAGCCTCAGCTGTACATTGTGTTTTGTGATGAATACAGTTTCCTAACTTTACTTTGTTTCTGATGGAGGCAAGAACATAATGTAATAGAGAAATACTTCAGATTTGATACGACATTTTCCTGGGCTATAAAAAAGGGCTGAAATTAATCTCATCTTCCATCTGAGTGAGGCAGAGACAGGCAGAGCTGACACCTCTTCCAGGCTTATTCACATGAACTGTTTTAATCAGCGGTTTGTCAAGCTTTTATTGCCACTGTCCTTGCTGTCACTAGATATTCACTCTCTCAGCAGAAATCTGTCCATTTCTAAATCCCTTCCTGTCAAGCCAATGCAGCGCTGTTATTGGTTCTATGCAACTGATCTTTAATAAAACAACGGCCTGTCCCTCTCAGTCCGCAGGTTACTTGACTTAAAACCAAGCAATCTGGACAAATAAAGGTCTTTTTGTCCTGCAGATCAATGAAGTCAGCGGGGCCCTTCCTATTTTAGACGGACAAATGAATTTGTTGCCATAGTAAAGTTTCCAGGGAAACAGATCAGTCGGTTGAAACCCAAAGACAGACAGACGAAAACAGAGAAGAAGCTAAATTGAATTAAACCACACAGGTGCATGTGCTACGCAGCATTGTCTGCTCAGCTGCATGTGCTTTTCCAGGTCAAACTGTCTTATTATAGCCTACATAATGATTTCCTGACACACAGAAGCTCTGTGCTGTAAGGGCCATAGCGAGGGGAAAAAAAATCCCAAACAAAACTGTCTCTTTTGATGAGGATTGAGCTGAAAAAACACAAAGCGTCACGTCTCTTCTTCACTTTAATGGTGTTCATGTCTTTGGGAGAAAGTTTGATTGTAAATAAATAGAGTGTCATGTTAGGCTGAATGATTGAGATACAACAGAGTGAAATCAATTAAAAGAATTATTTTTTTTAATCCTTGGGGAAAGAAAACAAGATGAGTAAAGCAGAGTGGCAGTGATCTCCTTATTATATGATATCTTTATTATATTAAGTACAGTTGCAGCACAAATATTCCCATAAAACATCATGGTATGAAGCAGTGACTTAAAAATGTTAAACCCACCTGAAAGATTCATCTGCCTCTGATATGTAGCCAGTGTGTTTTCCAGTTGGTTTGGCTGGGAAATACGGAAGCGCACAGTTTGATCTTATTGGTCAGCTGCAGCCCTGTGCCGTTTATAAAACGCACCCAGGACAACAGGAGCTCCGGAGCTGAGACCGTGAGGGCGCAGAGCAGCGCCGCGGAGCGCACAGGCTTTACCCGGGGAGAAAACACCTGTTACTGACGGAGCAAGTGGACAAAGACGTGTGTGTCTCTTTCTGTAGTGCGGTGAGTATATTAGTTATACTTTTCTGCAGACAGGAGCAGTGTGTTACCCCCAGACTACACGAAGACAACGGATTTGAGAGGTTTTGGAAAACGGACTGGTGCGTAAATGGAGGAAGCATCGCACCTGTTGAATTGAATATCCGCTTGTAACTTTTATTGAATATTTTTCTTCAACTTTTGTACTTTTAACTATTACGTTTTTAGTTTTAGCTTATTGGATTAATTCATCCTAGAAACATTATTATTATTTAAATTCGCAAAATCGACTATACATTTTTTTCTCTCTTTCTTTTCTCCACCTGCCTTAGGCGATATGTTTAAAGTAAAAGCCAGAATTAGATCTTAGTTTAAAGAATAAAATGCAAACGATAAGGGGGCATACATATTTAATGTCAACACAACGTTGATAAATGATAAAATAAAGAATGCGACTTTAAATTTGGTCCTTTAAAATAATTGAAAAAAAATAGTACCCTTTGTTGTCAATCTATTCCTAGACTGACTCTGTATTTACACCACCAATCAATGAAGCCTCTCTGCTGTCTTAGCACAATTATGCCTGTTTCATTCTTTGTAAATACTGTATATTGTATATTTGTCTGTTCAAAGACTTCACCTTGCTGCCTGTCGATAATACGTGTTGGCTGTTAGTTCCCTTGCCCTAAAATGCAATAAGCCAAGGAAATGAACTGCAGTTCAAGAGAGAGTTTTTCTCAAATAACTACAGCATCTGTAATCAATAGCTCCAAAAGTTTAGTATGCTGTAGTGCAATATTTCCTTTTTTTTAATTAGTTTTAATCGTGTAGATGCTTAAGGCTTTATCTGCATCATCAGAGCTACACCACAGGTGTTATTTTTATCTCTCTGCTCCCTGTAGAGTAACCATCCTCTGATCATTCCCCCCCCCCCCCCCCCCCCCCACACACCCCTCCCCCCTCTCCCCCGTGTGTTATTAATTTCAGACAAACCTGACTGCACCTACTCCACACGCCCACACATCCCACTGTCTTGTGGGACCATGTGGGTTCTTGATAAGATCCGTGGGTCGGTGGAGACCGGCGTGCTGCGTCAGGGGGAGAACGGAGAGAATAAAAGCGTCGCCTACAGCAACGTTCTTACCCCCGACAAGATCCCAGACTTTTTCATTCCTCCAAAGCTGGTCAGTAGCCCCCCAGAACCTGACATTCACAATGTAAAGCCCAAAGAAGGACTCCAACCCTCAACTTCAGAGCAAATTATCGGCAGTGGGAAGAAGATCAGCAGCCCAAGAAGTCCACGCCTGGTATCCAAGATAGCAGGAGACACCAAAAACTTGCTCAGAGCAGCAAACCGTCACATTATACAGATAGAGAGTGCCGATGATGTTGGAGACACCAATGCAGACCCAGGGTCGCAGACAGCAATGTCCCTGCCTTATGTACCCAAGACTCAAACACCTTATGGCTTTGCAACCCTGAAGGAAAGCCCCCACACTCGCCGTAAAGAGTCACTTTTCCACTGCGAGCATACCAGTCCTATCACCTCCCCAAACCCCCAGAGGAAGACCCAGGGGAGAAGCAGCGAAGGGGGAAACCACCTGAACCCAGGTGACTTCAACACTTCTCACATGAATCCGTATCGGTACTTCAGTGGAGGGGAAAGTGACACCTGCTCCTCAGCTGAGTCCTCTCCCTTCAGCTCTCCCCTGCTCTCCCGCTCTGCCTCCCTGCTCAAGATCTTCACCCATGAGACGCAGGCCAAAGTTGGGAAAGTCAAGCGGACGTTCGCTCGCCACAGCTCCCTCTCCACCGACGAGTGCAGCTCTGCCGAGCCCAGCCCCAACATCCAGCGACGGCTCAACGTCCCCTCATTGCACGGTGCCGGAGCGTCAGACCACGGGCTCCATCGGGAGCACACCATCAACCTGCACAAAGGCGGGACGGTGAGGATCAGCGCCAATTACGACTCCAGCACCTCCCGTCTGCTCATCCGGGTCCTGGTGGCGGAGAGTCTTTACGACAATCACTTTGACATCAAGAGCATTAACTGCTGCGTGTCCGTCTATCTGAACCCGGGCAAGCTGCAGAAGCAAAGGAGCAACATCATCAAGAACAGCCGCAACCCGGTCTTTAACGAAGACTTCTTCTTTGACTCGATAAGCTTGGTTCAGGTGAAGAACCTGTTGGTGAAGTTCAAGGTGGTCAACAAAGGCACCAGCCTCAAGAGGGACACCCTGCTGGGAGAGCGAGAGGTGCCTCTACCCAAGCTGCTCTCAGGGGTTTAAAGCCACAGGACCCGGAGGTCAAAGGAGGCAAAAAACAAGGAATGAAACTTAAATTAGATGCTTGCACTGGTTTCTATTCAAACTGCTCTTTTTATTCCAATAGATGAAAACGGTTAACATTACAATGAAGGTGGAGGTAGTGAAATATTTTCCTAGAAGGAAAGTGAGGTTTTTTTTTTTCTTTTCTTGGAGATCTAAAATTATCGAAAATGAACATATTGATGTAGCATACATGAACGGATGAAGGATTTATGGTGGTCAAGGTTTGCCTCGTTCCTTTTGCCAATAATGAAAGCTCATTAAACCAAGCCAGGCTCGACAGCAACAGATGAATTCAACAGATGAAAGGTTTTTTTTCTGTACAGCCAACTTCCTTAGCCCGGTCAAGTTCAAAGGTTTGAGGACACCTGTGCATCAGCCTGTCTCGGTATCCTTGCCTGGACTGTGTTCGCCGTGTGTGGCATGGTTTTATTATTGTAATGTGGCATAAATCCACAGCAGCACAGGATGTGATTCTACATTACCTACACAGTGTGTTCCGCACAAAGATGCTTTTGTAAATCAATGCTTTGAAGTGGCAATACATTCTAATGTGCAAATGACCCTTTGATCCCAGTTGCCATGGCCCACTCCTACAGGAGACGGTGAGGGACAAACAGAGCAGCCACAATAGCCACATTTACATGCACATCAAAAATGCAAAGTCCTATGAATGCCATTATCCGATTATGTCAGTCTAATTATATTCTTAATAACAGAAAATAGAACTGCAGTAACATCTGTGCTGCCAAAATCTCTACGTTTTGTCTGTAATTTAGTACAATTGAACGTTAAAGTAAAAGGTGTCCTGTGGATGTTTCTAGTAAACAAAAAATAATAATAATTGTACTAAATGTACTTAATTGCTGTTTGGTTAAAATCTCTTGAGCCTTTTGAAGGACGTGTGTGGACGTTCCATCTGCAGTGTGTCAGGCATGCCCCCATCCAGTGTGGGCACCTTGATTAAATCCTGTGCAACTAGGCAACAAGCTCTCGCCACATCTTCACTCTGCATTCAGACCGGTTGGCGATACCTCTGTGTTATTCTGCACAGATTCTCAATTCCAAGAACAACCAAGACAATTGTTTTTAGTCGGTCACAAAGCTTCAGTCAAACATGTAAAATCTGTCTTACTAACATTTGTTTTGATGCTGCAACCTAAAGAATAGCATTTAACAGATTGCACTGCTTTTTGGTTCATTTTGATAGCAGTGGGACAAGTAACAAGGTGATTAAAAGTCACACTTTTACTGTGTAATCAAATTAAAACAGAATTTAATAGTCCTCAATTTATGCAAGCAGGCTGCTGTCTTAGTCACAGTATTGGTAGTGGACAAATACATGCATGTAAATGTAATAAATATCTTATATAAGAAGAAGAACAGAGCACTGGTGTGATCCAGATGCATGGCATGAATATGTCACTGAGATACTGGTGTTTGCATGACATGCTCAAAGTTTTATGAAACCCTAAAGCCTTACTGTGTGTGTGTGTGTGTGTGTGTGTGTGTGTGTGTGTGTGTGTGTGTGTGTGTGTGTGTGTGTGTGTGTGTGTGTGTGTGAGAGAGAGAGATAGAGATAAAGAGAGAGAGAGAGAGAGAAAGAGTGTGTGTGTGTGTGTTTTGATTAGCATGACATTTTGTCCAAAGTAGTTGATTTTCTATGTAAGACATGTAGTATTTTGTTAAAATGCTTTTGAATGGGTTGAAACGTGTGATGGATTTGTACTGTATATAACTACGTGTTTACTAGTTTCTACAATTCCAATTATGCACCAACGAGTGAGCAGTGCTGATGAGAGGCATTTTAATTATGTCTGTTTTAACTTTAATGAAGCCCAGGGGGAAGAGGTGAAAATGTCAAAAACTAAATAAGGTGAACAACAGCTCTTGCCTCGGAGGAGAGCGACTATAGACATAGAAGAAGTCCGTGACATCAGCGTGATGCTAATTACTGAGGTGTCTTACACACTGCCCCACTTTACTTCTGAGAGGATTATTATCACCTGTTGTTTGTAGCTCACTTGTAGCACTGTTCTTGATGTGCTCTATATCCGTTAAATACAGTGACACTGCTGGTTGGCTTTATTATGGTGTGAAAGTCAGTAAACTGTTGTAATCCCTGTTGCAAACATACAGTGCCTGCTCGTAGAATTATTGTATTTTCTACTCAAGCTTCCTAAATTGTACTGAACCCTGTTGTTACCAAACCATTTCTGAGGTTTCTTCAAGCATGATTAACATACTTCAGTAGTGTCAGTAATGACTTTCAGTGGATTCATATTGTGCAGTGGTGGGTCGCCTTGTGCTCTGATTCTAGATGAGGATTTGCTGCCAACACAAATGTTTAAAATAATACATCTGAAATATAGGCAATGTGTTCTGCAAACTGTGTCCTATTTTTTTGAATAACTAATTGCTTTGACTGTTTTCATGTGGCTTATCATTTAATAGAAATGCAGGAAGAAAAAAACAATAAACAATTATACTACTTCAGGCCAGGACTTGGGCCATGTGTCTGAATAGAACAACCTTATAGCATATCTGAAGACTTGTAATATAATGAATATAACGGTTACACTTTTGAGCTTTCTTTCTTTTGTCTAAAGATCTTTGACAAGCAACCAATTTTGGACTCCTGTCTCTGAATGGTTTCAGAAAAGGCAGAAACCAAAGACAAAAATGTAGGCTTTACATTTCACATTTGACAACACAGCACCACAAAGTTGCATCACTTTTTTCTGTCATGAACAGGAAGGAGACTTACTGAATTGGTTTGTGCACTTTGTATTGCTTTTGTGGTGGATTGTGAGCTCAGCTGGAGGTTTCTCTCTAACAGAATTATATTGAACATTACAGTTTTTTACAATCGCTATGGCACTTTTTTCAATACTTTTAACAACTTTCCTAAACTCTTAACACAGTTAGCACAACATCCATCTGTGTAGGCTATACAATTAACACATTTCTTGTTGCTTTGACACAAAATGCATACAGTTAACACAAATGTTAAATGATTGATCTTCTTTTACACACAAGCTCCACCAAGACCAAAACAATGGATCTTTACTGCCAAATTTACAAATGCTTTCACACTGTATGTCAGAACAGATAACAACATGTTCTTAACCTAACTTAAATGCTAAAGTCAAAGTGAACAGCTGATAATATTTTAAATTGAAACACAAATATATCCCCTGCATTTTATACATGCATTTATTGAGAAACAGCTGATTGAAGCTATGCAAATAGATCAATCACAGCTGATTCCCTTCTAGGAAACACACCACTCAGGTGTTGAGGTTCTTTCAATCGCATGATCATATGGTAGGACATAAAAGAGGACCTATTTGAACAATATACTGTAGATGAACACAGAAAATAAGAAAAATGCCTTCACGAGGGAGATGAAGAGGAGTACCAGGACAATTCTGTCTCTGTCTCCTTTTTTTCATAAACCGTACATTCTATAAAGCTACTCTGAGATGGGTCATTCATTTTTTGTATTGAATCTCTGCAACAAAAGAAACAAAACGGTGGCTGGGTTGGGTCAGTGGGTAGAGCAGGCGCACATATACTTGGAGGTTTATGCCTCGACGCAAATCCGACTTGTGACGATTTCCTGCATGTCTTCCCCCTCTCTCTCTCCCCTTTCTCAACTAGCTGTCCTGTCAAATAAAGGCGGAAAAGCCCAAAAAATAATCTTAAAAAAAAAAAAGAATAAAAATATGCATGCATTTACTCAACCCAACAAAACAAAAATGTAGAGAGGCTTCAAGAGAAACTGCAGTCCAAAACACAATCGATGATCAATACAATATACTATTGTCTATTGTATAAGGGCAGACCTGACACATTTAAAATAATGCAGTTTCTGTAATTCCATGGGATGTTCTATGATTGACTAAATGTTCCTGTTGGGAGAGAACATGTGTTAATGTTTTGGAAGAATTATTTGACTTAGACACATGATTGGATTGTCTTGGTAAACACAGTGTGTTGTATTAGTGAATTATTGTATTTTGAAAATCAGTGTTGAAATTAACTGTTTTGCCAATCGTGTGTTGTAGGTGTGTTGGTGCGTTAAGAGTTTAGGAAAGTTGTTAAAAGTATTGAAAAAATTGTCATAGCGATCGTGAAAAAACTGTAAGAGGTGATCCCTTAAATGCGTTTTTTGTTTTTGTAAAATGTAAACATTCTTCCCGTTTAACTAGTAGCTTTGCTAGCCAGCGAATGGCCTAAAAATTGTTGTTAGATTAAAAATGGAAAGATAACTTTGATTTTTATGGGGAAAAAATAGGTGTTGTCAGTGGAAACTATGTAGTTACTACCTAATTCATATAAAGGGGTAATTCTCTGTTTTTATTTCTACTTCCATTAGTCTAAGTAGGTTTAATCTCCTGCTACCATTAGCATGTTAGCCTGTTATGTTAGCATCAATTTTAAAGTGTAGCTGAAACTGAAGGAAATTTTATTTGGTTGTTTTCACATAATAGGTAAAACTTGCTTTTTTCCGAGAGTTAGATGAGAAGATAGATATCACTCTTATATCTGTAAGCTACGTAAATACTGAGCTAGAGCCAGGAGGCGATTAGAATTAGCTTAGCGTAAAGATGGGAGATGGCGTGAAACAGCTAGCTTGGCTGACTCAGAAGTTAGTGAAAACAATACGCCTACCAGCACCTCTAAAGCTGATTAATTAACGTGTTATATTGCAATT
The DNA here is from genome assembly GCA_023566125.1 of Zingel zingel. NCBI lineage: Eukaryota > Metazoa > Chordata > Actinopteri > Perciformes > Percidae > Zingel > Zingel zingel. The sequence goes on along the minus strand of CM042322.1, from coordinate 19,303,767 downwards.
GTTTAATTTATTCACAAAATGAAATGCAACAATGATAAATTGTGGTTTTATGGTGAGTTAGGCCTACCTGCTGTAACTAGTAGCAACCAGTGCCGTGACTTAGCAAACTATTATTTTAGAGGTGACATACAGAAGTCTTAGACAAGCGGAAATATTGACCTGTTGGTGGCGCTAAATAAAATGTCAGCTGACCTTCAAAAGCAATCAGGATTCTCCCTTTGAAGATCATGAATATGTGTACCAAATGTTATGGCAATTCATTCAATAAATATTTCAACCTGGACCAAAGTGTTGAACCAACAAACAGACAGCACCATATCCAGAATCACGCTGATTGTGTGGTTAAAAACAAGGTTGGTTATTTTGGTTGACTTTTGTTTGATCCACAGAGGAGAACTTTTTATTTAGCCTGCTGGTGGAAATCAGTCCTTGTATCCCTGCACTCAATAGCTGTTTAATTAAACAAAGGGCAGAGAGGCTTGACTGATGACATTTAAAATGAGAATTGAGTAAAGTGTATGTGCGTGTGTGTGTGTGTGTGTGTGTGTGTGTGTGTGTGTGTGTGTGTGTGTGTGTGTGTGTGTGTGTGAGTGTGTGTGTGAGAGAGAGACAGAGCTTGAGAGTGGTGGTCAGCTTTGTTAAATATACTGTACATAGCATCCCTCAAGTCTTCCTGTCTTGACAGGTTCTCTCTGAAAAATGAAACTGAAACGTGCCCATCCATTACTTGACACTGAAATCTTTAATTTATTTCCGATGGAAGCTGGTTTCCATGTGCAGTTGCTGTTCTTGTTTTGCGTCTGGCCAGTGCAGGTAGAAACTTTTTTACTGTAATGCTACCACCACTACTGTGTTAATGGATGTGAAATACTTTAATTAAAGGAAAGGTTCCACAGCATCTCTGCTCATGTCGTTATTGATTTACAGTTCATCAGTGCACTTACCTAGATGAGGTGATTATATTTGTGTCAATTAAGTACAGTAGAAAGTAGAAAATATTTTTGAAACTTTTTTGCTTTTAAAGCTTTTATAGTGTTTTGTACAGTGGCATAAACGGGAAAAAAAACATTATTACTAACATGCAATACCAGTTAAAACAATACGTGATAGTAATGGATAAAAACAAATTAAAACAGGGAAAAAGATAAAAAAACAATATTAAGACAAAAACAAATATGGGCTATCTTACTGGTAACATCAGAGGATGCAAATTAAGTGGTTTTATTGCACCTGCTAAAAGATACATTTAAATAATTTTCACCCAGAGATTTAATACCACTGCTCTAAAGGAAACTTTTTTTAATGGGTAGTATCATTGGCAATTTTGTTTTCTTTCTGCTAGACTGAATAAAAATGTCTAGAGGTGCTGACTTTTGTCGACCTATAATGTTATTGCCAATAACATTAATTGAATAAGCTGATAAAGATGACCAATAACTTATTGGTCATCTTTATCAGCTTATTCAATTAGGTTTCCAAACAAAGACCAAAGACTAAAACAGACTCAATAAATGATCTATAAGATAGTGTCATCAATTTCTAAAATTGTTAAAGACTAACAGATTGCATCTGTATTAATTAGTTGATAAGCTCACGTCAATAATCGTTCCATGGTACTTTTACCTTGCTTTAAGGTGTAAAGGTTAAAAGTGCAAAAATGTAAAGTGCAGGTTGGCTTCTTAGTGTTTTAACTGAGGCAACTATACGGACATTTACCATGAATAAGAGATGAAGATGTGCTTGTGACTGAGAGAATGAAAACAACCCTGTGCTCGTCAATGTTCAGACTTTGAGTAAATTCCCAACATTTTCTGTCAGGATAGCATCACCTCATCTCATCTCTGCTCTGCCTCTGTCCTTTCTGTCTTTCTAATTACTTGATTCACCACAGTAATGTGACACTGTCACTCCCTCAGACTAACCCCAAATCTTGTTAATGACGTCTTCCCACTTAAAATCCCATATCTAACAGAGTTTTCAGGCCTCCTGTCGTTCTCGACCGCTGTCCCTCTTCCTATTAACGCCAAACCCAAACAGAGATATTAAACATCTCATCTCTGCCATGCTGTCTGTATTTAGCAGGGTAAAAGTACTGCACCATCACCATTAGCCTCCGGGAGGAGTCAGTCTTGGAGCTGCATGTTTGGAGAGGAAGTGCGTAGGAGGCTTAAGGAGTCATGAGCTGTTACACACCAGGGAAACAGTAATGGCTGCTGCCAATGTCACATTTTCTATGCATCTGCTTATTTGTCCTTTTCAAGAAAACAACTTTAAAGCTCCACTCGTCGGCCTTTTTATAGTAGCAACAGCAGCTCAAATGTATAAAGTGAAATTGGTCCCTTGTATTAAATATGCAGTTCCCTTTAGCGCTATGGAAACTTGTCTTATGGAGAGGAGGAGAGAACCTCACAGTACCAGCCCCGAGCAAGCCAACCTTGAAATCCATGGCTGCTCCGTGCATCAACAGTAGTGACAGCTGTAGTAATATTCAGTTTATTAGCACATCTGTCTTATTTGTGTATCATTAAATCAGTCTTAGACAGTAGGCTACTGTCCAACTTCTACCTGTGGACATATTGTTATGGTGTTTGCATGCACAAAAAACAGCTAATGCGTTGTTATCAACTGGTATTGCTAACAATGGCTAACCTGATAAGATCAAACCCCAGAGTGAAACTCGGGTGTGACGTCTTTCCCAGCTCCGGCTTGGAGTTCTGATGTAAATGGAACGCACTAAAAGCATTAAGCAGATGTTTGTTTACCATATTCACCTTCTAGCTTAGCGTGTTAGCATGCTAACATTAGCTAATTAGCAATAAACACAAACTACAGCTGAGGCTGATGGGGATGCCATTGGTTTTGCAGGTTTTAATGCAGTTTAGACGAAAAGACAGAGGATCACCAGTGATTCTTTTAGAACAATATAATTATTATATTGGGACAATGAATTTCCATGCAAGATATCAGGGCAATTCACTAAAGTTGTTGCGATATTTCAGTCTACTTTGGACTACAGTTCAGAAACTGGAAGCGTGTGCTGTTTTTTTTATTTTTTATTTGCAAACTTTTACAAATATGATACTGGCTTATAGTGTTTGAACAATTCGGCATCATACTTACAAAACATATTAAAAAGATATGCATTACCATCCAAAGAACATTACAACATTACTTAATGATAAAAAATAAAACTCAAGAAGAAAGGCACTTCAATACATAAAGAGAGAGAGAGAAAAAAAGCAATGACAACTGGGAAGCGAGTAGGCCTATGACTTTTTTTAACTGGCTAGCTAGTAGTCAGTAATGTTTAAAATAAAGCAAAATGTTGCAAAAGAGGAGTTTCTTTAAATCTCCAAGGAAAACATTGTGAGAACAGATAAGAAACCTCCTTCATCTAGCTAAGTCTCGCGGTCGTGTCTGATTATAACTGTTAAATCAAGTTCAGCTGTGAAAGACTTGTTACATTTACCAGACACGTCGTCGTTGGAGAATGGCGACATCTATCTAACGTCACTAACCGGTGAGGCAGATCATTTATTATTTTCAGGTTGTGTGACATGCTGTAACCTGCAATTTTTTTTAACATTATTGCCAAACACAGCTAAAGTTAACCTAGTAACATTAATGTAAGCTATTTGTTTGGCTTTTAAGGGACGACGTGCCACATTATTCACCTCCGTTGTGAGATTTGTTTTTCTTTAATCGTGAGAAAGCACATAACTTGTCTTGAAGAAGAAGAACAATAATATTATAGCCTCAGTGTCGGTTACAACGTTGAAGTTGGCTTCCGATTCACAGCGTCGGATTCAGCAGGGGAACATAACTTAGCTACATTGCTGAGGGACTGATCCTCCGTTTTGTGAACCTCTTATTGTATTGAAAGCGTAGTCATTAAGGTAAAGTATCAATTATGTCTAAAACACACTTAGATTTGTGAAAGCTGTATTGTCTTTGTTATTTCACATTGAAAACCATTATCAAATCTGGACTAAATTATCCCAGATAGGCTAAAGATTCTTAAAAAGATAGTTTCAGATTTGGGAAAGCTTTATTCTATTTGTGAAAATGCAATAACAATATATTTTCCTGTTTTTTTCATATGTAGACACATTGGACCAGGTCCAGATCCAAAACCAATGTACCCAGACTTGTCATTTCCACTATTTATTATTCAGGATCCCACACAAGCAACAGACTCATACAGATCCTCTTCGTTCCCAATTTATCCACACACTAACACACTATTAGGTTTCCTGTGCCAGCTGCACACCAGACGATGCCACTGCCTACACCCGCTTACTGTGCCGACAAGAAAATGTTTTCCAATATCCCTCATCTGCCTTTCTTCATTTCCATCCTCTGCCGGATGTCTCTCCCAGCTTGTAAATTGATTTATAATGCTGTCCTCCTGAGTAGGGTGGAGGATGGGAGAAACAAAGTGGATGCTAGGGATCTGGGAGGATGGGTGCAGGTTCTGGGTGTGACGTGGCAGCAGCAATGAAAACCTATACTCTGTAGGGCAAATTAGATTGGGTCAATTTCTATCGCCTGCTTCCTTGAATTGAGGGAGGAAAGGTTTAGGGCTGTCATTGGCTTTGGGATTACTATGGCAACCACAGAGCAGAATAGTTCACTGAGTGAAGGAATGAGGTGTGTGTGTGTGTGTGTGTGTGTCTGTGTGTGGTGCAATCCAGTATAATTGCAGCACGCTGTGTATGGCCTCAGGATTTGTCATCAACAAACATGCTCCACGAGCAAATTTCACATAATTTCCCACGCGCAGATATTGCTCAACGCGCACTAATTCAACAATTGAGAGTGAACAGGCATGTGCGAGCGTGAAACTTAACATAGGGAGAGGGAAAGAATGGCATCTGCGCGTATAAAACTAAGCAGCCCGCTCACAGAACAGCCACCACGCGCCCGAGAGTGTCTGCTGTGTGAGATTAGCGCCAGGAGCGGAGGAGGGCATATATGCTCTTGCAGGTAAACTCTGCTCGCGAAGTTGATTTGTGTCTGCATGAAATTGACTTTTGACATTTTGGTTGCGGAAACCAAGGAGGCACTGGCCCTCCTCTGATTGGTCACTTTCAAGGCGATCCCACCCACGGTCCTCCTTAGTTTACCTTGATTGACAGCTTTCATTCAGGAAGCTCGGAGTTGTTGTCATGGCCGAAGAACAGCTTTTCTGTCTTTATTACAATGTAGTGCAATATAGTGTAACTAAAAGGAACATAGGCTATGTGTCTCATGGACCCATGGTCTACCCCAGTTCACGCAAGCGCAAATGTAAAATTCCAAGCCAATAGGAATACTTGGAATTGATGGTGGTGGTCAATATTCATAAAAAAGGACAAGTTTGTGAATGGCAATACAGAGTCTGATAATGAACAACTACAAACGTTACGCACTGGGGCTTTAACTTAGGCTATTAGTAGCTATAACGCGATCACATTAATGTTAACGTTAATACACCATGTTATTTCTGTTTCTGGAATAATCAGACTGTCCAGGCTCGATGGTGTTTTTTGCCTCCAATGGCGCCTTCCAGGCAGCTAACCCTAACCTTAAACCTAAACATAACCATTACCGCGCTGCCTGGGAGGAGACGTTGGGGGCAAAAAACACCAAAGACCACTGTCCAGGCTCATAGCCAGGGTGCGATTTGTGAAAAAAGCAGAGGTGGGGACGTTTTTCCCATTCAATACCACAATACCACAGTAGTACCACTCGGCCAGCCATGCCAAAACACTTATTTATGACTTCAATGCGCAATGGAAATTGAGCTCATATGAAATAGCACAACATGATGTCAATAATTACATCTGGCATGACCAGATATTTTATAAATATCTTAAATAACACAAAACAACTAAATGGTGGTAGGTAATACATCTGATTTCATATACTGCTTTAGTAAAAAACATATTACCTGGCTGACGATGGGAGCAGCAGGACGCAAAAAACGAAAGTTACTGTTGCACTAGTCTGGATATCTTGCCGTGCCAACCGTGCAATAAAGGTTTCCTAAATGCCATGTATATAAATGTGATGTCAGCTTACTAATTGATTGCGGGTTTTGTGTAGATTTGGACTTGTATACGTTTATTCCACTTTGTTTAAACAGCGAAGTGGAGAGGCCTCGTTCACCTGTTTGGAGCTGGCTGCTGAATGTGACGCTCGTATCGGCCTTGCTGGATACACCGTGACTCTGTTTGTGGATCTACTGATCGCTGTGGATTACTTTTTTTTCGTGTCATTGGATTACGGCAAAATACAGATCTTTTTTTCTCATTGTGTCTTAACGTTTTATGGTGAGTTTGGAGAGGCATCTCAACAGACTGTAGGTCCAACACTGATTGTTCACCGTTACATTTTGGTTGAATTTAAGCATCTGTCTATTGCGTTCCAAAACAGCCGTGCCTCGATTGGATTTCATAAGGGCGAATTGTTAAATTGTTACAATGTAATTTAAAATCTGCTTTAAAAATAAACATATGATTTGGAATATAATGTTCAGCTGCGGCACCTTTACCACGAAGCCTAGTGACCAGTCCATAGCAACCAGTGTTGAATTGTTATTTCCCAGTGTCCTTTGCTGAATGGCCTCAATGTTTTATTGTTTTATTTCATGTGAATACTAGTTTACTAGAGGAGTAACTCAGTATTTGAAGTAATGCAGTAATGCATGAAGTGTGCATTTAGTTTCCATGCTTATTGTGTTTCCACAACAATGTTAGTGAGTAAATCTACTGAAATGGCCACCACACCATAACAGAGGAGTGTGATGCGTAAGATGAGAATGCAGAGGCGAACTCCTGTACATCATGGCTGTAAAAATCAAATGGCAACTGTATGTTTTCAAATCATTTTGAAGGGTCATAGGAAAATTATTACTTATGAGGGGAGGGTCAAGTCTTTTTAGGTTAGAAGCCACAAAACTCCTCTGGTGGCTCCTTAATTAAATAACGAACAGGTCCTTATATTATTATACATAGTAGTACTGAAGATTAGCTTAAAAATTCATCCTGACCAGGGATGGATAAATTATTCAGATCATTTACTTACAATAACAAGATAAAAACACTTGACTACAAGTAGGTTAAAAGCCCTGCATTCCTACTTAAGTACAAGTACTTAAAGTATCATAAATAAAAGAATTGGTTCTGGAATAAAAAAATAGTTTTAACTACTACTACCCTCTCTAGTGGGTCACAAAATAAATCTTGGGGTTCGTGAGATAAACATACAAACGCATTTCTACTACACAAATCTATATTCATCTTTTGGACTTTTCTTATTGTTGCTGTTATTTGTGAAATATTGGATAATTGTACCTCTTTGGGCCTCAAACTGTTATTTAGATCAAAGTAGCTGAAACCTGGCGTGAAAATGGCTCACACAGACCACTGAAAGATAAAAAAGGGCCCCAACTACACACTTTTTTTGAAATGGGGTCACATGCCAAAATATTTACCAAGTATTGTATTTTATAAGCTTATGTTTTAAGTAAACCTTCTACAACATAACTAGTATACAGCTGTCAGATAAATGTGATGGAGCAAAAAGTTTAATATTTCTCTCTGAAATGTAGGGGAGTAAAAGTAAAAAGCAGTAGATATTGGAACGGCAGCCTATGGCGTAGGGTACGGCGTAGATTTAACGCAGGAACATAAATTGGGCATAAGTGGCACAGCTTACTGGGACACCTAATGGAACAGAGCCATCATTGATGTTATCTGTGTTTTTTTTTCTACATTTGTCAAAATATGTGCTGTGCAAAAGGTCTTTTTTGGGAAGATCTCTTGTTATCCTCAAAACATTTTCTCTTCTAAAAGTGTTACCTGTTTCAAAAATACTTATATATCTTTTATTATATAAATCTTACATTTGTTTTGTTTGTTGGACTATATTTTGCTAGTAAGCAATGGGGCTACTGTACGTTACAAAGTCTAAACAGTGACAATGGCTTTCTTTTAAAAGGCAGATTTCCCCCAAAACTATTTCCTTAATAATTTCAAGGTTTGACTGGCACAGCAACATTTAGGCTTAGTGAAATGTCAGTTACAATCACGTGTTAATTCAGTCCTTTATCACCACAGTCAGACAGAACGAGAGCAGAGAGTTAAATACAGTCGCACTGAGAGGCACCTGTACAAAGGAGGTTATAGATAAGGAGCATTAGTGCTGTATTTATCACCTGGCAGTCAGCACCATTAATGATCAGCGGCTGCTTCTTTATTGGCCTGACCTCCAATGACCATGTCAGCGTGGCCCTAACCAGTAAGGTTGTCAGACCAACGGTTCAGAACCTAAAGGTATTCAGTTTACCGTCATAGAAGAGTTTAAAAACCCAGAACGTTTTCACATTTGAGAAGCTGGAACCAATGTATGGAATGCTGCTTTATTTAATATTATGATATAAATAAATGTGGACTTACGAAATGAAAATCCGCTTAAATAAATAAAAAAACTATTTATTTATTGAACTATATTGACTCATTTATATATTTACATTTATTTATATATTTATTGCCTCATTTATTTATTTCAAGATGTATTCATAGGGTAATTTATTTATGAATTAATTTATTTAATATTGAATAAAATGCCATTCCCATACCAGTAAAGTGATTTTTCTGAAAACAATGTTCAAACTATTATTTGATTTTTGTTGTCAATTTAATTAATCGATAAATCTACTACTTGTTGCAGCTCTAGAATGGATAGAATAAACAGTTGATTTCAAAATAAGATATTAACCATTCAAACATTTTGGAATCTGCTCTCATAAAATCACTGATGGAGTGAATATAAAGCTCATGAGAAAAGATAATTAGTGTAATTATTCATGTTGAGATGTCTCATTTAAGGGCATCAGAACATATTATTGGTTGCATCATTGAAATATTGACTTATAATCAGAACATATTATTGGTTGCTCATTGAAATATTGACTGATAAAGGTGAAGCATTAGGCTATATTGAAACAAAACAATCAATAGTTATTGTGGTTTCCCACCTTTTTAGTCACCTTATCATCACTGTAGTGATGGAGGAGGTACAATGATGTAAAATATTGTATGCATTTGTCTTCCCTGATTTGTCACTGATAAATAAAGGACAGGAAAAAGGCTACCTCTATTGATTTTAAAGGAAAAACAATAAACCGGGTGAAAGGAAATGAAAGCAGTTTCATTAACTAGTAATCAACTTTCTGTAAACAGGGCAAGGGCTTTTTTCCTCCCTAATATCTCGTCATATTAGGATGATATTGAGGTACTGTACTGTTTGTTCTTTCACAAAGCAGCAAATTATTCATCTCTTCCAACAGTGACAACATCCTTATCAACAAAAGCACATGACGCTCTTTCTTCTTCATATCTCTCTTTAAACCTCCGTCTTTCCTTTTCACAGCTTCATGGGAAAATATCACATATTTCAAAAAGGTTCGTTTTTCATTCTACAACCAGTGTTGGGCAAGTTACTTTTAAAAAGTAATTTGTTACTAGTTACTTCTTCCAAAAAGTAACTAAATTAGTTACTCAGTTACAAATTATAAAAGTAACTAGTTACTTCAGAAAGTAACTATTGCGTTACTTTCAAGTAAATGTTTAAATGCTCAAACAAAGCGTGCGGTGGGCACTGTCTCCTTCTCCTTCAGTGGTTTTGGCCACTAATTTCGTGGAAGCATGCAACGTTGAAAGATGTTTGAGTAAGTTTGAATTACTTGACACCAACGTGGATAGGCACTTTTGCCCAGGGCATAATGATATTCATATAATTTCACGATTAAAGTCATTCCTTTAATTTCTTGGAGGGAAAAGTAATGGCTATACTTCCATCTAGAGAAGGCTACTTTTGGATTATTTGGGCTCGCCATACCTGTCTCTCGTTGACTGACTCGCTTGTGGTGTTTGTTGTGTGTCCCACTATGTGACCAAATTAACTGAACGTCACCAGTAACAGTACCTTAGTGAAAACAGTGTGCAGTTCATTTTTATCAACAGTTTGCTTTATTTGCAATCCTTTCTTACAATTACATCCCAGGATATGTTAGTGTCCCTTCTCGGTCCTTTCTCATAGAGAGTTTGTGGATCAGAATAAAATCAGTTTCAGCCTAACGTTACTACTGTGAGTCTGTCAGTCCATTCAGCTTTACAGATATAACACATAATGAACAATTCCAGATACTTTAACACATTTTGCAATGTGCATCTAGCACCACATTTTCACTCAATATGATCACTACTACTGTCATTACTAAACATTGTGCCAAAATATGAACAATAATGTTGCCATCAGTGGGCTTATTTGCTAACGTTAGCTACCGTTACCTCTGAATAATCCAGCAATTAGATGGTACCCTAGGATACCGTTACCTGAAACAGGTGATTTAACGTCACCACTTATTTTACACACAGTTTATCAACAAAACAAAATGATACATTTAAAAAAAAAAATTAATTTTGGTTTTGAGCGGTATGCATCCCCACTAACCTGGAAAAAGTTTTAAACCATAACGGCAATACAGCGTGTCGGGGGAATACATCTCCTGCAGCGGGGAGTCAGAGGGATCACAGCGTTCGCTAATGTTGGCTTCTTGTCTCATCTGGTATCTGATAAACAGTAAATTCATCAAATTTAGTGACCATAACGCTATTTTCCAATAAACTATAGCTGTCATATTTCACAGGACCCGCGTCAGTGCGGTTTTCATGTCGAGGCTTTCGCTGTTTGTCACTCTGCCTAAGAAACTGCTATACTCGCGCTGTTGTTTATTTGGTTGCCATGCCTTCGCGAGTGATGACGTCCTGTCAATGTTCCAGTTGCTCACCCTAAGGGGAGAGAGAGAGAGCGGATGACTGTTCGTTTAAGTTAAGTAATTATGACTTTATGACTTTTCATAAACAGCTAAAGCATTGTATATAGCGGAAACCCTGGGATGCCTATGTAAACATCAGAGTAAAGGAAAAGGTTAAGATGAGCTCAAGCAAGCAAGACCATCTCTGCAGCCATCTCATGACTACGAGGCGCTCATCAGGATAGGGAAATCATCTTACCAGTATCCTGCTGACTCTACTAGCCTGGCCGGTTGCAGACTGATCTCAATAAGTATGTGTGACACGCCAATTCGTATGCCATTTTAGCGTGTTATCAAGACGCATAATCGCTCTTTAGTTTATCAACGCCGTTTGGCCTCCATTGACTTACATTACCTTGCGATTGCGTGTCAATTTACGCTGTAGCGAGTAGTATGAAAGCCTGAAAATCTGCATAGGGAGGTTGGTTGGGGTTGGTGTGGTGGATGGGTCAAACAACACAGGACTTTCACCCAGCAGACCGGGTATCGTGTCACGTTTCCTAAACCCAACCGTTGCTTTCTTCTTTTCCTAAACCCAACCCTGTTATTATTTTCCTAAACCCACCCAAAAAGCGATTATGTGTCTTGATAGCACGCCAAAATGGCATACGAATTGGCGTGTCATACACTTATTGAGATCAGTCTGCAACCCGTCTGCTGTATACGGCGTAGACGTAAACGCAGATAGCTCAAAATGTATACAGGTAACACGCCACTTGGCTTTAGAAAGTGGCGTGTATGTTTATGCAAAGTCATGATGTCACTTTGAAAGTTTAGTTGGGGTTTTCAAATGTAAACACAGAGGAAAGATGGCTGTCAGCTTCAACCTACGAATACGAACCTGACTATGTGGACAAGCAAGACCACCTTTTTATCAGAGCTTACAGTGAGGCAAGCGTGGAGGAATTGAACACAGACTGCGAGTTATCTGCTGGACATCCTGCTGGCCAGTTTGCAGGCGTTGGTGAGCTGAGTGGCCTCCATGCCTCCTTCGGTTTCCAGCAGGATGTCGGGAGCCATGGTGTCCTTGAGACTTTGCTGGATCCTGGAGTTCTGGTGCGGGGTGCCATTCGACAGGGTAACTCTTTTTCTGTGTGCTGATCTGATGGCGACATTCTGCTTTATGGTGAATCATGCACACAAGTTAAAGGAGCTGATGGGAAAACATTTCACTGGAATTGTACCTCGTACGATTTCATGTGACAAATAAAAATTGATTGTTGGAAGTCACAGCAAGCATTGTTTGTTGTCCAGATGTATCAGTCTTGATAAGAGGTGGCATACGGATTAGATGGCATACCTTGAGGTTGCCATGGTGACTGGCAGGCAGCAGACACCTGTGAATTATCATTAGTGCTACAGCACTAGGATCTTAATTAGAGACGCAGGGAGAGAGCAGAACGGTTGTGCGTTTTATCAAACTACTGCTTCATAAAATCAAAGAGAATTAGCTTTCAAATGAGCAGGTGTGATGGAGAGAATGAGTATATTTACACAAACTCTGGTTGGTTTGAATGTAATCTGGTCCACAGGGCATTTTATGCAGACTTAGGGGTGAATAGCCTGTCCAGGCTGCTTCCCAAGCAGGATTTTTTAAATGTCTGCCTGCCCACATCTGCTCTATTCATGTTTCTGGATGACGCCAATGGCAACATTTGGGTTATTTTAATGCTGCAAATTGGATTGCTCCAGCAGAGTTTTGTTGTACACATACATGCAATGACAATAAAGATCTATCTAACATTACCATCTCTGAGCTCTCACAGCTACTTCAGAAGAATTTTTATTGCTACACTGATTTCCACAGGCAGTTTTATCAGTTACTTATAGCTTTCCTGTTTTGACCCCACATACTTGCGTATATACGTCATTTCGTGACCTGTATCTGGTCTCAGATTTAAAAAATTTGATTTCAGATGTTTTAATAATGCCTTACTTCCTTAACTTGTATAACTCAGCCTGTTTAAATAAAGGCAAGATAGAGGTTGTTAAAACCCTGAAAATGTCTCCTTTATATCCAGCTCATTCAGGCGAAACACAGTTTCATTCCTGCTGATGAGTTATTCAGTACCATTTTGCAGAAATTTCTATCAGTTTCTTTTTCTGATTTTAACATGACTCATGTCATTGATTTCTGATTTCTTAATTTAATTCACAGTCCTGCTGATCTCGCTACAGCTTTATACCGTAAAAGCTCTCATTTGCTCAAAGTACCTCTAGAGAGTGCTGTGAATGTGTGTATTCATTGTGATTCAGAACCAACATATAACATGTCTGTTGTGTCATCTTCCCCTGATAAATTATTCATCCTTATTATTGTTAACATTTAATTATCTGCATCATCTGGCCCCCAGGTAGATTTGTTAGCAGAGTTTAAGTTAGAGATTCTTACTTTCTTTACCTACTGTAGACAAACAAGAGGTTTTAGAATGAAGTGAACCGTTAGATTTAGACTTGAGCAAACAATTAATTGTCTTATATTATTGCCTTATTAGTTAATTGTGTTGTGTAGCAGGAAATGTCAGATTCAGATTGGTGCCTCTTATTCTGCCTGTCACATCTTTTAATGAGCGAGCAAAGGAGGGTTTTTAAATTGACATGAAAGCTCCTGTGGAGAAGGTTTTCATGGAAACTCTGGAGGGTGCTTATTGAGAAAGTTAATGTTCCAGGCAATGTAGAAGGAGCTCTGTTTTTTTGCGGACAGCATTTAGACACACCATTTTATATCTTTAAATCCTTACAAAGATTGACAATTTTTATTTTTATTTGCGACAGTAATGCTGTATCTCTTAATGGTGGGCTTTTTAAATGTAGCCTATGTAAATGTGGAATTTTTTAAAGCTTAAATGCTTTTGTAGAAATTGTGCATAGTAGTGGTTTTGAATTGAACAGTGCATACTACTGTATGGGATTAATGTTTCATTCAACTGAAAGGTTTCTTTGCATGGTTAATATGACATCTTGATGTTATAGCTACAGCATGGTGAGATGCATCCAAATGTTTTGTATACAATATATTTATTAATAATCATATCTTATACTGGAAGAAAGCAGGTCTTTAATTTATGCATGGATCAGATGTACTTCTAAATACAAACTGTACTTGACTGTATGTAGATAGAACCTTTCTCATAGATGAATGCCTTAGTTTGATGATGTAGAAGTGAACAATCAAAACGAGAACTTTATTTTTATTAAAGGAGTCAAACACAATGTGCAGGCATCCAATGGGCTAGACTCCCCAGCATCTGATTTATCTTCCTTGCCCTGCCAGATAGCACAATGCAATGTCAGTTTTTATTGCCGAGTTGTATGCGGGAAACAACACTTTCTGCCAAAGAAAATGTCATCAAGTCGTACAAAGATAGTCATTCTACGGGTGCAGCCGAACACAACCTATTTTCCCATTTCACAGTCGTCTACACTGTCCACACACACACACACACACACACACACACACACACACACACACATATGTGTGTGTGTATATATATATATATATATATATATATATATATATATATATATATATATATATATATATATATATATATATATATATGTGTATATATATGTGTATATGTGTATATGTATATGTATAACACTTGAAATTCCATGCTTTTTGGTCTAAATGTCATACCCAATTTAAAAGTGGTACAGCTCACAGTAAGTGTCAGGGTGATTCTAGGCCTTACTGACTCAGAGTTACAGAGGCTAGAATGGAGGGTTTTTATTTCCGTCCAAGTCATACATCTGTAAAATGATTAGAATACACTGCTGTAAACACATCTGACAGGTGACAGACAACACAGGGTATTAGCCACATGTCTCAGCTTACTACAGAAAATGAAGCCAAAAGACTGATTTTTTTTCTATAGATATGTCTGTGTTTTTTTTATTTCCATTTGAAAAGTACAAACTTTTGACCGGTATCTCGCTACAAAAGAAGATATTTTAGGGTTTTTCCTTTTTATTTTACAACTTTTTCAGCTACATAACAGCTGAAGCGAGACAGGAAATGGGGGAGAGAGAGGGGGTATGACATGCAGCAAAGGGCCTCAGGTCAGAGTCAAACCTGGGGCGCGGGCTCTACCAGGTGAGCTATAGGCCGCCCTGTCCACATGTATTTCTGTGAAACGTGTTATTAACTGTTGACTTATGCTACATTTACACGTGGCCGGCTATTTTCATAAACGGACATTTCAAACATTGTGCACAGCTGTCAGTTTTCAGAAAAGTGTTCATTTACATGTACCCGTTTATATATGCCGTCAATGCCGTCAAGAGCATGCCAAACCTGTAGGTGGCAGTGTAACGAGAAGCTCAAGTACACGTTGGCCAATCAGAATCCCGAAAATATCAACAGCAACGAATCACTTCCTCTCTCTTCTCTTCCTCACTTCCTCGGCTGCCTAAACCTCCGTTTGTCTCAGTTTACATGCAAACGTGCAAATGAAGTTTTCCAAGCAGCTAAGTCAGTTTTAGCTGGATTGGATATAGTCCAAGCTAAGGCACTGAGAATATGTACAGGAGCTGTACGATCTTCTCCAGTGTGTTCCGTGCAGGTAGAAACAGGAGAAATGCCACTCTTCAGGCTAACTATTGGGTCAACTTGATGGGTCAAAGGTGTGATCACCCAGCTAAAATAACAATTCAGAGAAGTTGGGAGAGAGAGGTGGCAAGAATTTCAAGTTTTGGATGGACAGGGGAGACAGTGGCACAGGAAATGTCTATTCATGATAAAAACTTCTGTCCAGGAGTAATGTGGCCATCAGTACCTTTATGGCAATTGGAGGTCCCAAAGGCTGATTTAGAGATACTTGGGATTAAGTCAGAAAATCCTAAATCAGATTTGGTGCATGAATTCCAGTGTCATATAATAGAAAGGTATCAGGAACACATATTAATGTTTACAGATGGTTCAAAGGATCAAGAAACGGGTGCTACAGGAGCAGCTTTTCTTGTTCAGAGGTGGATTGCCCAAGCGTGTAAGAGAACCTCAAATTTCCTAAGTGTGTTCACAGTGGAATTATATGCAATCCTGATGGCAGTACAATGGACTGAGCAGATTCAGAACCAGAAAGTGTTGATATGTAGTGACTCTGTGTCAGCTATCACTAGTATTGGGAAAGGGTCATCAAAGAGTCAACAAGACCTTGTGTATGACATTCTTCTGGCTATTAGAGATGTGAAAAGGAGAGGGGTAGAAATATCATTCATTTGTGTCCCAACTCATGTAGGTATTGCATCAAATGAAAAGGTTGATACGTTGGCCAAAGAAGCTGCTCAAAGGAAATCATAGATGTTAACATTAATCTATCTAAGGTGGAGGGTAAAAGTATTGTGTGGCAGGGAACAATTTTAAAATGGCAACAGCTCTGGGAGCAAGAAAACAGAGGAAGGCATTTATTCTCAATATCTAGGAAAGTAACTGACTCAGTTAATGTTTATAAAAGAGGGGAGGGTAGACGTAAGGAAGAGGTTATTATTTCTAGAATGAGGATTGGTCACACATTGCTGAACAGCACTTAATTTATTTTAGGAAAACACCAAAGTGGCTTGGGTTCATGTCAGGAGCCTGAGACAGTGCATCATGTTTTGATTTCTTGTAGAAATTATGACCGACAAAGACAAGTTCTACTCAGAGAATTGCGAGAAATTGGTTTGGAAGAAGTATCTCTGAAAAGTATTTTAGAAGTAGGGTCAAGCGGGAGGGGAAACGTTGTTTGTTCAAATTTGTAATAGTCACTGGGTTGTATAACAGGATATAGTGCATTTCGGTGTTAGTTCCATAGATGGCAGCAACGCAACTTTTTGGATGCCGGCTGCCGTAAAATCCCAAAGAAAAAGAAGAAGAAGAAGAAGAGGAATAAGAAGTTTTCCAAAATCTCCACTTTGGCCGGAGTTTTTAGAAATAATCGTTTTCTGTGATAAAAACGGGGTTTTCGTGTAAATGAGAGGCCAAACCGCAGGAAAATATCTGCATCTTCCCTTTGTGTAAACGGGGCATTAGTATGTGTGCTCTCACTGTTCTGTACAGCTGGGTGTGGCAGTGCAGGTTAGTGATGTTTGCACAGTTCATGGGGGATAAGTAGAGAGAGAGAGAGAGAGAGAGAGAGAGAGAGAGAGAGAGAGAGAGAGAGAGAGAGAGAGAGAGAGAGAGAGAGAGAGAGAGAGAGAGAGAGAGAGAGAGAGAGAGAGAGTGTTCCAGGTTTAGGAATGTTAGCGACACTGTCGTCTGTGTTGCTCGCCTAAGCGTGTCTCTATAGTAAGCATCCAATTAGGGTTATGTTGGAACAAATAACATTTTAATAACATTTTAACTTATAATATTGTACAATAATATACTAAGGCTGTCTAGTTCTACACTGTGACACATGAACAATATTGTTTCTTTATGTATTATGTATTATCTTCTACATGGATCATCGTCCGGTGATGATTTGCAACTTTTGGTGACTTTGTCTGCGACTTGTAGCTTTAGCCTGATACCATGTGAGTAGACGTAATGTGCATATTTAAGACCCCTTTACATGGTTGTTGTTTTAAAATGAGTCAGAAAAAATTAGAAACGTCTGTTGAAATTAAAAAGACAATTCAGCCAAGGAGTTGCATTAGATAGACACGTACAGCTGATAAACTATGCTACAGTTGCTAGAAATGACAAACCATCTTTAGTTTAGTTCTGTGTGAAATAAAAGTCCCATTGTTTAAAAAAAACATTACTATGAATTTCGAGTGGTAAATCTTGACTGAAACAGATTGACAAAACCAAACAGTGATGTACTTCTCTGTATTTGTTTTATTGTTTTTTGGAGGACAATTGGGGAATTTTATTCTGCGTGTTGACAAAACCTAGGATTTTAAATTCACCCACTGTGCCATTGTCTCAAACAATGCTGCACAATCGTTTTTTTATCGTCCTTGCATAATCAACTTGCACAATGCATCACGAAATACTGCGACACATTGTGAAAGACACTACGTTTTTTTATTATTATTAGTTGAAAGAGATTATCAGACAACTGCGAACAACTTTGAGTTCGGTTTAATTTTCAATTTGTTTAATCAAAGACAAGCAGTTTGTTGTTTTTTAGCAGTATACTAAAAGCATCAGGTAAGTAATATTGTTATTGGGATATTGAACGACACGTTATCGCATATCACATATTTTCCTCATATCCCCTAATCTCAAAGCCGAGAATTTTTTTCTATTTTCCAGCACAAAACTAGCTACAGCTAGCTATCTGCTATCAGAATGATCAACTGAAGGGCAGATGGAAAAAAAACATCAAATATGAATGTCGTTTTCAGCTTATTAAAACACAAATGCGGTCTGAGAGAGAAACTGCAGCGTACAACAATTGCCTGATTTATACAAAGTTATAACATTTGTCAGTGATGTTTAAAAAGGCAGCACCTTACACCTCAGTGTTGATGTGTGTTTGGAGACTGACAGGCTAAAAACAGCCAGGGAAAGATGATGATGAGGAGTTGTAGCTAAATGACGGTATGATGGGGATAATCCGAGGCCCAGATGCTGGGAGTGTGATTACCACAACAAAGACTCTAATTGAGGGAGCAGTAGTGAATAGATGTACCTTTATCATCTGAGATTGACACGCATGACGTATGACATATTCATGCACACACACACACACACACACACACACACACACACACACACACACACACACACACACACACACACACACAAAATCATCGTTTTTGCCTCTAAATAAAGTCTATTCAGGCACTCGAGGACAGAAATAAAGTGTTTGGTGATGATAATTGTTTGCATTTATTTGTCTCACCCAATGTGATGTGGAGACGTAAAAAGTGAACATAACAAACCCGTTGAGACAGTCGGCAGACATTTCCCAGCTGTTATTTATCTCCAGTCTCCACCCTGGTTGCATGTGGTCCTCTGAGTTGTTAGAAGAAGGATACAGTCGTCATCAAGGTAAGCAAACACCCACATGTCTATTGACAGATTGGAGCTCCTTCCATATTAAATTATCTGTACCAGGAGCATACAGTACAATAAATTATTTTCTAACAAGTTTTGAATATATCTCAATAAACTTAAGACCAAGACAAACCATTTTCAACCAGTGAGTTGAGTGGATTGGAGATATGTGATCTTGTTTCGTGATACTACAGAGTGAGCTCTCTTTTTACACTCCCAAACAGAAAAACATTGATTGGAAACTACAATGATTTCCAATTATTGATCTGTATTTTTAACAAAGACTTAACATTCAGTTTGTTAAGGTGTTTTTTGCTAATTTTAAGGTTTGACAGTATATGATTTTTATTTCATAAACCTTTTCCGTTTAGTTGGGAAAACTACAGTTGTAACTAGCCTGGGAACCAGATGAATCTGCAAACTCATGTTTTATTTGTTCTGGCAGATGCGTCTCGTCCTCTTCCCGTTCAGGCAGATTTCCAGCCGGCCAGGCCCTGGTCAGGCCAATCACAACTGTTTATCTCTTATGGGGTGGGTTTCAAACGATGTAATTTGCGCAGCCTTCACGCTTTACGCAAAATACGTGATTAGTCATTTTTGGCTTGCGCACCCTCACGCCGGGGACACGATGGCAAGCATAGTAAGGATTTTTAGTAGTAATGACTTAAAAAGAATATTCAAATTCTAAAGGAAAAATATGGCAACAATCGCTCACAGTCATGTTGATGCTACACCATCACAGCTCATCTCTGCATGTCTGTTGGTTGTAGGTCTATACAATTGTGTCCAGAGGCATTTTGGTCTACGGACGTTGATAATGCCCATTGGAAATCCAACACAAACTGAAAGGGTTCCAGACTAATTCGCATTTGCGATTTGGTCTGGTGATGTGAGGCTAACAGGTAACACTAAATTACACAAACTAGCGCTGAGTCTAGCAGATTGATTTATTTACTAAGATTAACCACACATGTTGCAAGACATATAGCTTTTTAGCTTTTTCAAATAGCTTTTATTAATTTGTCAGCCCTTCGGTGAATTATGGGCAAAAGTAAACATTGAAATAGCTTTTTCCACCAACTTCATACACAATTTTCAATTTTTATTTTACATTTAATTTTAACCTGTGTTACTGATGAGAAAATGTGCTGGGTCCTAACACTTGGACAGATATTCATACAGACGACTCCATCCTATCTACTTGCAGCTGAGCCAATTTCATGACTTTCAGAAGGAAAGCGAGCAGCCTTCTTGCTTCTGAGTATATTCATTCGCTTGCATCAAGCCGAGGGCAGAGGGGCCTAAATATATTGATTGGTCACAGAGCTGTGAGAGGCACTGATAGGAATCAGACCTCCAGCTGCATTTCGGGATTGAGTGTGATGGTGGCGATAGTGATGGTCTCAGCTCACTGTCTAATTTCTTCTTTTTTATTACAATAGCCTGACACTACGGTTCATGTGTTTTCTAACACTGCTTCTGTTTCTGTAATGACTTACGATCTGTCCAAGGTGTTTCCTTGCCTATTGTTCAGCGAATTAATGCATGAGTTAATCAATGCTTCTATTTTGGGCTTGCATGTTTATTTCAGGCTTCAGCGGTTATTCTGAGATGGTCTAATTGTCTGTTACAGTTAGTCTGTCGTGATCCCTCATCTCACCAGGCGGTAGAAATGAACCTGAAGTAGAATGGGAGGAGGGAGAGATGAGGAGTTGTTTTGTGACACAATTGCTCCTTCAACTCCATGTGAAGGACATGGTGTGGTGTTTAACTACTTTAGGCCGGCACAGCATGTTGGTTTCCACAAAGATCCTGAACACATGCAGAGATAAAAGGCTGCACATTCTGGGCTCATCTTTTTTCTCACAACATGCTGGATGAGACACAGTCTTTCCATTAGCCTAAATAATGCAAGAATCGGTTTTTGATCATATGTGACTATGAAATGATGTATTGTTCAGCTTACTACAGTTGTGCTCATAAGTGCACCTAGCAGAATTTGTAAATTCTTTTAAGAAAACATGAGTTGTCAGGCAAAACATGGTACTTTTATTTTATTGGGATTCAAATTAAACCATGAAAGCATTAACATTGTCCAAGTGCGTCCCATGCACAGCTTTCGGGCTCATGAGTGCAAATTGTCCTCCAATATTTTCTGACATGCTGCATTCATCTTGCCAGCAACTTTGACTAAATGTGTGCCTCGGTAGCTCTCATACCCCCAAAACATCAGAGATCCACCTCTATGCTTCACAGTAGGGATGGTGCACTTTTCATCATAGGCCTTGTTGACTCCTCTCCAAACATAACATTAATGACCTTTTGACCATAAAGTTCAGTTTTGGTCTAATGACTCCAAATGACTTTGTTCCAAATTGTATTGCGCAGTAATGGCTTTTTTTCTGGCAACCCAACCAGTCAGCCCTCAAACTTTGAAGACTACTGACCGCCATTTTCAAAACTTTGGATATCTTATATCCTTTTCCTGATTTATACATTTCAACTACCTTTTCTCGCAAATCGTGACAGCTCTTGTTCTTTACTGATGGTTCAGTGAAATGGTTTATTAATGGGTATGTAAAGTTTTGATCAGGGCCATTTTGGGTGATTTCAGTCATTGTTATTTAAAAAGGGCAAACACAATTATGTGGATAATAAATGGCTTCACCTGACCACCTGACCACTATCCCTAAATAAAAGAGTTTTTTTGCATTATTAGTCATATTTCCCAAAAAACTGGACAGTATTTTACAAATTCTGCCAGGGTATGTAAACTTATAAGCCCAATTGTATGTGCAGCATATAAAACCTTAGTTCTAAATGATTAAGCAACACTTTCATCTACCTCACTCAGTTAGCTTAGCTTTGCACAAAGATTTGAAATGGGAAAACAGCTAGCTTGGCTCTGTCCAAAGGTAACAAAATCCCCCCCCCCAAAAAGTCCACCTACCAGCATTTCAAAGCTCGCAAACACAATAATTAAACGAAGGTACAGTAGACTTGTTTTTAACATCTTTTAAATAAAAGTTTTCGGTATCCTTTTAGATGAAATTGTCACGTTTAATAAATAATTGGCACAAATAATAAAATCGAATCACATTTGTAAATGAACGACTTAAGGTACGATTCGATTCAAAATCGATTTATGATTCAAAAACGATTCTCGATTTAGAAAAAAACGATTCACAGTATGTAAATATAGTTACTTTTCCTATGTGTTTGTGTGTGTATATATCTATCTATATCTTATACATCCCTTAGTACATTCATGTGGATTTTTTATTTAGTTTATTTAGTGTCTTTTATTGTCCATGTCATTCATGTGGATTTGATTGTTATTTTAACATCCTGTTATGATGTATGTGTATGTTGTGTGTGATGTCTGTAAGCTACTGGGACCTTGAATTTCCCCTTGGGGCTCAATAAAGTATCTATCTAAATATCATGTGATTGCAGTAGACATACAATTTAAAAAAAAAAAAAAATATATATATATATATATATATATATATATATATATATATATATATATATATATATATATATATATATGAATCGATTTTTGGAATTCTATGAATCGATTTTGAATAGGTAGAGCTTGAATTGCGATTCGAATACGAATCGATTTTTTTGCACACCCCTACTATTTAACGCTCCCCCACAAAGACCTACAGGTTAAGATTTACAAACTTATGACACCAATATTTCCATTGTGATATTATATATTTACCATGTTGCATCTCTGATTTGTTTACTCTTCCTATTCCATCACCTCCTCTTTTTTCTTTTTTTTTTGTCCTCCTCCTCCTCCAGACTCATCTGGTCACATGGTCTCTGGCTGCAGATTTAGGGGATTAGCTGGAGATTTAGTTTGCTTTTTTTCTGCAAAGCTGAGGGCCATGTGCTCCTAAAAAGCAGACAGACAAGGGAGTATAAATGTCCTTTGCAACCTGGCTTATTAGTTCTGTCTCTTTAACTTTAGCACCCACACTTAATACGACATAATGCGCATTACCTTTCACAATTACAAGCATCATTGATAGACGATGAGCCAAAAAAACTGCAGCAGCTGAATAACAGATAATGAGCTGAACTTCATTATGTTTTTTTCAAATTTGTTTTCATGGTGTGAAATAAGAACTCTTAAGATGTCTCACTTTTGGCACCCTTGCAAAGTTAATTGAAGTCTTTAAAATGATTGAGTATATTACCAAATTGTGTCTCAGCATTTCAGATGAAATCCTGCTGGATCAACAAGCCTGCATTTTATACTGCAGTTTTGAGTTTTCATGAAGCTTAATTGATTTTTAATTCATTTTATTCACCCATTGTTCTCTGTTATGTGTTGTAAAATGTGAAACTGGGGAAAATGTCGAATTTCTAGGATGATACTTAAGCTCAAAGTATTACTTGTTGTGCTATTATATCAAGAAGGCCTTTCCTCAGATAACTTTACAATTTATCTTTGGGGGATAGAATGAGAACTTCTGTCTTGATAATATTATCTCTGGTTTCCAGCTGCTTGACATTTCAGATACTTTCACCAGATACCCATGATTTCCATAAAGTCCAGCCACATCAAAGTATCACAACAACTGTACAATCTTAGTTATTTTTGCATCTTTTTTCTGCCATTTGCTAAATCCGTCTATTTTGACATTTCCTGTCATTCCCTCCCGATTCATCCCTTTCCAATCAAATCAGCCCACCAATAGAATTTGAAACGATCCAATAACACCAAAGATGAAAGTTTGCACAATTCTCCATGACTTGGACTTGCAGTTTCTTCTTCTCATCGTTTATTTCTTTCAGTTAGGCCCCATTTTCACCTGGTATTAAAATCCGATCTGAGTGATCCGATCACAAGTGGACAGCTCTAAGTACAGGTGTGAATGCACCCAGGACATTTTGAGATCCGATCACTCAGACCACATTTGGAGGGAGTTTAGGCAACATATGGCCAAATGCTTTAGCAGTGAGTACGCGTATGTGTCCTGGGAAGAACCACCTACTCAACTGTGTACATACTCATTCAAAGTATTTCTCATGTCACAGAAACCACGGAGAGTGAATTGTGTGTTTTGGATGATATTAACATACTGTCCGTGATGTGTTGCTGTTTTTGTTCCGGTGCTGCCTGCCCTTACATCACCGGCTGTCTGGAGCTCTGTGCCCCACGTTGCCTGGAAAAGGCAGCCGCCGGTAGACGATAACCCCAGGAGTAACTATTTAGAAACTGGTATCATTTCCTTCATTTGTCACAATAAAAAGTCCCTCGTTATTTTGTTATTTAAAAGTTTTTGTAAAAAGCAGCAATATCAGGAAATGTTGGCTCTTCATCAACTATAACTTAACATGACTCCTATTCATAGTCAACGTGACGTCCTGGTACTATGGGAGCACCCACCTGGAGGGCAAAACGAAGCTGCCCTCCACTGTCCGTGAACGAGTCAGCTCAGCTTTTTACCATACTGTAGCCAAAATGTTAGATAGTTGTTGTTCAATTGGATGCACAAACCAAAGAGAGACCAGCCTGGGCTGTGTTTCTACAGAATCCCATCTCAGAACGAACACCCAGAGAGGAGGATATTGTGGATTTGTGCAATTATACGTGCCGCACAAGATGTCTACACTGACATTGAAACCGACCACCCATGCAACTAACAACTGCGATCAAGCTAGTAGTCTCTCCCATCTCCATGGTCAAACCAGCTCATTTCATTTAAACATTCTGTGGACTGATGAGACCAAAATTGTTCTCTTTGGGTCTAGGGGCCGCAGACAGTTTGTCCGACGACCCCCATGCCGTGAATTCAAACCACAGTACACTGTGAAGACAGTAAAGCATGGTGGTGCAAACATCATGTTATGGGGATGTTTCTCATACAGTGGTGTTGGGCCTATTTATCGCATACCAGGGATCATGGATCAGTTTCAATACATCAAAATACTTGAAGCGGTCATGTTGCCTTATGCTGAAGAGGAAATGCCTTTGAAATGGGTCTTTCAACAAGACAATGACCCAAAACACACCAGTAAGCGAGCAAAGTCTTGGTTCCAGATGAACAACATTGATGTTATGGAGTGGCCAGCCCAATCCCCAGACCTCAATCCCATAGAAAACTTCTGGCGTGACATCAAAATTACTGTTTCTGAGGCAAAACCCAGTAATGCAGAGGAATTGTGGAATGTAGTTCAATCGTCCTGGGCTGGAATACCTGTTCACAGGTGCCAGAAGTTGGTCGACTCCATGCAACACAGATGTGAAGCAGTTCTCAGAAATAATGGTTATGCAACTAAATATGAGTGCAGTGATTCAAAGTAAAGCAAACCCTTGAGACATTTTTCAGTTCATACAGTAAATGTTTGAGTTTGTAAAGAAAAATGCAAATACTGCTAGTTTTTTGAACAGCCCAATATTCCTTTTTCTTCACTTTCTGTAAAGGTATAACACAAACCTGATCAATTCTGGTCATGTTTTGATTTGGAATTGAATGTGCAGTGTTCCCAATGCATTGATATTATGGAATTAAAAGCTATTCTAAGGATTTTGAGCATTATTCACTTTTTTTTAAACACTGCTATTATTCTGAACATAACTGTATATGTGCAAAAAATGAGGATGCCACTACCAGCCATAGTGATCCTACCATTTGACCATGTCAGTTGTAGCATCAACTCCAACTCCTGTTTTCAGCTCTGCCACGACTCTCGGATTACATTTTTGTGTAGCTCTGGTATGGCGACCTGGCTAAAATATGTGCGGAAGGGCATGTTTACCGCTTATCCAGTGTATTTGTCAAAGCTGCAAGCCCAGGCTTGGTCACCGTGCATCGTACCTTTTGTGATAAACTCTGTTACTGATTGAGTAATTTCCACATTCCATTGTGAAGTATGTTCATATGGATCAAACATTTCGATTTTGCTTACTTGACACACTGGTGTTAGGCGTTTTAGCCATGCAACTATCGTACATGGCTTTGTGGTGGTTTTTTAAGTAGTGATAACAGGTTAGTGTGGTAGCAACATTAGCATTAGCAGGGCATGTTTTGCACAATACCTGACGCTGCACAGCAACTTGGCAAGTTGATGTGTGTTATTGCAGCCTTTGCAGTTAGAAAATCTCATTTTAACATATCGCGATGTAATTGCAAATGCAATTAATCGTTTAGCTCTAGTGGAAATGCGCCTTTATTGCTTGCCTTTGTTCTCAAGACAAAAGGCTTATCAGGCAGAGGTGAGGAACTTCTGAGGACATTCAGGTGGGAGTTAATGCAATCAGGCCAATATTCATTCAGTTCAAGGTTACATTGTAAAGGATTCTGCATGATCAAATATAAGGGAAGTTTAACTTAATTACATATGTATGAGCCAAAACAATTTCCCTCACTCCATCCATCCATCCATCCATCTCTTTTGATTTAATTTAAATTTACATTTAAATTAATTTCTAATTAAATTTTTTTTATTAATTAAATGTAGTTAATTTAATATAATACAATTAAATTATTTAGTTTAAATTAAAAACTTGACTTAAAATTAAATTACATATTATTTTACCCAATCTTTTACTTTTTCTGGTCTATTGTGTGACTCAGTCTGAGCGTTAGTAGTCTGAGCTGTAGTTCAGTCTGCATGGTAGTGATTTCTAATAATGATCTCTGCCTTTTTTTGGTTTTAGCTCGCCTGCCTGCAAGCTTTTTGGACTTGTTTGCCATTCCTGCCTGCCTACGTGCTGCTGAACTTGTTTTAAAGTAGTATGAATATTTTACAGACAACGCATGTAGGACTGAATTGTTGTGTACAACTGAAATGTGTAAAACATTTTAATACAGTGATATATTTGTGTTGCTGATTTTGTTCAGTCTTTAAGCCAACAGAGAACTGGATGCAGGTTATTCTTCATAAAAAAACATCCTGCTGTCAGTTATAAATACACAGAGTAAGAGATAGGACAAACAACATTCTTCAGGCTTTTTATGTTGTCTGTAAGAGACAGCTGAAGAATAAAGGTCTTGCTCAATATATTTGTGACTTCCATGACATGTTTGACATAATAACTGCAGCTTGAGCACCAAGAACTCTCAGGACAAATAGCCTAATAGAGCTGCGTGAGCTCACATGCAGAACATAAAATATCAGACGGAGACAAGACAGCAGGAGTTTTAGTACTTTTAATTCAAAGTCATAGGTCCATTTGAAATCACTCTCTTCATTTCCACACAACAACATCACTTACTGATTATATTTCCTCACAACAGTGCAGCATTGTTAACATTCATACTCATTTTTACGTCTATCTTTTGAGACAGCAATTCACATATTGTGCTACAGTACTTCTTTAAAACAGTTTAAAACATAATTTCATAGCTTTTTCAATAAGGAATTCCTCAAGACTAAGATGTACATCGTCTTTCTTCCCGATGTTTCAC
Organism: Zingel zingel; assembly: GCA_023566125.1. Lineage (NCBI taxonomy): Eukaryota > Metazoa > Chordata > Actinopteri > Perciformes > Percidae > Zingel > Zingel zingel. Next base: position 19,276,502 of record CM042322.1, on the reverse strand, counting down.
CACCACTGACATCTGTATTTTACTAATATCCCCTACATAACTGTGGATATAAGTTTAACAGGAGAAGAGGGTGGTGGAGAGAGACAACTACAATATACCAGCCAGCTTTTCAATTCAAACAATAAATTGTAGCGAGAAATGCGTGAACTTGTGGTGAATGTTTTTGTCAACCTGTCATACTGTCATAACAAACTTTCTGGACAGTTGGCTACTTGGATGGTTATCCAATTTGACCTTGTTGCCTCTTCCCCAGTGTTAGGAAAAGGAGAACATGTTCTATTGGTTTGGTTCTTCATTTCAGGGTGTCTCAGCTTTTATGGTTGAATCAGTTGTGTTGTCCCATGTGGCCATAGGGTGAAATCCAGTCTGTGCTTTCTTGTCAGTGTCTTTGATGACAGTACACGTAGACATTAACTGGAAGTGAACCAAGGCATGATCTCAGTGATGTAGCAGGGAACCAAGGACCTAATGGGAATTGGTGTCGCCACTCTCTTTAACAATAGAACCCAACTCTACAGTCGCAACGTGATATCATGACTTCGCGTAAACATACACACCACTTTCTAAAGCCACGTGGCGTGTTATACGTGTTATCGCGAGGCTACGTGTTATCGCGAGGCTACGTGTTATCGCGAGGCTACGGTTAATGTCACATGCGGGGGAAAAGAAAAAACTGGTTGGGATTAGATAAAGAAGAACTGGGTTGGCTTTAGGAAAAGAAAAACATGGTAAGGAAACAACACATACGGGACACAATCTCCAGTCTCCTGGGTGAAAGTCCTGTGTTTTACTCATCCACCACCACAACCAACCTCCCTATGTGGATTTTCGCCCTTTCATACTACTCGCTATGGCGTCAATTCACACGCAGACGCAAGGTAATGTAAAACAATGGAGGCCAAACGGCGTTGATAATCACGCTGAAAAGCGAGTGTGCGTCTTCATAACACGGCAATAACGGCATACCAATTGGCGTGTCATACATACGCCACTTCATGAGATCAGTCTGACAGTCAAGATATTTAACCCCCTGGCCTGTCCTCAACAAAACCATTTTGAGGATGAGAGAGAAGTAATTTGGTTAAATCGTCAAAATAATGTGGGCAAGTACCCTTTTCTACTTTCTTTTACACCACACAAACAAACACATTGTAACCAAGCTAGCTACAGGGAGAGGGATCTGCATGCTACACAACCAATATGAAGATTCTACTTTAAAGAGGTGAATGGGTTAAACAAAAATGACCTGAAAGACTACGATTGCTTTGTAGGGGTTGTAATCGCAGTTGCTCACCATATGGAGACGGTCTAGGGAATTCAAAAAATATTTGGGGGTCAACTTTTGCTCACACTTTCTAAAAAATTGGGACATTTACAAGATTTTTGGTAATTAGTGCATAAAGTTGCTGTTTTTAAATGTGAAATGAGCCAAGATTAAAATGCATACAGTAATCAATTAGTGCCAACATGAGAAAATCAAAAGCGTACTATTTCTATTATCAGTGCATTTATACAGTATGTAACAGCCCTGTTTGTGTGAGTGTGTGTTAGAGACAGAAATGCAATTTTAATTAATTGATTGAAAATAAAATGATTGGCTGGTTTAATGTAGGGTTAGGAAATTGGCCAAAACTGGTAAATATTAAAAAAAAAATCTCAATCTTGGGTGCAATTTTTGCCCCTCGATTTTGCTTTTTAGGAGCATTCTGAGATTTCTTGGGGCATTCTTGCCCTACTAAATTTCCGACAGCGTATGGAGAGCTTACCGTTTTGTCCAGCTGGCCTCTGTCTGATCTTCATAACATGGAAGAGAAGGGATCACATGTGTAGATGTTCCAGGTCTGTCATCTCTACAACGGAGTAGGCAAGTGCAAAGTTAGCATGACCAATAGTCACAATGGCAAGTGTAAGAATAAGACACAAGTTGAAACATATCGGAATTTTCCTTTAAGTCAGGCAGACAGTAAGTCTTTTAAATTGCTTTAAAACAGCAATAGGTAGCTTATGTGTTAAAAACAAACACCTTGAATCAGTGTTCCTTTGTTGCTTGTGAAATGATCTGCCTGCAGATATGATGAATACCTGCAGGCAGATTTTTCATTAGAATCCAATACTAGTCTCTCTCACTAATCCTTCTCACCTCCACAGGGACCATTATCTCTTTGCTTTCTCAACCTCATCCTCCCTTTTGGTTCATGTCTTCTCCCAATCCCCTCTTTAATTTCACCTCTATTCTGCACACATGCACGCACGCACACACACACACACACACACACACACACACACACACACACACACACACACACACACACACACACACACACACACACACACACACAGATATCCCCCATCTCCTCACTGCGTCATGGCTGTAGGGTAACTATATTGTGTTGAAATAACATCATACTCCCTCATTTGCTCATTGTTGCTGTTGCCTTGGTAACAATGTGTTAACAATTCTTAACATAATGACAGTACAATTTACCAGAGCTGAACCTGTTTAATAAATGAGGGCCAAACCAAAAATAATTAGTTGATGGAAAGAACCCAAAGGTGCACAAAACTATGTGTGGCTACCTGCTGCTCATGTTGAAACAACTTTCCTGTCATTATAAATGGCTGCATTAATGTTGTGCTTTATAATTGCTCTAAATAACATTATCAAACTGCCATTTCCACCATTTAGGACAACATAGTTGTTTTTCATAATATCCACCAATGTTTTCTTCTAAAGTTGTCTCTTTTTTTCAATTTTTTTGCTGTAATCGGTTTTAAAACTAATTTAGAGTTTGCAGTGACTTCATATTTAAGGATTATTGAGTGTGTATGCTGTACACAAAGGGTTCAATACCTAGTTTTTATTTTAACACAATATTCCTCTACATTTTAATAAAGAAAAAACATTTTCTATTGAGAATTTTGTCCTTCTGCTTTTGTTAATAGAGAGAGAGAGAGAGAGAGTTTAAGAAATAGAGCCCTGGCGTTCCTTAGTCTTTATTAGATTTTTATTTTTACAGTGTAGTGGTGTCTCTTGGCTGTGTGTATTTAGTGTGTCCTCCAAATCGCCACACTTTACGAACTGTGTTGATTGTTCATTTGCACTCATTGTAAAGGTTTAATGAATGTCTTTTAAATGCCTTCCTGTACACGAACACACTGTTATTTAATTATGCAAAACGCTCTGACTCTGGACCATATTCATCGACCAACATATTCCTTTATTGGGCAAATTAGGTCCAGCTTTTATACAATATCACAATTAAGATGACATGATTTCTTTCTTCCAACTGAGCATGACTTTATTTATGAATTCACACTGGCTTGTTTAATCTTGTATTATCAATATGGTAACAAGGTGCTGTTTCTCTTGTAGCGCTCTCAGATCGTGCTCAGCTTGTAACATCCATCCTTAGGCCTTAGATCTACATATTCTCTTTTATAACTGTCTAAAGCCCTAAATGCTGTCACTCTGTAGTCTCTTAAGTCTCAGTTCCCTGCATTTCATTGTCCTGCCCTCCCCTGCTGTTGTCTTAGCTGCAGACAGCTTTCTCATACTTCACTGCCTGACTGATAAGAGGGAGAAAAAGTGAGATGGGGTGAAGGAAAATGAAAGAGCAAGACAGAGAGACACTAGACTAGACGGAGAAAGGCAGACATTGCCATTTGATGAGAGGGAAGAGGAGTGGGTGGACTGGCTTTGAAGGAGGTGAGCAAGAGGTGGAGGGGAGGGAGGCCAAAAGCTTCATCACTCCCTCATTCCAAATTGTATAACCGTTTTATTCATCGACTCATAACATTCCTCCTCCTCCTGTGAATTAGGATGTGCGTATCATCATCTGAATTCACTAGCTCTCTCTCCTGCTTTAAAAGTTAAAATCATATCAGTCTTTTAGGCATCTGAGTCACCAAAGGATCAGTTTTTGCATTGTTATGACTCTTGTGATTAAGAACGATGGGCCCGGAGCTGCTCTCCTCTCCATTACCTAATTACACCTCCGAAGATTAAGGAGAGAAGAATGGAAACCTTGTTATCTCTAAAAGTCTAATGTCATTCTGGTTTGGAGCAGCAGCAGAAGCAGACTGTGACGATTAGACCAGGAAAGTGAGATTATTTAAAAAATAAAAAAGAAGACAGACCGTCAGGCAGTAACCGTTCCGAATTACATAATACCTTTAATCATATTTTTAAAAAATTATCAAAATTGTTTAAGCATACATGTGATTAAATACTTAACTGAGAATTGTAAAAAGAGTGTTTGGCAAATCATATTGTGGTAATAAAATGTGTTAAGAAGTGACCCATAGATGATGCATCCACCTAGTGTTAACCATCACCTCACCTAAATGATGCAGGCATTAACCACTTTTTAATGTGTGTGTGTGTGTGTGTGTGTGTGTGTGTGTGTGTGTGTGTGTGTGTGTGTGTGTGTGTGTGTATATATATATATATATATATATATATATATATATATATACAGTATGCGTCTGTGTATATATGTAAATGTGTATGTATATATGTATATATATGTGTGTATGTATATGAAAAATACGGTAAACTAAGAATGCTTTAAAAAATGGAAGTGTTAATAGTTTATTTTCATCAATTAACAAAATGCAGTGAATGAACAGAAGAGGAATCTAAATCAAATCAATATTTGGTGTGACCACCCTTTGCATTCAAGACAGCATCAATTCTTCTAGGTACACTTGCACAAAGTTTTTGAAGGAACTCGGCTGGTAGGTTGTTTCAGACATCTTGGAGAACTAACCACAGATCTTCTGTGGATGTAGGCTTCCTCAAATCCTTCAGTCTCTTCATGTAATCCCAGACAGACTCGATGATGCTGATCAGGGCTCTGTGGGGGCCATGCCATCACTTCCAGGACTTCTTGTTCTTCTTTACATTGAAAATATTTCTTAATGACCTTGGCTGTATGTTTGGGGTCGTTGTCCTGCTGCAGAATAAATTTGGGGCCAATCATACGCCTCCCTGATGGTATTGCATGATGGATAAGTATCTGCTTGTATTTCTCAACATTGAGGACACCATTAATCCTGACAAAATCTCCAACTCCATTTGCAGAAATGCAGCCCCAAACTTGCAAGGAACCTCCACCATGCTATACTGTTGCCTGCAGACACTCATTATTGTACCGCTCTCCAGCCCTTTGGCGAACAACCTGCCTTCTGCTACAGCCAAATAGTTCAAATTTTGACTCATCAGTCCAGAGCACCTGCTGCCATTTTTCTGCACCCCAGTTCCTATGTTTTCATGCATAGTTGAGTTGCTTGGCCTTGTTTCAATGTCGGAGGTATGGCTTTTTGGCTGCAACTCTTCTATGAAAATCACTTCTGGCCAGACTTCTCCGGACAGTAGGGTCCCACTAGTTTCTGCCAGTTCTGAGCTGATGGCACTGCTGGACATCTTCCGATTTCGAAGGGAAATAAGCTTGATGTCTTTTTCATCTGCTGCACTAAGTTTCCTTGGCCGACCACTGCGTCTACGATCCTCAACGTTCCCTGACTTTTTACAAGTGTACCTATAAGAATTGATGCTGGTTTGAAGGCAAAGCGTAGTAACACCAAATATTATGCGATTTAGATGTTTTTTTAGTCGCTCGCTTTGCATTTTGTAAATTGATAAAAATATACAATCATTATTTATATTTTTGAAAGCATTCTTAGCAAGCATTTTTTTCACACCTGCCTAAGACTTTTGCACAGTACTGTATATATATATATATATATATATATATATATATATATATATATATATATATAGAAACAGGGAAACACCAACACCTCCAAAGCCCACTAATTAACACGTCATATTTCCCAAAGTATTGCTTTAAAATTGGTGACACTGGCAAAAGCAATATTTTTTAATCAATCTGTTTCAGTGGTATTACCCCAATCAGTAATCACAAAGTAAATGTATGTGGTACTGTACATTCAACTTTGGTGGGTATTCTCTCGCCGCAATTCGCCGCCAAAGGTTAAACTATTAACAACTTTTAGTTTGGCCGCACATTGCTGCAGCTCTGTGCTCGGAGGAGACATTGCATGGCAGCTCGCCGCAGACCGCACCCATCGCTGCTCGGTGCGTTTTAGGCGTGAGCTTCCAGTACCACCTATTTCATGAAGACGTGCTAATGAATGAACAGTAGCTGTACAGGCCTTTAAAATAAACACTGGATGCATCTTATTGCAAAACAAAAGTCACATAAAACATATTTATGACAAAACAGGTCACATATTAACAAAGCAATTTCCCATCTTGCCTTCTAATGAAAAAAAGAAACACTTGAATGGTAGATACTGGTCAGCGAGTGAGGAGCAACTGCTGGCTTTAATGACATTCATGACATGATGACTCTTGTAAGCTGAAGCAAACACTGTTGAGATAAATAGTGAAAGCCTTTGTGTTGGAGAATTTCTCTCTGCCGATACATTTATTCACAATTTCATTGATTTTCAGACCCCAACAGCTACAGCGATTTCAGTGTTTTGACGACAGTAAAGCTCATCAAGTGATGGAATCAGCTGTTCTGCTAAAATTGCAAACTCCCCATTATAATCAACAGACTCCTTAAATTCATGCCCCAGAACATAGATCTAATTGTTTTCAAAAGAGAACAAAATATGAACAATTTGGGATACAGTAGTCGCAGATTCAATGAAACAAAACAATTTCTAACGAAGTTTATGATACATTAATAATAAGATTTGTACCGTATGCCAGTAATACAATATTGACATTGGCATCTGCTTTTCATTGTCGCATCAAAGCTCAGTGATCCAATCAGAGCCATTATAGCTGCTTCAATTGGCCCACAGAGGTTTGTTATAGCACTGATAGGGAGCAGGACAAGAAACAGAGGAGCCTATCTGATGCTCTGCTGACAGGTAAACACAGTAAGTCCTCTGCCTCTGGCAAAATTAGAGGAAGAATGATATTTAGACCCTATGAGGCGGAGAGGTACCTCTGTGGTCGCTTTTAAGGGATTTTAGGGATTGTATTTCACCCTGAAGTGTCTCCTTCTTCTATATACTTGGGCTTATTTGCACAGTGCTTTAGTCTGGGTTTCTCTCTTTGCTGCAGAGGGATTCATTCAGCACTGCAGACGAGATCACAGCTGTACCCCCCTAAACACTAGATATTCAGTGGCAGTGGAAACACGAGCTAAAACCCATTATTCAATATTTGTAAAATAAAAAGGGTCCATTGTGTCATGATTTATCAACTGAGGACTCGGGTTACCCTCTGTCCTTAATTAAAATGTGCCATTGTTAGTTTGGGCCAGCAGCACAGAGGAGGCATTAGATGATGGTGAGAAAGTAGAGACAGTTGAGTTGTTTTATGAGCATAATAATGAGATAAGCAATGAAACATGTGCCTTAATGTGCAGGTACATTTCAGGTACATGCGTAATTGCACTTTGTACTTACATATATAAATAAAACATGCTTTTTTCAAGATAAGGATGATTTTAAAAATGTCTTTATAATTTGTTTTATGGCACAAATATTGAGAGCAAGCACTCTAGACATGTGGTCTAATGCATTAATGTTGGTTACACCTTATGCTCAAGTTCACACATATAGATACATAAATACACAACAAGGCAATGGGCACATCCCTGCAGGTCACCCAGAGTTGCCCGGAAAATGTTATTACAGTGTTGTTTGGCACGGGTAAGTGCTCCATAATGTCTTGCTTTGAAAGGTCGAGAGTGCATTTAAATAGCCACCCCAACCCCACTCTACTCCCCACTCATCTGAAGTCTCACAATGTTCCTCTCTCACTCTCTTTTCTATATCTGTGTCTATCTGTGTCTAGCTGTGTCTAGCTGTGTCTAGCTGGAATTGGCATGCCCATCAAGTAGAGCGGTGCTCTGTTTTCTTCTCTGATTCTACAATGGCCAAATCGGGCTTGCTTTAACTGGATCACATTCCTTAAATAAATAGTTTGGCATTTGACTTTTTCATGTTCTTAGACAATTAGATGAAAAGATTGATACCACTGTAACTAGACATATGTCTAGTATGGAGCTTTTCATAAAGACTAAAAGCAGGAAGAAACCGCTAGCCTGACTCTGTCCAAAGTTTAAAAATCCCAACATGTTTATCTTGTTTGTTTATTCCGTACAAAAAAAAAAAAAAAAAAAATATATATATATATATATATATATATATATATATATATATATATATATATATATATATATATATATATATATATAAAGTATAAAAGGGAAAAATGTGTTATTTTTACACTTTACTTTAAACTAGGCGAACCGGCTACTGGCCGTACCTACATATTTAACATACGGACATGAGGGCATGATCAATGCTGTGATCTGACTTGTGGCAAATAAACGCCCGGAATGTCAAACTATTGTTTTACTTGAAAATGAATCTATATGATATGAATATTTGTGTCTGCATGTATTCATGTGTCACAGCCTCTCCACAGTATGGCAGCAGCCTCATCACAGCTCTCATACAAAAATGAAAGGTCAGGCTCATCCACCTCATCTAATCAAACAACCATTAATGTACAATATGTAAAAAAGACATCCAGCTCTGCACCTATACTAATGCACGTAGGTTATAGCCCCTCTGCCACAACCCCTTAATTCAGTTACACACACACACACACACACTTTTGTGGAGCTCAGTTGCGGTGAACCTTCTCTAGAGGTAATTACACCCTTATATTCATCTGTCTCTGTAATTATACCCTCAGCAGACACCTTGCACCTTTCCACTGAGCAGAGAGCTACGTAATCAGTGAATCAAATGTTTTCGGCAGGGATCATGGATTTATTTTATTTTTTATTTATGTCGAGCAAGAAAGGATACAACCTCATTGGTTCTTCTTGAATGACATAAGAACTTGTCCACACCAAACTTCTGTATAATCAGTTGATGATCAGTTTGAATGTTTATGGAACTGTAGATATTTTTCTTCATATCCAAAGTAATATACAGATCCCCGCACTTCCACGTGCATACGTGGAAAGCCTTAAGTGGGGAGAGCAGCAGTGCAGGATCCCCATAGGGTACAGAACAGAGCAGCATCAATGACAGAGACACAACATGATTAAGTCAGACAACATCAATTTAAAAGGAGAAGCTGGGGTGGAGGTGGGTTGCAAGCGCTAGCAGAGATGCAGCAAGGTAGGCTGAAGCAGTTTAAATAAAGCGCACTGTTTGGAAATCCAATCAAAAGAGGGAATCAGCTGATGTGCTGGCTTAGGAACTGTCAGCTATTAGCTGAGATAATAGCCGAGCTTGACTCCGTGACCTGCCAAAACTTACGCTATGCTTCATTTTTTGTGGCCCAAATGTAAACTTATAAAAACAAAACAAAAACAACCATTTAAAACAACTTAACACAGCCTTCCTTAACTGTAACACTTCATGAATGAATCAGTCTATCTGTTTCGGCTTCTCCCCCATGCCTCTGCCTCATACAGGGCGGCTCTCCGTCCCTCCTCTTAACACTGAAATAACAATCTTATCTAAGGTGATTAAACTTCCATGAAAGGTGTGGGAAAGAGTGGTGATAAGTGAGCCAGAGAGAGAGGAGCTCATGGCACTCAAAACACACAAGCACTATTTGTTTTGATGAGGTAAAAAGTTATATATTTGATCAGCAACTGTGTATTCAAACTCAAAATTAAAGTAAAGTGCTGTTTGCTTAAGGCCAGGCAAAGCAGCCTATATGTATTTTTGTTTTTATAGTAGCGGTCTCCGCACTCCGCTGTGGTGTGCGGCTAGGGTGACCAGATTTCCCGGAACTAAAACCCGGACACTTTGCGCGTGCCCGTAGTGCTCGTGCACGCACACACTTTTTAAATTGAACATGTGCCAGCCCAGGTCAGACATAGACACAGACAGATTAGACATAATTTTGCCAACAGCACACATAGGCCTACTGCTCACAACATAATGGGGTATCTCAGTTAATATTCATGAATTTTCTTGGTATGTATCTAAAAAATAATATTAAAAGACATTGAGTGAGTTTTGTGTGGGGCCAACTTTATTTTTCAGAATTAAAGCATTCTTTTGGAAAATGCACCCACTGAATTTTTCATTGCATGGCACTAAACGAATTATTTGGAACTGCTGCCACAGGCTTGAACTAAAGTTATGGTAACAAGTGTACATGAATTATGAATTCATGCATGAATTAATTCATGATTTGTGCATTACTTCATTCCTTTATATGTTATGAATCATCAGGAATTGACATGAGTTCATAGCCTCTCATTCATGACCTCATGCATGAACAACACGACCAACCTGGCTTAGCCAAGAAGAAGTGCTCGTAGACGGGGTTGAGACCGTGAACAAAGTGGGGGGAAGAGGCTAAAGCTAACTCCTTATCGGCTATTAAATGTACGGTCTTTAGCAAACAAAATGGATGAACTTCGGCTTTGGATCACCAATCATAAATGGATAATAGACTGCAACATCATTTGACGCGAGTCGCCCCTGATGACCTGTGGAGCCTGTGAAAGGCATTGATTCTGACACTGTTAATTATAGTGACAGCCTGTGGGAAGAAACTGTTGTCTGGTTGTTTTGGTGAACAGTGTTCTGTAGCGCCTACCAGAGAAGTAACGTTAGGCTAACTGACTTTTTAGCTAACTAGCAAACAATGTAATGTTTTGTTAAGGAAAAGCTACAGGCTAAAGCTGTAATCTTTAAAGCTTTAATGCTGTAATGTTGATTTTTATTAAGTCATTATCTATTACCGTAGAAGGTAACACAATGGTGATTGGGCCTATGGTCCACTAATGAAAGAATTGCGAAGTCTTTATTTATGGAATATTACAAACTGGGTGTCTAGCGTCACATCTCGCTGTATTACAGTTTTTTATACACACAAAAAATGGAACTATGCACACAATTATGAAACCTTAAAGATCATGTATCAACAATAAAGGGCCTTCCACACCAAGAACGATAAGTATAACAATAACTATAAATCTATAGTTTAAAAAAAAGTTCTAACTCAGGTGGATGGTGGAGTCCACACCACAACTATAACGAGAATATCGTTGGGATCACTTTCAGAGCGATTTGATGAACGATAGAAACACTGACAGCCAATCAGAATCCATATGAATTTACAACGGACGGCACAGACACTGCAGAGAGATTTGTTTCACACAGGTGGTTGGTGGCGTGACTTTACCCTTCGATGGAGCTACGATCCCTTAGCTCTGTGTATTTTTGTATTTTTTGTGTGTGCCCGCTGGTTCCTGGAGAAGGCAGTGGTGTCAGCGCCCCGGGGGAAGCCGGTCAGACTTTTTTGGTTCATAAAATGTACGCAAATTCACAAATTGGTAGGAACTACAGACATTCCTGTAATCGTACGTTGCAACGTCTGCTGTATGTATCATTATCAGCTGGAGCATGCAGTGCGTGCTTGACACGTTATCGCTCAGCAGTAGGCCTGGGCCGGTATCGATTCTGACGGTATAACCTTTAGCAAAAATATCACGGTTTCACGTTATTGCGGTATGGCAATTACAGCTTTAAAATGTTTTGTTTTTTTTTTTTAAATGTCTGGGTAAAAAACATTTTTTTATTTTTTTAGTGGTTTTAAAACCTTAACTTTTTCAAACCACAGTATGTCTTGAAACCGGTAACTGGCCCATGCCTACTCAGCAGTGTGGATGCTCACATCATTATAGTTATGGTTATAGTTATCGTTCTTGGTGTGCACGGCCCTTAAGACCATAGAAATAAAATGATGATTTTTCCATTTCTATGCTCCTGACTAAACTCTCACCACATCCAAGGATGTAGTTACAGGTGCAGCAAAGCACACTTCTGACCACAACCAAAGGTGAAAGACTGAAACTTTCCAACAGTGAGACTGCTGTTAAGTTGCTCCTATGATGAATTAAGAAAAGGTTTTAAGATGATGGTTGTTCTCTTCGGAACGAAATTGCTACACTGGATCCTGGTTCCTGCTGCTTGCAGCTTTAATTGTTCTTACACGTGTCTGTGACACTCAGTCAGCCTGAGCTCCTCAAACCAACATGACATCCCTGTCACATCAAGTCTCAGCATGTGTCATCACCACCATATGTTTGAAATGAAGCCGCTAATGACAAAACTGCAGTGAGCTTGTCAGTCAGAGTTTTTTTTTTTTTTTTTTTTTTACCTTATTGTTTTTTGTCATGATTAAACACCGGGTTAATATAATGTATAATACACATGACATGTTGCAATTTTTGTATGTGTGATCTTCTCACGAAGTCGAGGTATGGGCTACCCAGTTCTAAATGTTGTTTGTAGCTGTTTCTCAGAAGAAATATACTGGCACACTGAACACTTATGTTTTACATGTTTTAAAGCAGCGACAGATATTTGAAACTTAACCGAAGAAGACGTGAGTAATTAACATAAATGGTGCTAACCACCATGAAAAAGAAAAAGCTGGTGTATACTTACAGAAAACTGCAGCGGCAGAAAATTCTGTTTAATTGCTCTGGACTCTGTGGGAGGCAGGCACACGCTGGAGCAAAGCCACCACATCTGCCGAAATTACAGTGAACATCTGTGTTGTCTTTTCAAGATTCTTCAAAAGAACTAAATTCTGATGCAGATTAGGCTCTCTGTGTTAAAATCTTTTTTCTTCCTTTAGTGTGATGGTTTCGTTTGTTTATTATCTTGGTTGCTGTTAGTCCTCTGAGACTTTAATTGTGGCTGGGTGCACTACAAACAAACGTGTTGACTTGTTATTTCTCTTGGTAGTTAGTTTTTTTCTAGTTTAGTTTATTTGACATTATAAGATGGAGGACATTAAATCATAAGCAACTACAAAACATCCACTATAACACCATAAAGTCGAAGACTTATTTCTACTGTGGTCAATTATGTAAAGACAGCCAAGACACAGGAGTCTAGGGGCCAGATGCATAAAACTGTGTAGATTCACAACTAAAACTGTGTGTACGCAGAAAGACAGAAATATGCATACACATTCTTTTTGGCAGATTGATAAAGACGCACGCATATCTGATTATGTTTTATAAATCTCAATCATTGGGCAGCTGGCCGCACATGCACAAGCCTCATTTCCACTCCCACAGTTAGCGATAAATGGATGTGGAAACGCTCTTAAACATCCATTTGCTTTCATACTTGTGCCTGCTTCACCAGTCCTTACACCTGTCAATGAGAAATATAGTTTCACCAACTGTGTTGTATTGGCGAGGTTCTACAATGGTGCCAGAGCAGCTGTCATTGCGCACAGCTGTGGCTATTTGTAGCGTCCATACCAGGGTGTGAACTACGAGGGAGCTATGGGGAGCACGGCTCCCCTTAATAAGACATGGGCTCCCCTGAAAACGTGATTTGTGAAATTTTGGGGGGTCTCTAAAAATATTGACAATATGTCATTTTGACGTGCAATTTCAGTTTTGTGTAATGTGATCATCGTGGATTATTATGTGTAAAATTGCAAAAATATCATTCATTCATGCATGACGACGATTTAAACCTAATTCACGTGAATAAAGATAACTATACATGCTATTCTTGTCTTGAGCATCAAGGCGTGGCATAACTCATGTTTAGTACATGTTAACTCAAAGATTCATAGAAAAAATATAAACGTTGGAGGCCATTAATCGGCTCGCAAAGTCGTTGAAATCCATTCTGCAGTTAGCATCATATAGCCATGGCAAAAAGAAAACAGTTTGGCAGTTTAATTGATTTTGGTTTTACTAAGAAATTGTGTAGCGATGACGTTAATAGCACGACCAATTCACCTGCTGCAAGCCCTGTTAACACACCTCCCGCCGGGGTGACAACGCAAGAAGAAGCTGAAGAAATAAGTCCTCTCTGGCTGAAGATGGTGGTGGTAACAGCTCATTAGAGGCCGGTCACCATCCTAACCTCTCTTGCTCCTGTCTCCCATTAAATTGAAACAGCCAGCAGTGGAGAGACTGGAAAAGCCGATATACATGGCTGTTAAGGATGGAAGCTTGGGGTGCATCACTTAGGCCTAATTGAACGGAGGAATTATGGTATTCTTCGGTAGCCTGAGTAACTAACCGTTGTTCATGTGAAATCTCAAAGACAGCCTGATGGTTTGTTTATAGACTATTTGTGGGTGGCTGTTTGCTGTTTGACCTATCTATTCCTGTCAATAAAGTATAATAGGGCCAGTCCTGTATAGTGCATACACTTGTAGCTGTCATGTATCTTTGTGAGTCGCAAGCACAGAACGCTGTGCAGCCTACAAAAATGATAATAATACAATCAGTGCAATTGACAAACAACCTAAAAACAATGTTACCTGTCGCTTAGCTTATATTCAATGTCATCATATCATCATCGGTCATCAGCTTGTACCATGTGTACGCCTGGTCTCAAGTATGCTGTTGATTGGAGACTTTAAAGGGGCACTCCACTGATTTTACTTATGAAGTTCACTTACTTCCTACTAAGCCTGTGAACAGTTGAGGTATGATGTCTTCTGTTGCTCTTGAGGAACTTTACAAATTCTAAGAAAATTAATCTTACTTCGTCAGAGTAAGAAGAGTGAAGACATTTAACTGTTTAAAAGCTGTCAATCAAAAGATGGACAGATTTCTGGGGGTTGACTCGAGCTGAGTTGAATCACAAACACTTCATATAGTTTAATATCTGCTGCATGTCTATGTAATATTTTTAATTCAATGTCATGATGCTTTTGTTTACATTATGAGAGTTGCTCTTCTCTTCACTGACAAACAGTGGGGAAAAACTCGTCGAAGTCCTAAGAAGCGTTTGTGTAACTGCGTTTTGTAGCCTCTGAGTGTGTATACATTATACTGTTTAGGTGGCCAGTATGAATTGTCATTGTGCACTTATTCCAGTACGTAGTACAGATTCTGTCATTACAGGCACAATGGTTCGTCTGAGTCTCCTGCACTGGGAAAAACGTTTGTTGTTCTTTCTAGTATCTGTCTCTTCTGTATCTCTTCCTCATTAATGAAACACTGAGAAAGAGGAGGAGGCCGAGATGGTAAGACAGAATGAATGAAGAATAAAAACTCAGAGGGAGATAAACATGGGCAGAAAGACTGAAAGGAAAATCTGTGGATGGAGGACAGGAAGGACAGCCTGAGAAAGAAAAAAAGATTGACGTGAAATGCCGCTGCCATGCCGCCTGAGCCCAATTAGATCTCCATTATGGAATCGCTGTAATAATTCATCATTTAGCGTCCAAAGCTCCATTATTCCGTAACGCCTTACCCACTTCCTCCTTCAGCTGTGGACTCAGACAAAGGACAAGAACAAATGGCGTGTGTGGGTGCAACTTATTATCCTGAAGGCTGACATGCAGCCAAGATTAAGAGCCCACCCTCTGAGCTGAAAAGACCAGGTGACACAGTGGTGATGATGTCATGTCTTTCTTGTACTATCGTGTTCGTATGGAGATCTTTACAGTTTGTTTGATGCAGTAATTTACTTTCTAAGTCATGAGGACAAACTGATCTTTATACTTTATGTTACCAAAACATTAAACACAACCGTCACTTATTTCCTTACGTGTTATGGAGGGATACAGACTCTACGCCTGCACAGTTTGTCAGCCCATTCAAAATATTTACCTTCGTTTTTTTTTAAAACCACAAGAAAGCACCATGACAAAGTGTCATGGTGCTTTCTTTTAATTTCTTTGTTTCCGTTATATAAATTCAATGTAATGTTGCTGTTCACTTAGTTTTATCTATTAAGTTTATGGGATTCATTGTTATAACAATGTTGTTGCTGTTGGGTATTGTTTTATCACTGGAGTATTACTCACATATTTACTGAAATTAACAATGAAGAGAGAAATGGTAGTTCAGCAGTATTTATTATGTTTGAAATTTTGAAATTTGAATTTAAAGAGAGGAGGGAAGAAAAAGGAAACAAGAAACAAGAAGTAAAACACGGTGAGACACACTGGACAGCTGAATCTTATTAAACATTCAAAAAATCCAAACAATTTAACTCTGCATACATTATCCTTATGGTGTACATTTTGGTGACTTGAATCATCATCTTTAATTTCCGCTGTATGGTTGTGCCTTAGCATATTGCAATAATGTGATGCTCAGTAAACTTGTTAGCCGGGGATCGGGTATATGGCACTCAGGCTGTTTCTGGCTCCGAGGTGGTAGAATACGCTGGCAGAAACATAGCCATTGCATACACACCATCTGTCTCAATAATTCTCATTACTCCGCAGAACTCCTGCAAACTCCCTGCAGCTTCGAGGCTAAATAGGCAGTCACACACTAGAGCTGGCTCACAGAAATAACACATAGTGGATGAGTAACTGACTGTGTTATTATGGAACCCACGTAACTTCTTTTTTTTAATTATTTTTGGGGCATTTTTAGGCCTTTATTGACAGGACAGCTGAATACATGAAAGGGGAGAGAGAGAATGACATGCAGCAAAGGGCTGCAGGTTGGAGTCGAACCCGGGGCCGCTGCGTCGAGGCGCAAACCTCTGCATATGGGTGCCCACTCTACCAACTGAGCTATCTGGGCGTCTCCCACGCAACTTCAAGGAAAGACCCGTCCTTCAATATGGCCAGGCGTCCATGCTTACGCAAGGTAACGTAACCCAATTTGTTCAGGTCCTAGCCCCTGACCAATTGGCTATCCTAACCTTAACCACTCAAGGTCAATGCCTAACCCCAACCAATTGGCCTGCTTCGTAGGGCGGGACTTGCCTAGAAGTTACATTAGATCCATAATAATGCATAACTGACTTACTGACTTATTCATTGGGTTCGTACTTTGCTGCCCTTTTCTTAGTTTTATTCTCTCCAACTTACCAATAGTTACTTACTTATCCTGCATGCAGAATACAATATAATAAGCAATGCATATTAGGTGTCTACTGCAGACATAAAAGGAATCGGGACTCGTGTGGCCATTAGACTAAATTCCAGCATAAAAAACATCAAATTAAAGTACAGGGTGCTTTTGAGAATTTAAGCCTAATCAACTGTTGGAAAAGAACATCAGCTAAAAGCCCAATGGCAGTTGCCTAATTGTACACATTACTGAAAATGAATATGATGCTATGTATCTAAAAAAAGGATGCAAACTGTCTGAGAGTGCAAAATTATAAGTAATTACAGATTAATAAATGTTTGAGAAGTAATTAGGTTACTGAAAGTAAAACATTACAGACAGTAAAATGTAAAAAAAAACTGATTTCTCTTCCCATTTTAAAATTCATTATATTTTTATGTAAATGAAATATGAATACCAAGGTACATCGTACATCTGAAGAGACAGAAGTAGTTATGTACATGGTTCACTGAAGAAGTGTCAGGCTTTCTCCTCAGCCTGTAATTGTGCAGGACAGACGGGCAAAGCGACCGCTGAAGAGTTCTCTCAGAGAGCCGGTGTTATCCGCGTTTTCTACATGCACCGCTGAGTGCCATAATTACTTCTATCACATTTCAAGCGCCTGTGCAGCACTCACACGTGGAGAGGTTTCACTTCTCAACAGCTTTGCCAGTCAATCGCACACAAACGTCACACGTGAGAACACATGCAGACAGGTTTTGTATTCTGGTACAACTGTAAAATTTGTCCGTCCTTTCCCTAACTATTTTCCCTAAGGTCACCTGTGTTGCATCTTTTAGTCAACTATCTCACACTAAATCACAGATGATCATGTTCCAAAGCACACCAGGCTGGTTTCACTCCCGACAGGTGTGATAATTAATAAGCAGAGCGCTGCTTGAAATTAGTAATCCCTCAACACCTGAAATCTAAGCTTGCTGCAGGATATTTACTGACGATGTAATAACGTATTACTGTCTATCATTTGATCAATTGCTAAACCCCTCCCCCAGAAGAGCAATTGTGCAGTCATAGCTTAGCAACAGTAACTAAGCACAGCTGCAGATCTGTCGATCTTTTAATTCCTCGAAATGATGAAGTGGTGTTCATGGACTAAAAACACAAGCGGAAGGAAGGAACTAAACACTGGCTGGAAGCTAATAGGGTTTAGGTTAACGTTAGCAGCTCTGTCCTGCTTTTTGTTGACATTTACACTTCAGCAACCCCCAATGAACTTGTAACCAAAGAGCGTTACGTTCGCCAAACACAATAGTAAGACCTCAACTTAAAAGAAGCTTTTGTAACAATAAAAGAGAAATACACTGTTATAAACTACAAACAAGGATAAGCAGCCAAACAGGGATGTGCTATAATTAAACAAGAGTCTAGTCTTAAGTTTTACTTTACCGTACTTATAATACTTGGACTAAGGCCTCTTTCACACTGGCGTGAGCGTGGCGTTTTCTGTCTTTGCACACCAGAAACGTGTCTGACGCGGCGCTGCTGCTGCTAGCCTTGTCTGTACACATGTATGTTTCCCATTGATAAACTGCACTCAAGCAGTAGTATACTTCATGTTAAACATAAATATATACTGATTTGATTACAGCAAAGACGTCGGCAGTATTGACGGAAAAATAGGCTACAGAATATTTCGTTCTGTATTGACAGGTGCAATATTTGACAATCAATAATTACTTATTCTTTTTTTAAATGACATTTATATCTGCATTTATGTTAAAACCTAGAGACTTTCAAACATCAAAATGTAATATATTAAATGTATTTGTGTCAAAATGACATATAAACATCTTTTCGTATTCTATTTTGCCTGGAAACGCTTCCAACACGCTTGCGTGCTGCGTGAAAAATAGGCGTTGGTCCTATTCCTAGCATGCATGCGTTTTCTGCACGGCTCGGGCCGCGCCTGAGACGTGCGTGTCACGCAGGCTGTGTGCAAGCTCTAACCTGTTAACATGGGAGCCGAAATAAAAACGGACACGCCACGCAGCTGACACGCTCACGCCACACAGCCAGTGTGAAAGAGGCCTAATGGTGAGGATGCTGATGTTTTTTCTAGAACATCCAGCTTAAGTCTCAGTCTTTGGACTCGATTCAACTTTTTAGTCATCATGTGCATATTTAAAACCACTTTTACAGGGTTCCAGTTTTAAAATGAGACAGCTGGAAACCGTAAAAAGTCAGCTGGAAAGGGAGATTTCAACCCACTCATTTAGCTAATGCTAGCTTTAGCTGGTGAAATTTGGCGGCTCGATTACATACAAAGTCAATGCAAAGGAGTGAATTTGCGGTGTGAAAAATGTGTTTTGCCTGGGTCTGAATACACCATAAGAAAGGACTTTTGTCTACCTTTGTTTGAATACAAGGATCTGTTGTTTCAAAATGAACTAAGAATGTTGACAGTCAAATTGCCACCATCATTGGGAACTGTAAAGGTCGACAGGCTTAGCAACGGTAACTTCAGTTACTGAAGTAAATATTTCAGTTGTACATGAAAATGAAACATCTTAGTCTCATCATCGAGTCTTGGAGACATTTGAGCAGAAAAGTCTTTATAGGTATATCATCTAGAAATTATTGTACAAAATGACCTCTAATTCTATGAAGTTTGTTTCCTGTAAAAAAAAAAAAAAACAACTTTATTAATAAACATACACACATCCCTTTGCACATCTAACACATCTCTTACCCACCCTCACTCCAGACAAACCCAGTTACTCCCTACAGATTACTACAACTAGGAGCTTTTAAAGTATTTTACAGACTGTACTGCTGCTCTAAACCAGACCAGACCAGACATTATATTCCCTCAGGGAAGAGGAGTGGGCCACCAAGACAAAACCTATCCATTTAGAAGAGCCAAGCTGCTGACCTGATGTGGATCTCATATCTGGGCAGCATCTCCCCCGGCAACAGATATATGTGTATATACTTTTCCATTTGATTTGGTGTCAGCGGTCAGGGACGATAATTGGGTAAACAGCCTATAGCTCCCTGAGTGTCTGGCTGACTGGAAAAAGGACTTTTTGGAAACTTTGCTGTTAAGTATTTGAATAGGAGGGGGGGGGGGGGTAGACTTAAGATACAATATATATAGATACATATAACTGTGTGTGTGTGTGTGTGTGTGTGTGTGTGTGTGTGTGTGTGTGTGTGTGTGTGTGTGTGTGTTATGCTGTAATGTTGAGCCCTAGGGGAGATAAGAGCAGATGATTTGCGGTCTCTCTCTCTAGCTTTGTACTCCATTAGATGAAGGGATCAGAGTGGCACCACGCAGAGTGACAAAAGAGACAGAAAAAGACACAAAAGGCTCTTGTGATGCACGAAGCCAATTACAGCAGCGGAACACAAATTGGTTGTCCATTATATGAAAATACATCGGGCATGTTTGAGCTGGAAAAACTGATGGCTGAGTGACGACGATCAAATCACTTCAACGTCAGATTATCACATCATACTTGCCGGTGGTAAATAAATATAGTCATCCCCAGATGTGGACTTAAAAATAAAGTGCATTGGCTGTCAAGGTCGCTAAACTCTGGATCCACCTCCGTGTTTTAACATAATCTCGCTACCTCAGTGACGACTTCCTTTAAAACTCCACTAAAACTCCACAAATTCTGTCTGTTTTTGATTAATTTGGGACATTTTGTATCCATCAAAACATTTTACTTTGTATCGTCCAAATTATGTCTGGGATTTATATTGCTCCTTTTAACTTCCATGAAGCACACTGCAAATAAAGGTCAGTATTATTATTACTGGGTTAATAATATATTTTTA
Source organism: Zingel zingel (assembly GCA_023566125.1). Classification (NCBI taxonomy): domain Eukaryota; kingdom Metazoa; phylum Chordata; class Actinopteri; order Perciformes; family Percidae; genus Zingel; species Zingel zingel. The sequence continues at coordinate 19,255,824 of CM042322.1, read as the reverse complement.
AGTGGCATGCTGAACAAAGTCAGTTTTATATTGCCTCTCTGTTTTATGTCTTTCTTTTGTCTTTTATTGTGAAGCTCTTTGTGACATCTAGGAAGGTGCTATATAAATTAAATGTACTTTATTTACTTCCAAATGGCTTTGCTTTTTAAGATGATCAACTTCTGCATATCCCAATACCTCACACAGTAAACCTCATTTCTAGAAAGAACTATGTCATTTTCTACTAATTAATAATTAATAGAAGAGCAAATTTAAGGAAATACTGAAAGTACGTATTCAATTGTTATTTATTATTGGAAACTTTAATCCTCATATATTCAATGGTATTCTTGCTTGTAGACCATTTTACATTTTTGCATGCTCAGATGGCCTGCACTCTTTTTTTCTTTTTTTTTTGCAATTATTGGAAACAATTATGAATAGGAAGAAGAAGGGTACCAGATGGAACAGTGTTTTAATTGTCCTTGTAATTCATACCAAATTACATAAAGTAGGTCTTTCCAGGAAACTTACCAACTTCAGAAATCAGATCTTTTGGGGTTTTATGTTCTTCAACTTCAATTTAATTTAATGTAATAGATTCTTCACTTCTCTGTAAATTAGGAAAATTCTTCTCCTTTGGTCAAAATGAAAATGAAGTGAAGGCCTCTCCCGAAAACCTTCGGGGATACAAGTTTTCACAATGTTGCGTACTGCAAGGTGAATTATGCATGTTAATTAACTCCACCACATCAACCACTCTGAGCCTCCTCCGCCCTGCACAGCTTGCTGGCTCTGGTGTACAGTACACGGTGCTCTCAGACAGGGATGTGATGTGTTGAGGCGGCGACGCCGCCACGGGACCGGACCAGCCTTTCCTGTTTAATGACCTGTCTGTATGGCAGATCTAGAGACAAAAGTAGACCCACACCAGGGGATCTGCTGCTGTAATTTATCTTAATTTTAATTGGGAACATTTTGTGTTGCTCCCTCCTCCACATTAATAAACTAAAGCCTTACAGCAGTTCCTCAAAACCTCATTAATGCGCAAGGTGCATTCCGAGCCAGATGTTTCTGAGCAGAGAACACATCAAAAGATATATTTTCTTCTTTTTTATCTTCAAATTTTCATCCATTTGTCTTTTTCACCATTATCACCATCATCATTGCTATCATGTTTCTCATCACCATATCATTTTCTGCAGCTGGATTATTCACTGTGATGATATCTCCAATAACAAACAATTATCCCATAAACATAATGGTTAGAGAACATGAACATGAGGTTAACAGCAACATTAGTTTAGATTTTATTATGGAATGAAAAACTCTTAATGGCTTAATGTAATGGCGCTTTATTTAATGGTTTTCAGTACTGACAGACACTCGAGACATCTTGTCAGACCAGGTCAAGATCTTGAAGAATTTGTCGATGCACAGCATTCAGACTCTTGCGCCCTCTGAGTCGAGCAATGTTTTGAAACAGCACACAGCGAGACTACAAAGGGCCAGCTGCCACTGGAAATGCTGGAGCTGTTTTGGGAAACTGAGTGGTTATTCATGCTGGCAAATTGATTCATTTCCTCTGCTGATAAGCACCTTTTTTTCTCTGTGCCCATATTCTGCAATGGCTTTGAAAAGACCCGTTGAAAAACACATCTCCCTTGCCACAGTGAAAAGATACAGGGTGAGTACACAATAACGGCAACAACTTACGATGTACCGTGATGCAATCCAATTCAACATCACAAACTACAGCTTCAGCAATCACCACACATTTAAATCTGCACCTCTTTGAACGTTAACAGCCTTACTTTGCTGGAGGGATTTGTATTGGGTTTCATTGTGTTTACAGGTGTTTACATTATTACAGTTATTTTTACACACTTATCTTGACAGGTTATTGTTGTGAATGCAGCATCTGTGATCCTAGAATCTGTCTGTGCATCTGTATATGTGGAGCGTATGTTTGATAAGTGCACAGCAGGCATGTATCTGCTTTGAGGAACATTGTAGGAAATGGAAAAGCTTTGACCGGCTCTTATCAGCAACAGACAGTCCATAGCAACAAATCAGGCAGCAAAATAGGTTTTAAAAAGCCCACAGGCTAACCTGCGCTTTACATCTCGGCTCTTGCACAGGAGGTCACACCAGCTGCTGAACTACTCAGCCGTTGTCCTCACCCAGGGATGCTGAGCAAAAAATGTAAGCTGGGGTTCAGCCGAGATGGGCAGGGTGAATGGGAACAACGGCAGCGTGGTATCTGAGTGAGATGGGGGTATGTCGTTTGAGATTTACATAAACAAATACATAATTATCAGCAAAGGCTACCAGGGCCTGGCTTCCCACCTGTTGTCCAATCCTCTCATCTTCTCCAGCACAGGCAATATGTTTAGGAAACGGGCACACACAGTCCCAGAGGAATCGGTAATTTTAAATGTCAGCCATGCAAAATTGGGTCTGCCCCAAAACTGGAGCCCATTCTCTGAGCTTATGCGGAGGATTTAAGTCAGTCATGGTGGCTTTGTCTAGGTGGAAACAAAACCTAATGTTTTTATTGCCCTGGATTTTAATATGATGGACACCAGGCTCTGTGGTCAATACTTTTATGATTATTTTGATCTGTGTTTAGAGTTTCAGTGTGTGACTCGGTGACAGCTGATAGAAATGTCTGACTACATCCCGTTTTTCAAAAACCAGTGTTTTCTTTTCATAATAATCTGATTACTTATCCTGTATTGACACAGTTTGTTATGTGTGAAGTTTTGCATCTTTACACTGCAGTGATCTGAGTCTTTGCACTAATGTAAAACATATTGCGTATACATGTATATGTCCTAAAACACAGGACTTTCGCTCAGGAGAGCTGGGATCGTGTCCCGTGTGTTTTTTGTTTTTTTTGTTTTTTTAAATAAAGCCTTCCCCAATGTTCTTTTCCTAAACCCAAACGTTTATTGTTTTCCTAAGCGTGTGACGTTGGTCACTGTCGTGTTTTTGCCTTTCCCAATGTTTGTTTTTACATGCGTGTGACGTTTTTGCGATAGCACGGCACGTTCTCGCGATAACACGGCACGTGGCAATGCCACGTGGTGTGTATGTTTACATCCGCTGTATACAGCGTACACACGTGGATAGCTCAAAATGCATACAAATAACACGCCATTTGGCTTTAGGAAAGTGGCGTATATGTTTACACAAAGTCATGATGCCATGTTGCGCATACAGACCCCACCTCTAAAGTAATTTTACTGGTTTCGACAAGTTGCTTCATTGGTAAATACAGAAATTGGCCATGTGCAAGATATCATGACATTGTGTCCTCTGCAGGGTGGGTATTCAGGGTGGGTATGACAGTATGTTCTGTGTCAGAAAGAAAGAAAGTTGTCTTTTGTTTTGTTGATGCGTTTTCATGGGTAATTGACTGTAGTGATGTTAGCTGAAGGTGGACAGGGCTTCAGCAGTCACAAGGTGAGACTGAGACAGAAGGACTGCCGTGGCCCCGTCACTGTCTGGGAGGTTTACACAAACAAACACACACACACACACACACACACACACACACACACACACACACAAATGTACACACAGCTGCAGACATACTGTACTGACACACACATCCTTGTACGCACAGACACAACCTTACCACACTCACTCCCACATATACACCCTCACTCAAACGTGGATGACACTAACAGTCACCAGGGTCACAGGATCACACTCCCATGGTGCAGTGGTGTGACAGCCACTAACAGTCACTGTGTGTGTGTTCATTTGTGTGTATCTACCTGTATATCTGTATAATATTTGTTATGTAAATGTGTCATGTGGCGTGTACTTCACAGTCTACTAGGACAAAATTTTGTTTGGAGAAGCAATTGTCACTCGCTAATAAGGAACTATTTGCCTCTGTCAACAGGATGGAGGAATAAAACAGCTTAAACAACTATCATCTGGCTGTGTAAAGCCTAAACTGTCCTCAACTGTCAAATCTACATTTTTTAGACTGAACATGGTGAAAGTGTTTCTCCTTAATGTGCCACCTGCGTACAGAGGAAACCTTGCAGTCTGCAACCCCAGGAACACACACATACTAGTTAATAAATAAGTAAAATAATCCCATGTGTCAATCCAATGCAAATCCTACAGTTTTATTATGCCTCTGTGCCAATGACAGCCGTGGTCAGCATATATTATAGGAGTCTGGACAGACATGGATGTAAACGGCAACTTGACACATACAACTGTGAGGCGGTAATTCTAGTTCAAACTGTGACTCACAGCAAGCGTGTGATTGCAGCCTGTGAGACCATATTTATCTTGGTGACAGAGAAAACACATCACACAGACAGGCAAGGAGACTCGGTCCATATCTACCAGGGAAGACAAACAAAGCAAGCAGAAGGGTGTGCGTTTAAAAGTTTGTTTTTAATATTAACTAGAAAAACAAATATTAGCCCATTTCCTCCACCCGAGTCTACACAAAATTATACACTGTCATCGTATGAGAGGACGTCTCCCAATGCTGTAAAAGTAGTTCACTAGACAATCACAGTTTGTGCTGCTGGTAAAGAGTTTAAAAAAAACACAGCAGTTAAAACTCAAAAAGTCAAAAATCAAAAGTAGTCAACTTAAAAAGTAGTCATCAGTAAATGTACAGTCAAATTGTGAAAAATACTTTATATACAGTTAACAAAAGAGCAGCCGAAACCACAGAACAGACACATCGTGAGCTAACGTTCCCCTCCCATAGGTCCTTTAATTTAATGAATTCCAATGTCATTTTCCACTCAACACTCAATGACGCACACTGGGGAGCAGAACTAACACCTCTAATCAATATTATAAAATTCCACCCTCCACACTGGTATGAATAGAGTTTACACTGCCACCTCATATTAATATCCTTTACCCAGTGGATCGGCTGTTGGGATTGTTTTTTTCACCATTATTGATTTGAACTCGCCGTGTGAATCGACCTGTTTTCTCAGACAGGTCTCATTTCCTTCACTTGTGACCTTTTAAAACCTGTCAGCCTCCAACTGTGATTTACGCTCAAATGTATGGTATTTATTTTAATGTAGTGTATTAATTGTGTAAACGGTGTAGAATCTGCTGCTGGCTTTATTGCTGTGTGTTAAAACTGAATGTTGAAAAGCACATTTTAGAGACTATGACCAATTGCATCTTAAAATATTGAAAAATAGACATTTAGGAACTAAAACCAGCTTTACCTTTTTTTTTTTTTGGGCACTTTGGGCCCATTAAAAACAATCTCAATAAACATTGACACCTTTTAATTTGATATGCCGAACTTGTTAGCAAACAGTCGCCCATTCACACATCAAACAGTTACGGAGCAACATTAGCATTCTTTCACTTTCCTTTTAGCTCTGTTTTTGTTCTCCACCAACCCCTGAGGGAAATATCTGGCTCTTTAGCTGCTAAATGCTCCACTATGTACACCAGCTTGTTGCTAACTCTGTCTTTTTGCTGTTTTCAGCTAGGCAGGTGGCAGACAGTAACCTGACTCCGCCAGATGGATTGCTTCGCATTTGCTCGGCATATCCATCTGGGAACTTTCCGTTGGAGAACTTTTGGGAAGGGGCGAAAATACTGGTTAGCTGATTGGATAAACCATCTGTCTGGGCCAAATCAACCAATCAGATCAACGATATATCAAACTCTTGCCAAAACCAGTTGGGAGAAGAGCAAAAACATCTTTTCCTCAGAGAAAAGCCTCCAGTGCCGTTTTTTGCTCTTCTTTCAATGAAGGAATACTTTCTAATTCGGACAAAACTTGCGCGATAGCTACAGTCATCTCATCCGTGGAAGCCGCCATGTTGTTTAGACTGAACAGTCGCTTCTCGTTGCGTCACACCTAAACCCGCCTCAAAACCAACGCTGATTGGTCGGTCGTTTGACGAACGGCTCCAAATTTTCTCTATCTCAAGATGCCAGACTGATCTGCGAGTGGAAAACTGGAGCTCGCGAGATCAGGACGGTCTCACGAGGCTAGGCATACAGGAGATTCATTAGAACTTTTGTGCTCAAAACAGCTGCCTATTGCGTCTGGAAAAAATGCTAGAGGGTGAATGAAAACATTAAATTTGCAGGCTGAAAATGCTAACGCTCCGTAGAGCCAACAGGAACTGCAGAGTTAGCTGATATTCCTTCATGGGTTCGTCACTACAAGTGACTCCATCTCATACAAGTAGTCAAGTGATCCACTGTAAATACAAATATTGATTACAGCTTTTAAAGTAGTTTTTTTCTCCAATGTTTTAAAACCATCCAAATCTCTTTCTTCAAGAAACATCTTGGAGACTGTTAACGGATCTGATGATCAGGACTTTGCACTTTACTGTGCATCCATCAATGTTTTCTTAGAACCTGTGGTAAAATGTAAAACACAAGTGGAGCGGGTTGGGATTCAGTATCTTCATTAGATAGAGGGGAAAATAAATAGTTTTTAAAATGGAAGAAATTGTGCTTTCTAACATCTAACATTTATCTGCAAAATGCTTGAATAACTGGAGGTGAACGTAAGGATGTCATCACATACTGCTGTTACAGCAACGTGGGAAGGACTCAAAAGGGGGTGGTTACACAATCTTTTTGCACACAATAATTGATGGAGACAGATATGAATATTGCCAGTGTGAGCTACCTGTAATCAATAGGGATGTTGGCTCTCTAACGGGAGTGCAGTGTTCGTGAAACAAGCGAAGACTGTGGTGATGTTAATCACAGAGAGAAAATCCCCAGATTCAGGGTGTCTGATAATAAAAGATTGTAAATCATGTATTGCCATTATCTTAATAATAGAAACTGTGTGTAAACTGTGTGTTTACAGTTGGTGTTTGAACTTGAATGTACCTGCTGGATTCAAATAAAGTGTTTAAGATGTGAGTGACAGGGTGGTGTACCCTAACCTGACGCGCTAGATGGTTTGTTACACAGAACCATCGGAGAAGCCGTCATTGGAAAATGTTTGGAAAATGGCAGGCACTTTCAAAAAAATACTTGGCAGGTGATTAGATGAACAATCACTCTATCTAACTCTTGCCGAAGCCAAGGAGAAGGGGAAAAGACCTTTTCCATCGAGAAAAGCCTTCAGTGCCATTCTTTGCTCATCCTTCAATGAAAAAATACTCTCCAGTCGGCCTATCTGTGACAATCTACACACCTAAATAACGGCCGTAGCTGCCAGTAGCTCCTCACAGGACGCTGATTGGTCCAAACCGCTGGTGGTTCGGACACAAACGCATTACGTGAAGCATGAGAGATGGATTTTTGCGTGACGTGAAAATTCAGCTGCCGTGCACTGGTAAAAGTCATTACTCCGTTAATGGCAGCACAACACTTCATAGCATCAGTTCAGATATGGTTTAATTCAGTCACTGCATCACCCAGACACTCAAAATGGAGGGGAGGGGTGCGGGGGGTATCAGAAGTCATTTAAGTCTTGTTGTGTCTCCCAATCTCTCTAAACATCTTCATGCTTTCTACTTGAGAGAAAGAAGAGGAAGAGAGTGGGGTGGTGAAGGTGAGATAGGAGTACAAATTTGTCCCTTTGTTCTCCACTTTGCTTCTTCATTAAGACCTGATGAGGGAGAAGAGGAGGAGGGGTGGACAGAAGCATGGAGGATGGTCTGATTGTTGTTTAAGAAAGAACGTAGAAAAATAAGTAACATTTTGGCGTTCATCAGTAGAAGTAAATAGTGCCAAGAGAGTCTAGAACCACTGTTTTCCTCCTGTTTTTTTACCACTGTGTAAATGTTCAGATGACTCCGTAGTCCCTGAGAGACTTGAGCAGCACCGTGTCCTTGACGTCGCTGAAGACCCTGCGTATGTTGCTGGTGTCTGTGGCGCAGGTGAAGTGCGGGTAGAGAGTCTTCCACTCGTCCCTGTTGTCGCGGTTGGTGGCCTGCTGCTCGTACAACTTGCGGATGTAGTTCTTGGCGTCCTCGGGGTCACGCTTGTTACCTGGTAACAGAGGTGAGAAGCAGATGAGAGATGGACGAGGGACATCAAAGAGGTAAAAGATGAATTATCGTTGGGACCAGAGCTTGTCATTTTCCAAGAAAAAATACCAAATAATCTCTAGTTCAATTTTTCTCTCTCTCTTATAATGGTAAATCAAAAACTTTGATTCTTTTTGGACTGTTGATAGTCAAAACAAACTGTTTGAAGATGTCAACTTGTGCTTTAGGAGATTGTAAGTGGCAATTTTCTGACTAGTTACTGATTAATCAATAGTGGAAATACTTGTTTGTTGCAGCCTAAACATATTGATTAAGCCTATTAAAAGCAATTGATAAAGAGAATGAAGATATAGAAAGGAAGGAACATTTTATTTTTTATTTAACTAGGCATATAGACTAGAATGGATTATGTTGGATTACCTACTGTATTTGTAATGCTTTCTGAAGAATGAAAGCACAATTTTATAAAATAAAAATAAATTACAACATTACACATTACGACACAAATCTTTTTATTTAATTTTCAGCTCCTACTATGTGAGCCCTGTCTCTGTGTGTAACGCAGAGTTTTCCTGCATGCCTCTACAATGTGTAACATTAGACAGCCAATCAGCAGCATTATTAGATCTTGGAAGAAGTATGCTGCATGCTTATTGGCTCACTGACGCTGATGAGATTTACTCCTTAGGTATCGGTGATAACCAAGTTCCTCTTCACTCTGTAAGTTCTCAACAATCTTGTCACCTGAGAAAAAGTTCTGTTTTATAATTTCCCAGCTGGCGTAATTTTGTCTGATAAACAGCAGTTGCAGCTCACAAGTGCAAATTGAATGGAAGTATGATTACAGGCAGTTTTCATCACCACAGGAATGGAAATCAATTCTTGGGGCTGATGGTCATTTTATTGAGTATTCTTTAAAAAAATACAACCTAGTCATTACTTGATGACTACCTCTTTCATGTCATCAGGATGTTGTGATGTTGTAAGAGCAAATGCTGAACTACTGACAAATAGCGTGTATGATAAAAACTTGGAGCATCACAACACCATTACACAAAGGCAACGCAAGCCAGAGCATTGGGGGGAGGGGTCCTGTTTGTAGGGCTGCAACTAATAATTATTTTACAATATTGTTTATATCCTTTCATTATTGTTTAAACTATGCAATACAGTGCAAATCAAAAGTTTACAGTGACGTCCTCCAAGTGGCTGTTGTGTTTAACCAGCAGTACACAACTCAAAGATATTTAATGTACCAAACTAGAATTGCAACCATTCATTGATTAGTCAATCAATAAAACTGGCAACTTTTTTGATAACTGATCATTTAATAATTTGTGTTTTTTATTACAGCATCTCAAATTTCAGGATTTGATGCCTTTCTTGGTCATATTTGATTAAACCAGACATTTTGGGGTTTTTGACTGGTGGTCGAATAAAACAAGCTATGGAAATAGATTTCCCTGGGCTGTGGGAAATTATAAAGACATTTTACACAATTTTTACATTTTATTGACAAAAAAATTAATTGATTGAAAATATTTGTTAGTTGCAGCCCTACATTAAACAAAAATATATACTTTTTAAGAACTGGAAGCAGTGACTGTCTGGAATTCTTTGATAAATGATTCAATTAGTTTTGCATCAACAAAATAATAATTTCATTGACTAATCATTTCAGTGCAAGTCCAATTCACCAAGTTTCTCATTGTGTTATGGTATGGTATTGGACTGCAGGGCTACTAAACAAAAGTAGCCTTCACATGTAGTTACAGCAGCAGCAAGAAGGGCCACACAGGAACACGGCAGCATTAGAAGTAAATAACAGTAAATAGCAGCCAGAGGTAGGAACTGCTCAGAGTTGTCATTAAGGTTAAATTGACATTAAGGAGCTTGACCCTGTATGAGTCATTGTTTTACCCTGCCAACTCTGATGGTAAAACATTACACACACACACACACACACACACACACACACACACACACACACACACACACACACACACGCACAAATAATCACCGGCAGTCACTAATTACCACCCTGCACACACACACACACACACACACACACACACCTTTCACCCAGGGTTTTGTGGGGGTGCAGGGCTTTACGGGAAGCACAGTATCTCTCTGTGGTTGCCATGGGTAACAGAGGGAGGTCGGGGGGAGGTGGGGACTGTTAGGGCAACGCTGTACAGCCTTTCACACCAGCAGAGCTACAGGCTGCAGCCACATCATTAAGCACACCATGTACCTGGAAGTGACTAATTTGCAACTGTGTGTGTGTGTGTGTGTGTGTGTGTGTGTGTGTGTGTGTGTGTGTGTGTGTGTGTGTGTGTGTGTGTGTGTGTGTGTGTGAGAGAGAGACACTAGCTAAAAAAAGATATAATGATTGCTGGCTTTGCTGACACCAGGACCACAGTGATGGAGGGTTCAGAGTCAGGGACGCACTGTGCCCAAAGTCACTGCAAATCTTTCTTTTAATTTAATTTATTTTAATACATTATTTTCAGCGGGTGCAGCAGGATGTGATGAGATAGCTGTATGCCCGAGGCAAATTGGTCGGAGGAGGAAAACAACATCTCTACCATCTTTGGTCTCGGACATGATTCTGTCCACACTGTGATGAGAATACACACCTGCAGACTTGCTGCAATTGTGGTTGTTGATGGTGGTGAAGTATGTGCTGCTGATTCGGCTCTGCCCCCAGGCTTTCCCTCAAATACTGTTGTAATTTGTAGTTTCAACCCCAACTTTGAGCTTCACCAAAGCCTTGTATTTGGTTTAGAAATGTTGGACCTGGTTTATTGTGTCAGTGTTCCCACCAATATTTAAGTCAAAATCCACAATCATAAACACTTACACACAGACACACAGACACACACAGACACACACACACACACACACACAGACACACACACACACACACACACACACACAGACACACACACACACACAGACACACACACACACACACACCGTCCTCAACACTATCACAGTTATGCTCAAACTTGTTTGATCAGTTTACTATGTTTGTACTATACACGTATATAACGTAGGTACGTTAACTATTACTAGTATTAGAAACTAGTATTTTCCTCATTGATTAATCGACTCATCATTTGGCTTGAGACTGTACATAGTGCTCTAGGCTAAATGCTGATGCTAGCATCGTAATGCTCGCAAAGACAGTGCTAACATGTTAATGTTTATCAGCTATATTAACCATATTTACCGTGTTAGCATGCTAACATTTGCTAATTAGCACTAAACACGTACAAAGTACAGCTGAGGCTGATGGGGATGTCATTAGTTTTGCAGATATTTGGTCATAGGACAAAGACAATTTGCCTGCTTTTGGTGCTAGGAGAAAATATAAATGATCACCAAAGTGATTACAATTCATCACGAGGGGGGCATGAAAGTCTGTACCAAATTTCATGGCAATCCATCCAATAGTTCCAATAGTTACGATATTTCAGTCTAAAAAGTGGTGGTTATTAGTATGTTATATAACCTCACTATAAGTGAGCTTATAGCTTACCCGTGAAGCTGGGGAAGTATTTCTGCAGGTCAGAGGTCTGGACTTTGTCAGCCAGGATGTCAGTCTTGTTGAGGAAGAGGATGATGGAGGTGTTTGAGAACCAAGAAGAATGGATGGTGGTGTAGAACAGAGCCAGACTCTCATGCATACGGTTCTGAAGACAGAGACAGAATCAGATATCATACTGGAGGCTGCAGCACTCTGTCCTTCAGCTCAATGTAGAGGGTTTGTTGTAGATAAATAAATTACACCAGTCTCCCAGTTTTGAGAGATGATTTTGACTTGAAGAGAATCGCAAGACAGATGTGGATGTCTGGGGACGAAGCAGTCCTTTAAAGATAGGAGGGGGGGAGTTAATGGGGGGTCTGAGCACACGGGCCACTGTGGAGGTTAATGAATGTGTTGGCAGACTAAAAAGTGGCTAGGTGAGATAAACGGCTTAGTGACAGGATGGGAGGGAAGGACAGACGGAAGGCAACAGAGGGCTGGAGAGGCTGAGAAGAGAGACAGAGAGGAGGAGGGAGGGGGGGATTTCTTGTGCGAGAGTGAAGCCTGCTGGTAGACATATGAAATTACTGCAGTGAGAAAACGTTCGGACGAGAGACACAAGAGAAAATGGACGGATGTATCCCACAGCTTCAGTTACTGGTTATTTGAAAGATTTAGATTTTTATTTCAAAACATCAAATCAGTTGATGAAATAGAATACATTGTTAGAGATGAAATTACCAAACTGTATATAAAGCAGTTAAAATAAAATCTGCCTCGACCAATGACATAGTTAACAGGCTGTTCATATGTTAATGCAGCAGTAATAATAATGCAATAATATACGGCTGCACCTAACGATTATTTTAATAATCGATTATTGCTTAGTCTATAAATTATCATAAAATAGTGAAAACTATCCTGACAATACTGCACTATAGAGTGTTTTCTGGTATTACAACTTTTACTTAAGTAAAGGGTATTTGTTCTGACATATGAGGGTGTTTCTATTATTTTGTCCACATTCTGCAGTGCTAGACCGTGTGAGGGACATAGACAACTTTCTCAGTGCTCTTACAATGGTCTCTCTCTCCTCCAGGACCTGGTCGTACTCGCTGAGGGAGGCTAGGAAGATGAGGGAGGTGACGTTTTCAAAACAGTGAATCCACTTCCGACGCTCCGACTTCTGACCGCCTACGTCCACAATCCTGCCAGGGACCGGAGCAGAGGGAGGAAGGAAAGGTTTAATAGGGCACGAAAAAAGCATCTTGAATCAAAACTAGCAACCAATCGGTGCTAATGCTGCTCAAATTACATGGCATTTAGCTGACGCTTTTATCCAAAGCGACTTACAATTGCTACATATGTCAGAGGCCGCATGCCTCTGGAGCAAGTGTCTTGCTCAGGGACACATTGGTTGATGTATCACAGGGGGAATTGAACCCAGATCTCCCACACCAAAGGAATGTGTCATATCCACCGCACCATCACCACCCATACGTAAGATATGTATACAGAGCAGTCACTAAGTATTTAGACTGAAGGAAAACACACTCAAATTAAAACTGGAAGTCAGAGCGTTAACCTCCCACGTTGCTAAATGTCTCGACAAAACCCTGATATATTCTGGTAAACAGATAATAAACAATTAGAATGATTGTTTAATTTTGATGTGTGAAAGTTAGCTCACTTTGTCTCAAAAGCCGGGGGAAAGAAGTCAAGATGGACTATTTAAAGGGGCTGTGGTCGACATTCAGAACATTAATATGTAGCAGTGGACAAATATTTGTTATGAAAAGATATAGTGGAGTAACGGCGTCCTGAGCAGAGAATGAAGTCACACTCCCTCTGTGTATGTTTAATTTAATGTTTAAACTTCTCTGTTCTTTGTTTTGATAGCTGGTCAGGCCGCAGCTGGTTTTCGGTACTTCAAGTAAGGGCTGTGCAAATAATCAAAATGTAATCGTGATTATGATTTTGGCTCCCAATGATCACAAAAACTAATTAAATAATCAAGAAAAACAATTATTTAGCTCATTACGTTTTGCAAGTAAACTCTTATTTTCTCTTGTGTTCTGAATGAAAAAAATAATTTTCAATAGGAAAAGTATTAAGGCAAAGTTCACAGGTGTATGTGTTTTTTTTTACTGTTGATTTATTTAACTTTTTCCACTGTTTTTTAAGTTCAATAATTGCAACATCTTTCCAGAAGTCAACAAGTAATCGTGATAAATTATCATGATTTCAATATTGACCGAAATAATCGTGATTATATTTTTTCCTAGAATTGAGAAGCCCTACTTCAAGTACAGACGTTTCATTAGTATTTACTCTGATTTCTCCAGTATTATATAGTGTATGTTTCTGTCAGTGATTTATTCATCCTGTTGAGGGGTTAGGATTAGGGTTAGGGGTTATGAAGGTCTAAAAATGTCATTGTGACAATTATTCAAACTGGTTTTCTTTACGTTTGGACTTTTTTTGTATTGAAAATGAATGCTCGATCTGGCTTTGATGAATCTGTGATGTCTTGTGCTGTAAGTGTCTGTGCAGGCTGGGCATAGCCACATCCAATGTGCTGGAGTACAGAGCCAGGACAAACCTTTGAGCTATACTGTAATGATTTAAGAGCAGGTGTCATTTAATTTGGGAACACAACGTTCCTCTAAAAGTGAACTTTGATCTTTGTCTGCTTAGCTGTAGTCAGATCCCCCTCTGGTTTCAGAAAGAAACAATACTAACAAGTTATAAATAAACCCAGAGAACGACACCTCACAGGGGCTTTGTACAGACTCGACAGAAATGTGATCCTGTTGCGGCCAAACAGGCGTGAGCAGACAAAGCCACTGCATGAGTCAATAGTGTTTGGGTTTTTTTAACCACGCAGTGAATAGTGTCGGTGTTAGGTTCGTCCCTCTTGACAGGTTGGTAATCTGAAGACTGGCCACCTTAGTGTGATGGTCTTGATGATGAAGGAGTAGTCATGGATGCCCGTGGTGGGGAATCGAACTCGCAGCACGTCCTGTTCTGTGGGGATGTAGTCTAGGGCGGCGATGCGGTCCAGGTTACTCATGTAGCTGAAGGAGAGAAAATGGAAAGAGAAAGTTTTTACAGCGGTGCTAAAGAGTCTGTGTTTGACACAAGGGGAGAACTCCAGTAAAACATTTTGTCTCTGTTTACACGACATCCATCGACCATGTAAAACAAACTGAAGTGACACGAGATATATGATTAAAAAAAAACAACAACCTGTGATTAAAAAAAAAAATACAAGAAGGGAGTGGAGAGAGTCCATATCACCCTGTTGACAGACGACGGCTTTATGGCTTGTGTTGATACAAGCTGTTATTAGCTTCTGCCTGCGTCTTCTCATGCACACACAGTGATGACTGAGGTGCTGGGTAAACACTGGACAGAGCAGCAACAGAAAAGAGAAAACAGGCTGACTCTTTGTTCTGGGAAACATCAGATACTTTGAGCGTGAGTCTCACGTCCACTGTATGTTAAGTTGTTTCATGTTGATTATAAAGACACATTACAGAGGGGGTAGTTCTGTACTGTGACTTTTTCAGGTTTTCCTTATCAGTTTAAAAGATAATTCATGTAGCCAGTCTTGTAAGACAGTTGGCTGTTGCTTTCTCAAATACTCGTTGATCATTGGTGGTTTCAACGTGGCTGAAAAATGGCTGGATACTGTCCAGTAAGCAAAGAACTAGCTCCCTCCAGTGGTTTCAGTACAAAATACAAAGGCCAAAACGTATTCTGAGTGCTACGATGACATACAAGGATCATGTGGGGCTGGAAAAAACGACAACAAAAAATGTAAACACAAAAAGAGGCAATGTCAACAACAAAAAGTATCCCTTCTTTTAAGAACTCTCCTGAAATGACAAAAATAAAAGAAAACTACAACTGAGAATATAAAAACACTTTAACCCTTGTGTTGTCTCCCCGTCAACCATGAAAAAACCCTTCTGTTGTCCCTATCTCAATGTTTTACTCGCTTTTTTTTAAAGTTTATTTGATGTTTTGGTGTTTTTATCACTTTTTCAATGTTTTGGGTGGTTTTCTTACGTTTTGGGTGCTTTTTCCGACGTTTTTGAGGCTTTTTCACATCTTTTTCATTGCTTTTCCCAACGTTTTTTTTTTTACATTTCCGGCACTTATTTCGACGTCCCATACTTTGTTTTTTAGTTTTTTAAACGGGGTCAAATTTGACCCGAAGACAACATAAGGGTTAAAAAAAATGACAACAAATAAGTACATACAGCTTCTCCGGCCCTCCTTACTTTTTCATTTAAAAGACAGCATTTTTTGGGTGTGTGTCTACTTGTGAGTTTTGGTACAAAGCATAAACAACATAAACAATACAAACCATATGTCGCCACACGTTCTCTTGTCATACGTTAGATGGTGCCGATAGTATGACGTTACCGCTGCAGTTGTGTCCTTACTTTACTACAGATAACGTATTTAACTTCTGGACCTGTTTAGCCTTTTTCTTACGTTCTGATTATTTGGTTTATGCCTCTTTGATATTAGAATGATGGCACATTGCTGCTTATGTTCAAAGCACTTATTGCTAGTGCTATCTAGCCATGCAGATGAAGACAAATGAACAATTGTCAACAATTTCAGTCATTCAGTCTTTCTTTTTTTTAATATTTTGCTGGTTCTGAAAAGTTCGAATTTGCTACTTTTATTTGTCCTATATTGTAACCGTGTGTTTGAACTTTTGGTCAGATAAAACAACCAATTTGAAGACGTCACCTTGGACTTTTTTGACACTTCATAGATTGAGCAATTAATCGCTAATGAAAATGAAAGTTAGATGCAGGCCTAGTCATAATAATATACACTTTGAAACCACTAAGACTCTTTGCACTTAGAAAGTATTTTAATCTCAGATGTCTCTAACTTTGTCTCTAAAGTGTAAAGTAAATACATATACAGGACAGATTACTTTTGTCATTTATTCCTTTTTTTCACAGACGTTGTGATAACCCTTCTTGTGAAACAGTGTCTATCATGGATTCCTGTGTTGTGATGTCATCTTTGGTTACTTGCTGTGACAGTGTTTGATCATGATTGCCATCTGATTGCCAGCCCTAACTCAGGGTGTGGTACTACAGTGTAGAGAGCTCTGACTTTAACTGTGACACAGCTACTCACTACTCAGTGGAGTCCAGGAGCTGGTACTCGCAGCGGCGGCTGTAACAGACCCGGATGCCCGAATCTGCCCAGAGGCGGCGGATTGCGTCAACGTAGCCGCGCTCCAGTTGGCGGATCTGCACTGTGTTTATGTCCTGCAGCCACTTGGCGTAGATCTGAAAGACAGCGAGAGACTCGGCATGTTAGATTTTGTGCTGTACCGTGTTTGTGACGTTTTACAAAACCCTGTATCTGACTGTTTGTTGCAGGTTTTCTTTATGTTTATGGGAGTACATTTCTTTTCTTCTCTTCTTTTTATAGACTACAACATGCTCAGTGTGTGTGTTTCTGTGCAGCCAGTGTTTAATGCCTCTTGTTTAATGTGGGCACAATTGCACGACTCTGGTGAGCGCACCTGCCCTGATGCCCACACACGTGTGTTGACGTCTGTGTTTGTTTGTTTGTAAGTGTGTTTGTAAGTGCGTGCGTGCGTGCGTGCGTGTGCGTGCGTTCATGTGTGTTTAGGTCTATGTTATGTGTCTACCTCGTTCTCAGGGTTAAAGTAGGGGATATTGAGTGTGGCCATGGCTCCTATCATGGCCTTCATGGCTGTGAGGATGTTCTGGAAGATGCATTTGGCAAAGGTCCTCCTCTCCTCCTCTGAGAAGCCTCGTCCGTGGATGATCCTCATCTGTCGGATGAAGGTGGTTTTTCCGCTCTCCCCAGTACCTGAGGAAATAATAATGACAAAATGTATCATATACAGTACGACTCTGTCAACAGGGCAGCTCAGAGCCTAGCACCGTCGCCTCACTGTTTGTTGGTGTGGGCCTCTGTTTATTCATGTTCTACTTTATAGGTTTCCTCCATGTTTTCCTCCCACTGCCCAAAGACTTGCAGGTCAGGTGACCTGGAGGTGTGAATATTTTGTTTGTATAGTTTGTAATTGGTTTACAAAATGGATAGATAGAATGTGATTTAAATATGGCCACTAAAACGTGCCATGCATTTCTCCACAGTGGGATCTATCTGAAATGTGAAAATGTTAGAAGAGCTCTAAATATATATATTTTTTTTTTTACAACAAGTGTGTTTATTAATTTTCAGAAAATAATCACACTACAACAAATAATACAGGTGCAAATCAGAACAGTCACAGCAAGGCTCATCTTCAATAAAATAAACATAAACATGACAGGGCTGTAACATGCGATATTTGGCACAGTAAGTCAATATCATCCTTAAGAATCACCGGTGGTCCAAATGTTAACTTATCCCGAAGTTATCCTGAAGCGAAAAGCACTTCAAATAAAACTAAGCAAAAACAGACGTATACTAAATACATAGAAATACTCATTTGTTGATAGTTGACATACACAGAGAGCATACCTCCGATGCTTTCCTCCCCTCTAAGAACACCATAAAAGATCTCCACATATTGTCAAAGACAATATATTTACCCTTTAACGTAAAAGTGAGTTTTTCCAGTGCAAGACAGTCTGACAGTCCTGCAAGCCCGACATTAACACTTGGTTTGATAGTGGATTTCCAAGATTTGGCTATGGTATATTTAGCTTGTAAGATGCAGAAAATATTTTTACTTCATTTTAGGTTCCAATTTTTATGGGGTTAATGGTCTGAAATACTAACTAGATTTTGCTCATAGTGATACACCCACAGAAAATGATCCCATCAGGTGGTTGGTTAGCTCAGTGGGTAGAGCAGGCGCAGATATGCAGAGGTTTAATCCTCGACGTAGAAGGTCCAGGGTTGGAATCCGACCTGTGACGGTTTTCCTGCATGTCTTTCCCCCTCTCTCTCTCCCCCCTTCATATCTCAGCTTTCCTATCTAATAAAGGCAGAAATGCCCCCAACAAAATGTTTTGGTTTGGTTCATTCATAAAAGCTCACACTGTACGCTACCTGCTCAGCATAAAACAGTTAAAGTGAACGACACGCTGGTGAACACAGTGGAGCATTTAGCAGCTGAAGAGCCAGACATCTCCCTCAGGTGTCGGTAGAGACAAAAACAGAGCTAAAAATAGAGTGAATTTACCCTGTCGCCTGAAACACAACTCCAAATAAATGTTATTGTTGCTCTGTGTCTGCTGGATGTGTAAAGGGGCAACTGTATTTTAATTTTATAAGGACAATGTTGTGTTTAAGTGTTGTGTCCCGCTGCACCAAGTGGCCAAAATATATATATAAAAATGCAGTATCAGCCAGAAGAAAGATTCAACCTTAAATTGTTGTATGAATACAAAATATGAAATAGCTTGATAGACATTTTGAGATGTCATAACAGGAAACGCACAAGTGTTAATTAATTAATAACAATAACAAGCCGTCGTCGTTTCCTGTGTTTCCTGCTATGAAGAGTCAAAATGGATGCTGCAAAAACAGGGTTTTTTTATTTAATTGAATAGATGTGCGGGCTGCTATTAAATGATTCATTAAAACTCTTTAGGAAAGAACAGTAGCTGTAAAATACAAGTTGTCAGAAGCAGAATTTCAACAAGACTATACTGTGAGTGACTACAGCGTCGTTTCTCAGCTACTTCTGCAGTGAAGGGATGAAAAGATAACAGCCCTTAAAATGGGTAAACCACAACAAGGACAAGGTGACTGACTGACACTGTTGAACCGGACATTACTCTAATAAATGCACATTTTCTCTTCGCTGTTCATTTTCAGCCTCAGAGATTAAAGTCAAATAGTGCCTGAGATTATTAAAGAAATATTGAATTATTTTAATTTTAATGAATATTGTGTTGATACTTTACAGCTTCCTTTTTATTTCATCTATATTTCTGTATTTCATAACAAGTTGTCTGTCTGTCTGTCTGTATAGTGCTCCACACACATGTATGGGGAGGTTGACAGGCTGCAGAGTAACACCACCTCCAGTCGTGATGTAGTTGCTGTTTAGAGTTCTGCCTGGTGCTCTTTAAATGTGTATCATTAAATCAGCCTTTTCTGCAAGAAGAAACTAAAACTCTTAATACTGCACCAAACACGTTGTAATTTCTCAAAGCTGCTTTCAGGGAACAGCATCTAATCCTCCAACCAATCAGATTCTTTTTCTGTCTGTTTCCGTACACAAACATGTATTTTCTGTCATTCTACACCGTGACAAAGGAAATAAGACCCGGTTGTTTACTGTCTCTTCATATCATTGCAGGGTTTCCCCCAGGGAATTTACCAGAGGTGGTAAGGCAAGTGTACATAAGGCAAAGACAATAGGCTCGTTTGAGATAAGCCAAGTCTGCGCAGAATCAATCACCGCCGATCGCCGCTCAAAGCATGCCGGTTAGATTTGTGTCCGACTTGATCCCGACTTGCTCTGACGTCCTGCACACGTGGTAGGGTTGCACGATATTGACAAAATGTGATATTGCGATATCAATATTAATTTTGATATTTTTAAACATATGTAAAATTACAAACGTTATGGGAAAACGCTTAAAAATAGATTCATAACAAATACAACACAATGTTTATTTCAACTGACTGTCATATTGGACTGGTACAACATGAATAAATAAATAAGGACCATGTCTACAGAACAGGACATGTTTTACTGGTTGTACAGTATCAAATAAATAAAGAGAACAGGACACTACTTTTCTTCATCGCTTCTCTGATTCGTTCCGTTTTGTTGTCTGTATCTATTTCTTCACTTACACTGTCACTCTCTCGAAATATGCACACACGTGGTACGCTCCATAGGGTTTGTCACGTAGTGGACCTGTGTGCTGATGTGTAGCAACAATGTGCAAGTGGCACGGTAACTGGCCAATGAAACATGATCATTACAGCGTTTCAAGCGGGCTGTAAATCAAATACAACTAAGCCACACAGCCAACGGACGGGATGCAGTGCTCCACAAAATAAACAAAATATTGCATACTTATCGCTACACTTTCGATATACTATTGCGCAACATGATATCGCGATAACGATATTGAGTCGATATATCATGCACCCCTAACACGTGGGCAACGATAACCTCACGAGATCAAGGAGGCCGCAGTTCTGAGACGCAGGCAGCGCAGTTGCTTTTCACCGACTGCAAGATCCAGGCGGACCCAGGGCATGCTGGGAAACGCCTGGCTCTCAGTTGATCTAACAGCTAGTTACATTTAAAAGTCAGAGAGACTAAATCAGTTCAGATTATGGATCATCTACAGTCTGTTGTTTATTAACATAAACTCCAGATGGCAGGTAAAGCATTTTTTTTTTTAAAGATTATTTTTGGGGCATTTTAGGCCTTTACTTCCACAGGACAGATGAAGACATGAAAGGGGAGAGAAGAGGAATGACATGCAGCCAAAGGCCGCAGTTGAACCCGCGGCCCCTGCATCGAGGAGTAAACCTCTATATGTATATGTGCACCTGCTCTACCAATTGAGCTAATCCAGCCACACTCAAGTAGAGCATTTTGACAGCTACTGTGTCTTTATAAAACAGCTGGACACTGTGTACAAGCTGATAAATGGGTCTTATAACATTTTATTTAAATCGGAATCGGACCTAACAGGATGTGAGTGTTTCTGTGACTTCCTGTTCAGCCTGAAGGCTGCTGGGAACGGCTGGAAACTGTTTTTTTGTTAACGCCCCCGGCTGCTGCCGCCTGCTCTCGTCCACTTTACAGGCGAGGCGCAGCTCATCTCGAACGAGCCTAATCAGTTAGCAAACTAGTTGCTGATACATTTTCTTGATTAATCAACTAATAATTCAGCCGTATGCCCCCTTTAATTCACCCATTAATACTCTGTACCTGTCAACTGGGTATATCTGACAGCTGAAAGCATCAAAGCACCGCTGCTGCCAATTAGGTAATTAAAAAGTAATCCAACCAGCTATAAAGTGGGCCTGTAGGTTTTACCATTCAAATACCAATCTGGACCATTCTTTACATAGTTGCAGAGTGACACATGTATGCTTTACATAGTTTTCTCACTAGGCTGCTGCGAGCTACCAAACAAACAGGCCAAGCAGTTATAATTTGCATAAAGGGCGTTCCTTTACAGTGTCCTCTTTTGATTTTCTGTCAGTTTGATTTATTTTGTTTAATAAATATATATTGCCATCACTGATTTTGTTGTTGTGGTTACTCTCATAGGCCTCACACTGCCATCATTAATGTAAAAGATGAACAAAGGTGCTCTGTGTGCAGTCACTGACCCAGCAGGAGAATTTTAATTTCCCTTCTCTGCTTCTTCTTCTGCTGCTTGAGGATCCTCTCGATCTCTCTGTCCACAGCGATGGTCGTCTTCTCCTCCTCGGATAGAAAGCACACACACATGCGGTGGCACCTCTGCCAGCAGCCCGCCATGGCCAAAACCACTGAAATGAAACTGTTAATGAATAATCAGCTGTATGTAATGAGCCGATAAGGACTGACAATAAAATCGTTGTCAAGTTGCCCTGTGTCCGTTTGATGTCCCTTAATTAATTGTTACTTTGTAGGTAACATTAGACCTGTCAGGATTTATTCTAGCACGCACACACACACACACACACACACACACACACACACACACACACACACACACACACACACACACACACACACACACACACACACACACACACACACACACACACACACCCCCGGAAGTCTTCCTACTACACTATAGCTGTATTTATATAGCCAATGCAAACAGGTCAGATGTTAACTTTAAATGGCGTTTCACACCTTTACAGTGTAGCAGGAGCTCTGCCAGATCAAGCTTTCTTTGAAATATTCACCTGGTTAAGTCATTCAGCTGCTGTGACAATTCAAGTTTATTCAAGAGGAGTTTGGAAGTTACAAATAGAAAACAACGAAGCGCCTTACCTCCCAGTCAGTCCGTCACACTCCCTGAAAACGAGCAGGTAACTTTACACACTCCGAATGCTTCTCGCGGTCCATTTCCCACCGTGTCCCGGGTCCACTTCCACCTGCAGTTAACAGCTACTGTCGCTGTAGCGCACGAGCTGCGGCACTACTCTGCTGTTACGGAAACTGACATGAAACTTCTGTTTTTAAGCCCACGCCAAACAACCTGCCGCTCGGTGAAGTCCACCGTCCGCGTCTACAGAGGAATGTGCAGCTTCTGTGGTCCGCTGGAAACTCTCTGTAACAGGAATGCGCTCTGGCGACACTGCGGCAAGAGAGCAGCAAACAACAGCAGCAGCGCCGGAAGTTAGACGATTTTGCCTATAAAATAAGAGCATGTTGCTATTTTACATAGATAATTGTGCATAAAAGAAACATTTAGATGATGACATGGACTAAATTGCTGGGTTTTGCTAATTATGAAAACAATGGAATATATTTGAAAGCATCACATAGGCCTACAAGTAGTGGTTTAATATAGCCTAAGTCATTTACACGAGTCTACTTAAATACAATTTTATGACACACAGTAGCTATGAGTTGCCATTTTATGCTACTTTATACTTTTATATCACAGGAAAATAATGTATTTTTTACTCCAGTACAGCTTTAAAATAAAATATAAAAATATGATGCAATTTTTGGAATAAACTACCCAAAAGAATATAAAAACAGTTAGCCCCACCTCGATAGGCTATAACATTAATATACTGCTTACACATTAACGCATTGGTAAGAATAATCCACTAGTATAATAGGCCTACATGATAATATAACTCTTTTTTTCTGCATAATGAGTGCAATCTTTTGATTCTTAAAAGTACATGTTATGTAAAATACTTAAATACTTTTACATAAGTGACATTTTGAATGATTGATTTTTATTTGTGGCAGAGCTTTTTTTTCATGCAGGCAAAATACATGCTATGACATCACTGAATTGTGACCAAACATGCAACATGCTTAAGAAGTAGAATCCATACAGGGTAGCGCAGCAGTATATTTCTGCCCCTTCGTGACTCATTGTTGATACTGTGACCACTCCCCGGGTATATTGTTCCAAAGTAAATAAGCTGGTCACGAGTCTTGCATGACGTCTGCATGAGGTGAACAGATATGACAGAATACACAAAGCCAAAACCGCTGCATGTGTTGACAGCAAATTTGATTTATTAGCCTGTGAATATAGCTGAAAGTCACAGGACCTAAGTTCCTAAGTTACTAAGTTGGAGTCTGTTTTGTAGGTCTTTAAAAGGCAAAAGTCTAACAAGTCAAATGGCAAATGCTAACTTTTTGTGTCAATTTTGGTTGTTGTTCATTGTTCTTTTGCATGTGTTATCTGTTATTCTGTTCATGTATAATATGTGAATGTCTTTGCACAAGTATAATTTAAAAAAAGAAAACAAATCACTTTTTATACAGGCATTTTCTTTTGTTAAAAAATAGAGATTATCTCTGTCTCACTTGTTGGGGTTTAATTTATTTACTGTGGTGTTTTGTATGAGGCTCCACCAAAGTGTTGTGCCTGTTGAGACAACAGCATTATTATGAAAAGCTTATACCGGAAGCTCTTATTCTTTCAACTCTGGTTTGACAGCAGCATGAATCAGTGTGCTGCGCTGCGGATAAAGTTTCGGCTGCTTGTTGCTGCAGAGTCTCGCCTGTTTCATGTTTCAGCTGAGCTCCAGTTAAATCACGGACACAAAAGTTTTACTGAATTATAATTAATCAAATAGTGAAAGTTTAAACTTTACATTGCCAGCTTTCAGCTCATAACATTTTAATAGGCTATTAGGCTATTTATTATTTTGTACATTTGAAACCTTTAGTTGATCTTATTTCAAAATATTAGTAGTAGGCCTATAGCCTGGCCTACTACAAACACAAAGTGCCTGTAGGAGTGATTTTTTTTTTTGTAGTGCAGCACTTTGTGAAGCACCCTGAAAGTGTTTTCGTGGCAGAGATACAGTGTACAACAGGTATTTTGTCACTCCTCTTGGCTGCTATTTGGGTGTCAATCTTTTGTCTCAGGCAGCAGAACCGGTTGGTCTAAGGCTTCATGGTCTCAGATATTGAGATCACCTGAGCTCTGCATTGCCGTGAGAATAATGTGGTGAAAGACCAAGAGAGGTGTGTATGGAGGGGTCTTGTTAGTGTAATATAAAACATATGGAATGATGTAATTGTGTATGTGTTGTTCCTGTAAACAAGGCCCTTTGGGATACTTGTAATGTACTTGTACTTGTACTTGTGTGTGTGTGTGTGTGTGTGTGTGTGTGTGTGTGTGTGTGTGTGTGTGTGTGTGTGTGTGTGTGCACTAAGGACACATAGGCCTATATAACATATCTCTAGTGTTTTTGTTGAGGATATACGTTTGTATTTGTTAGAAAGTCAGTTTATAAAAATAATAAATGTACTATTTATTATATAATTAATGTATGTGTGTGAGTTGTTTTGCTGTGTTCAGAGTTTTATGAAAATATCATATCATACTCAAAAAAAGATACAAAACAGTTTTTGCAGTTTTTTTCATGACGGAAAATGTATTATTACAGTATTATATGTCAAGATGAGCCTGATGTTAATAAAAAAAAATTCTGAGAGGATGGGAGAGAGAGAAGGAAAGTGACAGAAAGAAAGACAGAAAGTGTGCATAGCAAGTGGTTGTCGACTGACAGTAACAGGAAAGTACCTGCCTCATCCTTCTAGTATCAGCAAGTTAGATATTTGTGGTGTTCTTTTGATGGCAGAGGTGAATCTGAATCTGCAAGAATGATACAACACATTGTATAATTGGGTCGGCTCTGTAGGTGTCGTATCATCTTGTGGATGAATCCTTACAGGCAGGAAGCAGCAGGAAGAAGAGTGTGAGGAGACTTTGTTCTCTGTCACCGGCTTCTGTGGGCAACAGACGATGACCAATGATTAATCTGACAATATGACATACTGGAGATGATGGAGCAGCGCAGTCTGTTTCCTTTCATGTTAACTTCACTTCTAACAATTTAAAATGTTCTATTTTAATTGGAGTATGCATTGGAGAGAGCCCAGATTAAGCCCCTCTGAGTTTTTTTTTGCATCTCTCCATCACATCTTTTATTATGTGTATATTAAAGGTGCAGTAGGTAAGACTTTTAAAACTAACTTTCTGTCATATTTGCTGAAACTGACCCTATATTTGAGTAGAACTACATGAAGCAGGTAATTTAAAAAACAATCTGGCTCCTCTGGCACCACCTACAGACTGTAGTGCGATTTGCAAAAATCCACCACTCCCTTTTCAGATGCACCAATCAGGGCCAGGGGTGGGGGTGTCTAACTGCATTCCAATCACTGCTCATGCACACACATTCATTCTCCCTTGTGGGGGGAGGGGCTTAGGAGACTGTTTTGGGCTTTAGCGGAAAGGGGGAAGGGACTGAGAAGTTGTCGATGTTCACATTTTTTTGCTAAGTCCTGGATCTTCACAATCCTTCCTACAGCACCTTTAATCTGTAGTATTTGTGTATGTGTAAACCAATAAACTAAACTAAACAATGAATTAATTTGTGCAAACTGTTGTTCAGCAAGAATAATCATTCAAACATAATTGTTCAAACAGCATTATTGTTTAGGTAAATGGACATTTGCACAACATTAACCCTGTTCATGAGATTCCCTTTAAATGTCAACAACAAAACGCAATTAAACACTTTTACAAATGCTCTGTGATTGTTCACTATACCAAACGGTTACCGACCTTTGACCCCTCAGCTTACATATGTCCAGTGGTGGAAAGTAACTAAGTACATTTACTCAAGGTCTGTACTACAATTTTAATGTACCTGTACTGACTCTTGAGTATTTCAATTATTTTTTTTGCTACTTTGTCCACTATATTCCTGAGTCAAATATTGTACTTTTGTACTCCACTACGTTCAGATTAATACAAATATTTAGTTAAAGACTAAATGTAATCAACAGATACATTACTACGTATGTATTAAAATGGATTAAGATATAATTTCATTGATCCATTGGTGAAATTCACAAGCTACTTGCAGTGTATATAGGTTGAGCCCCACCTTTACCAGCTGCAACATTAAAGTAATGTACATTTTAATGCATCAATAATTATCTCATATAATAACTCAATAAATAAATCAATAAACTCAATAATTTACATTATTCTGAAATGGGCTGTTCTGCATGATGAGTACTTTACTTTTGGTACTTTATGTATATTTTGATGCTAATACTTATGTACTTTTACTTAAAGTGGCTATATGTAACTTTCAGTTTGTGTTGATTCTAGCAGCCGCTTTGGGCAAAAGTGGTAGTGTCCAAGGCCTTTTCTTTACGGTGCTTTATTGTCCACGGTACATTACCAAGTTAGCGTTACTGGGAGGTCATACAGTTGCGATGAATGTTTTGCTCAGACAGAAAATCATTCATTTACAATAAGAGAATAAGATACAGATGCATCGTTGCATACGGTAACTTAGCCTACTTTGCATGTATCGTGAGCTAAACCGGGCATCACTGTCACTATGTCACGAGCCAAAGCATTAAGAGAAATAACTTATATAGCACATTTCATGAAACCCATGGACACTTTACACAGGTACAGGGGGACAAGGGAAAACAAAATAGGCCAACACAAACACGGCCACTGGCGTTCAACCACATTGCGCATTGTAAAGTTATTTTATAAATGAAATAGACATATTACATACACGAGGGCCAATTCGGGGACGTTTTTGAATCATTTACAATACTGTAATTGTATCCATCTGTTGATAGCCTGACCGAGATTGACTCGGTTTTGCCCGTTGTCTTTCACTTTCCCTTCTAGCTTTTAGTTGTTCTTCGTTTATTTCCTTTTTTTCTGTGACGGCCCTGCCCCAGTATCAGCCATAACTACAGCAGATAACTTCTAAAATAAAATAAAAATACAATTAGGCCTAAATAAAGAAATCTCCTGCTACCTTTTACCTGGCTGGATGCACTAACACAGGCTTTTCCGATGATACACCGAAATCTGTGACCCATCAGAATGTGTGCTCAGTAGCGCCGTCTACGTGCCGTAAATCATTCTGTGACTTTACGGTAAAAAAAAAACCTACCCCGGGCAGAGGCCTTAATAAAAACTATATAAAACGTCCTTCTTTTCACCGTTAGTCTCGTTTGCAGTTACAGGTCATTTATGATCATCAGAAGGAACATTACACAGTGTCAGAAACATGTAAAAGTTACATATAGTCACTTTAATTAGAATTTTAAATACAGGACTTTTACTTCTAACATAGTATTTCTAGACTGTGGTATTGATACTTGTACTTAAGTATAAGCTCTGAGTACTTCTTCCTCCATTGCATATATCTACATATGAATTGTGAGCAGATACATCAAAGAGCGGCTGTCTCCTCAAGAAAAAATTAATATAAATTTGTGTAAACGAGCCATGTTTTTCTTCTTTTCTGTCCCATCTAATATCTTGCGACCCCTCAGATGTATCCTGCGACATCTTGGTGGGCTCCCACCCCCCAGGTTGGGCACCAGTGCGGTACAACCGTTTTCCTTGTAATTATTCCTAGACGGCCAAATGTAGAGTGTATTTTATATAACATTACATTACTAAGACTTAAACATAATGTGAGGATATTCTTAATTTTAGAAAATGAAACTTGTGTGAAATGTTGTTCGTTGAATGATATGGCAGACAGTTCAAAGTGAATGGATAAAGTTATTTCCGAAGGTATGTGGCTTCACTGAGATGTGGGCAAGTCACACTATACGTGTTCTCATGAGTCATGACTGAGGATTCTCCTGATCATACCGAGCATACCAAGAACCAGTTTGTTGTTATCTAATGCATTCATTCTTTTAGGTTACATCTTGAATCTTTGGCATTTGAGCTTCAGAAGTTTAAACCTTCAAATTGCAAAATATTTTAAACTTTAATCTATAACTATTTTTAATATACTTGAAATGTTAAAGGTCCCATGGCATGAACATTTCACTTTATGAGGGTTTTTTTAACATTAATATGAGTTCCCCCAGCCTGCCTATGGTCCCCCAGTGGCTAGAAATGGCGATAGGTGTAAACCGAGCCCCGGGTATCCTGCTCTGCCTTTGAGAAAATGAAAGCTCAGATGGACCGATCTGCAATCTTCCCTTTATGACGTCATAAGAGGAAAGGTTACCTCCCCTTTTGCTGCTTTGCCTGCCCAGAGAATTTGGCCCATGGATTTATTAAGAGAACTGGATACAGTGTTCGGCAGGAAGCCCCGTACATTCCAATGAGAGTGCTCAAAAGCGGTCATCGGTTATCTAAATAAACGATGGATATATTTAGACAACCAAGGAGATTTAATCATTATGTCGTACTACTAGCTACTAGCTAGCGCTAGCTAGCTATTAAGGTTAGCCTGCAGTTTCGTGAACAGAGCTCATCCATGGCTTCATCCCTCATCCACGTTACAAGCTTTACAGCATACAGCCCTCGGATGTATCATAAGAGAGAACCAAGGCGATGTAATCACTAGCTATGTCTGCAGTAACGCTATGTAGGCATATAGCTAATTATGGTATTACCGTTCTCTTAATACATCCATGCTAGCTACCGCTAATAGCTACTAGCTGATAGCCATGCCAGTTTGGGAAATGCTTCATACATTACATCCACGTTACAGGCTTTACAGCAGACATACATCCCTCGGGTGTATCATAAGATAATACCATGGACGTATTAATAGAATACATGGTGAATTACAACCATTAGCTATATCCATTATTACAGCTACAGACCATGTCATGTGAGCGGGCGGACGCAGTCCCGCGGGTCTGATCGTGTCTATTATGCATATTCGTCATACCTAGTTTAATAACTCTGGATTCGGCTACTAGTAAATGTTAAAAATGTTAAAAACGTGACGTTTTAAACAAGGACCCTTTAATTGTTCTTTGAGTTAAAAGACTTTGAGTTTCTATGCAAAGTCTATGTGAAAAGTCTTTCTGGGTCATTGGGTGCAGTACCACCGTTATCCGCTAAGCCCACGGTGGCTTTTAGACATGGCACTCTGGGGGCTTGATTTGGCCCACCCATGAGAAAGAGAGAGACATCATGGCTTGCAAACGGTTGGTCAAGGCCACACCCCCACCCTCCACCTTGCCCCCTCTCTCTCTCTCCTCCTCAATAGCATTTAAAGCTACAGACACAGAAATGGCACATCCTAAGGAAAGCTCATTGTGGGACTGGCTCTAGTGGCTGTAATTCTGCACCAAGGCTGAATTTTTGGAAAGAGACTTCAGATATAGTATTAGGGGACCACTAAGGCCTATATAAAAGCATCCAAATAGCAGCATGTCATAGGACCTTTAAAGGGTAGTTGATCTGATTTACCTGTAGCCATATCCTATTATAATCTAATGCACTCCAACTGTTTCAATAAATGTCTGTGAATGAAGATTTTATTGTGATTTGAGCCTCGAGGCAATTATTTGGAAGCTTCTTCTCCTAAATTAGTATTCTGGATATTAAGGTTAGACATCTTTTGCTTGGAACAATAAAAGGAAGAGGCTTTGATACAGGTCAAACACAGAGCTATAGTATTTTCATGTAAGGATTTGAAGCTTTTCAAAATTTTTACCAGATTCTTAAATGATGTTTTATCGAACCTCCCTTTTGCAACTACATCACACGTCCACAAGATGTCACTTGGCTCAACAGTATTGTCTGCCAGCTCATTCACACTAAAATATTTAGATACAGTGACATTGTGCCTTTGATTCTGTCATAATCTCCATCAAAGACGACTGAAATATCGACAGGATGAATAATAAGTCATTAACTGATGTAGAAGAGGAATTTCTCGTCGGGCTTGAGTGAATTCATCACTGGAAAGTACAATTGCAAACAAACATTTTCACGTCTACATTCACTTTTTAAAAACATTTCAAAGTTAACGAGTCTCTCCTGCAGTAGTGGAAAGTAACTAATGACATTTACTCAAGTATCCTACTTGAGTACACTTTTGATGTACTTGTGCTTTACTTGATTATTTCCATTTTCTGCTACTTCATACATTTTCTTCACTACATTTGAGAGGGAAATGTACTTTTTACTCCACTATCTTGACATGACAGCCACAGTTACTGTGAAGACTTAGATTACACACACAAATATGATGCAGTGTTACAGATTCATTCCAAATAAGGTAGTTGAAATTATCTTCACTTTAACCAACATTAAAATCCTGCTTCATCTTCATGCATTAATAATGACTATCCAATAATCAGTGACAGCTCCAGGATTTTTTTTTATGGTGGCCACTAGTTTGGGATCGGCACCTGGGGAGGCCAATCAAACGCCAGGTATGGCACTAGCCCCCCTGGCCACCCTTTTGGATCAGCCCATATGCTGTATGATAACCCTGATAGGTACCATGTTTCATAATAAATTGGTTTACTTTCAAAACCTAAGGTACACTTTAGTCAATATACTTTGGTACTTTTACTTGTAACAGAATTTTTACATTGTGCACTTTTAATTAAGTAAATAGTCTGAATACTTCTTTCACCACTGCTCAAACTAATTATTACTCACTGAAGATGAACCACCTAAACAGGATATTCCACAGCCAAGTATGCAGATCAGTTGTGGAAAGTAACTCAGGACATTTACTCAAGTAATGTAAATACTGAGGAAGTTCTGTATTTACATTTTACTGTATACATCTACTCAGTCTTGTATAAAGTACTCAAAAGCAATACTTGAGTAAAAGTACAAGTATCTTCCCAGAAAATTACATTGGTAGAAGTTAACTTCTCTTTTTAGAATATTACTTGAGTAAAAGTCTTAAAGTATCTGATATTAACAGTACTTAAGTATCCATAGCAATTTTCTGATATTAAATGTACTTAAGTATTAGAAGTAAAAGTAAAAGTTAAAAAAACTTTAATTATGAACTTTATGGCCAAAGTTGTGTAACGTTATCTTCATCACCACTGTCGTCGGGGTGGTCATCGTCTGTTACCATGGCGGCAGAGCCTGTACCAGGTGCTTCCATGACACTATTAGTCATTATGCTTCCTCCTCTTCTTCTTTAGTTTTTGCCTATGTTTTTTTTTTTTTTTTTTTTTTTTGCCGCTTGGCCACAAACAGGCATCACGTCACCAATTGGAATAGAGTGTGCATTATCTTGGCGATTTAGGAGCAATGATTCGCCAAACTTCCTTTTTTTTCAGTGTAATAAATTTCTTCTGATTTTATTTTGTAGTAACGAGTAACAAAAAGGCTTAGGGGAAATGTAGTGGAGTAAACATATACATTTTATTTAGGAAATGTAGTGGAGTAAAAGTAAAAGTTTCCAGAAATATAAATAACGAAGTAAAGTACAGATACGTAAACATTCTACTTAAGTACAGTAGTGAAGTATTTGTACTTCGTTACATTACAACACTGCATCTACTCCATTATATTTCGGAGGAAAATCTTGTACTTATTATAGATTTGTAAAATATGATGCATTGTAATACATATATCTTTTTTACATGTTAAGGAATCACTGATAACAATTCTTTGATATTAAATACATGTAAATATAACCCTCTAAAATGAGTTGCATAATTATATATAATAAATATGAATGTACTTTTGACACTTGGGCACATTTTGTTGATAACATTGCTTTTACTTAAGTAAAATGTTGAATGCAGGACTTACTTCATCTTTGTAGTGTGGTATGACCACCTTTGTGAAAGGGCCTCAATACTTCATCCACCACTGTGACTTATACAGTTTAAAACTTATCATATTAATAAATAAGATGAAGGTGGCATACAATGATGCACTTAGAATCCTGTTGATGTGTCCAAGATGGACCAGTGCTAGCCATTTGTTTGTGATGAGTAATGTTCCCACCTTCCATGCTGTGCTGAGGAATTTTATGTACAGATTAATGTGATGATTAACAGAGTCAAAGAATACAATTTTAACTGCCTTAACCAACCCTGCACTTTCTGATACCAGATATACCTCCCAACTCCGGAAACTCTGGAACACGCATCTGTAACTGTTTTAATTATTGTGCATAGCTATTTGTATGTCTGTATGTATGTATGTTCCCTTTATGTAATATGTGGTAGTCAGTATGTCTGTATGTATTCATGTTTGTGTGTTTGTATGTACTTGTAATATTTTATGTGTACTTTTTTATCTGGACCTTGAGTCTGTAAAATAAAGTTATATATATATATATATATATATATATATATATATATATATATAAAGAATTATTTAAGAGACAAATATAGGACGTACAAAATATTCAGCTGATTATAGCCTATTGCAGTTACAGCTACCCAGGTTTAAATAGCTGATGATCTGAAGAAAACAACTGTGAAATTGTTCCGTAATTTTGGAATTACAAAGTAAGTATGACACTTTCTGTTTTGTAATAACTGGAAACCATGAGGTACTTTACTTATCTAAATACATACATACATACATATAACTATTTAACATTACACACACATTACATATAACAGAAGGAAAAAAGAGGCTGAATGGTTAGTGCAGGTACATCCATCTACCAAAATGTAGAGGGATGTGCAAAAAGTTCAAAAAGGATATGTAGAATGTGCAGAGGACAAGATGTAGGATTAAGGTTCAATGTCAGTAGGGGTCCGATTGCAGCCAATCACCTTCTCGGCAGAGCTTATGATACGCTGCAGTCTGCCCTTGTCCTTAGCACTGGCAGCAGCGTACCAGACGGGTGAGGGTGGACTCGATGATGGCAGTGTAGAAGTGCATCATCATTGTTTTTGGCAGGTTGAACTTCTTCAGGTGCCGCAGGAAGTACATCCTCTGCTGGGCTTTTTTGACGAGGGAGCTGAGTCCTTGAAGGACTCTGCAGTTTTGTGACTGTGGAGTCACAAGTCTTCCCCCTGTAGGCGGACTCGTCCCCAACAGAGTTGAGTCCAATGAGGGTTGTGTCGTCCGCGAACTTCAGGAGCTTGACGGACTGGTGACTGGATGAGCAGCTGTTGGTGTACAGGGAGAAGAGCAGAGGCGAAACGACGCAGCCCTGGGGGAACTGGTTCTGATGGTCAGAAGGTCAGAGACGTGTTTCCCCAGCTGTACACTGCTTACTCTTCAGGTGGAGTCAGGCACATGCAGGGTCAGCTTGTCCTGTAGCAGGGCTGGGAGGATGATGTTGAAGGCAGAGCTGAAGTCCACAAACAGGATGAAATGAAAAGCCATGTTGACTGCGTTGTTTACAGACATGTTGGCTCTGTAGGCAAACTGCAGGGGGTCCAGGAGTGGGTTCTGAGGTGAGCCAGAACAAAGCGCTCAAAAGTCTTTATAACCACAGAGGTCAGGGTGACGGGTCTGTAGTCCTGTGATTCTTGTTTTCTCCGGAACAGGAATGAAGGTGGAGCACTTGAAGCAGGCTGGTATGTGGCATGTTTCCAGTGAGGTGTTAAAGATGTCTGTGAACACTGGAGACAGCTGATCAGCGCAGTGCTTTAAGGTGGATGGAGAAACAGAGTCTGGTCCGTCTGCTTTGCAGGGTTTTTGTTTTTTAGTCTGTTGACTTGTCTTTCCTGAATAGAGAGGGTTGTTGTAGTGGAGGGGGGGGACCCTGGGGTGGGTAGTGACCAGTAGTGACGTGGACCCCACACCTACGTGGGTGAAGGAGGTGTGGCTGGAGGGGCGGAGTCACAGGGGATGAGGACAGGGCTGCATGGTCCTTCAAAAAGACAGTGAAAGGTGTTCAAATTGTTAGCCAGGCGCCGGTTGTTGATGGAGGGGGGTGGGGCCTTTAGTTTGTAGTTGGTTATTTGTCTTAGCCCGCTCCAGACAGAAACCGAGTCATTAGCTGAAAACTGTTGTTGGAGTTTCTCAGTGTACAGTTTTTTTAGCATCTCTCACCGCCTTCCTAAATCTGTATTTTGACTCTTTGAACCAGTCTCCGCTCCTCAACGCCTATTTCTAGAATCACTGTTAACATCGTTACACCAGCCACTGTTAATGTAAAAGTATTGGTTTCACAGAAAAATGTAGCATTACACTATTGTACCATAGTTTTTTTTTTGTATCTACTTTAGTTAGTCCAGTGGTTTCCAACCTAGGGGTCGGATCCCTTCCAAAGCACAAGATAAATCTGAGGGCTCATAAGATGATTATTTAGGTAGAAACAAATACAAAATAATTTCTGCAACACAGATTTGTATTCATTTTTAGGACTTTTTCATAATTGTTGATATTTTGTGAAATACTGGATACCTTTAATCTCGTTGGGCTTCAAAAAGGTATAATAAATGAACTGCTGACAGCTCAAATACTTCTAAAACATGGCCCCAATGCGACACTGCCTTTTTGTACGGGGTCACAATCCAAAAAGGTTGGAAACCACTGGTTTAATCATCTTTTTTTTTAATCTGAAATTAAATCTGCCTTTGAAGTGTAGTGGAAAAGAAATATAAAGAAGCATAAAATGGAATGAATCAAGTACCTCTAAAATAGTAGGCTACTTAGGTATAGTATTTGAGTAAATGTACTCTTTCCTGCTTGCAGACAGATGTGTTTTAACTAGATACAAAAATATACAGACAAAATACACAAAAGCAAAAGAGAAAAAAACATAAATGAAACAAAATAAAGTAGGCTAATAACACAAACATGCCAGGGTCAGCAACAAATAAATAGAAAATAAATTAAGTAAAAGCATTAAATAGGGAGCTCAATCTTACAGATTCAATGCTTTTGTTTTTGTTTTGTTGATGTAACAGTCAGGATGAGCACACACACATTAGTGTGTGGATCTGCGGGTCTTTGACAGGAGATGGGCGTTGCCCGTCCAGCCAAATGTCAGTAGCTTTCGCTGACACGCCTCCTAAAGGAAGACTTCCTCTCAAGCAAACTTGGGAATTTAATCATCCAGCAAAGGCCCGCCTTAAACACCCACAAGTTCTGGTTTCATTCGCTCTGCCTCTGCCAATCAATTATATCCCAAGCGACGTCAGCAGCAGCAGCACCGCACACACCGGGGCTGAGCGAGTGGGTGACGAAGAGCAATCACCACCACCAGGAAAAAATACCAGGAGCGATAAAATGTACGGACTACAAGGGTGCATTTGACTGTCAAGTTAGACGTTTGAGCATTTTGAGGGTTTGGTCCTGGCAAGGTCTTTTGGAGAACATTAGCTTAATACAATGAAGGTCCTCCTCTGTCAGGCCAAGCTTTCTGGTTTTTAGCCAGTTGGCTGTAATTCCAGGGATGGCTAGCTGAGCTAACTTAGCTAGCTAACAATTAGCCTGTCCATTTAGCTACACTGGTCAGTGGGTGCCTCCGTCTGCAAGAGGATAACTGCCCCGAACGCAATTGTTAAGCGATATTTTGAGTCTGGTTGCTACAAGGGTTATCGTTAGTCGAGTGCTAGATACAGCGGGCTAGCCTATGTGTTTGTTCAGTAGATGGACAGTGTGACGGGCGCTCATTGTCACTGCGCGGGCGTACAGTGTTGGTTTCGGGGCGGCTAGCCTTGTACTCGGCCACCGGGCCACCAGCAGAGGGATCGTACTAATGTGGCAGCCAGTAGTGTCCCACTGTCTCTGGGACCAAAGTCGGTAGGTGTTTTTTTTTTGTATGCGTTACCGAAACTAATATAAGCTAAGTGCTTCAAATAAAAATGGTTATTTACACCTTAGGTAGTCATCCAAGATGTTTGCGGACATGTTGCATTGCACATTTTCTGTGATCAGCTGTCAGTACCTGTAGCCCGAGGACTTACAAAAGACTTTTACTGAGCTGTCACACATTTGACACTTGACAGCAGTTCATCAACCATCAACAAGAAGATCAGATTCTGCAGCAAGCATTTCAAGCTCGATTATTTGCTGGATATAACTTGTTGGAAACGGACTGTTGCTCATTTATTTGATACTTTGTGTGAGGTGTAGCCCGGCGCCCCTTGTCAGACTGGCTTTTCAGCTCATGCGGTGATGACTTTAGATTCCATGATGGCTTGTTGCCTGAGTGAAGAGGCGAAGGAGTCCAAACGAATCAACTCTGAGATCGAGAAACAACTCCGGCGAGACAAGAGGGATGCAAGAAGGGAGCTGAAGCTTCTTCTGCTGGGTAAGCCTGCATGATCAGACAGTCTCACATTGGCATGGCTGGACACTTACACTTCTTCTCTAACCTCTTGATACTAACAAATTAGATACTAATGGCTACTGATTTTGATTGTATTGTAAATGTTTGCACAATGCAAAACACTGCACCCACAATTGCACAAGCCATATTACCCTGGTCACCACAGGATTTGTGTGTGATGTGATATTCAAATCAAATTTCAGATGTGGTTCAGTGTGTTTCCAGTCTTACGGGAGCCAGTAGTGGAAACGCTAAGTGCAGCCATTGACCCAGGAAGCTTATTAATAAATATATATAATTTTTTTTTTTTTTTTTACACAAAATGAAATCTACACCAACAAAGCTGCCATCTTGGGTCAGAGAAGTTTACAAGAAAGGATGGGAAACAACTCCTCAGCGTTTTGTCCCAGTCCTCTTGCTTCTCTTTTTCCACCAAAGCTAAAGTAAAAGCCACTTGGCATTGACTGTCAGCTTGATGACAAACATATAAACAAGACAAGTTAGACGACCACTCACAAGATAACAGAGGCAGGAGATTGTCTTCACTTCCTGATGATGACTCTTTACTAATGTGTAGCTGTGTTGGTTTGAGGGTATTTGACTTCATGTCATGTGTGTGATGGTTATTCAGGCTTCATTTGTTATGGTTATGGTGTGCCTTTGCTTTGCTACAACTCACAAAACAATTAACCGACACACTACTGCATTAGAAAATAGGTTGTAACATTCTCCTGCTGTAAATCAAGTCATAAAAATCTACACGGTTATCCTCTGAATTTAAAGGGGCAGTTTTGGCAATTTCTTCGCTTTTTGCTCGCAGGTTTCTCTATAGAGCTCCCCCTACAGCTTCTGAATAGATATTTGGCAGCTCCTATGTTTACTCGTGTCTGCCTCCTCGCTCGCTCAGTCTGCCATTTCCTCTTTCTCTGTTCCTCCGACAATGCTTTCCTAGCTTTCTGCTTCTTTTTTGCCAGCTCAGCCATGACGATAGTTCGAAAAACTCCATGGCTAACTTGTACTTATAGCTAGCCGGTTCCTGAATGGGCGTATGTGTGCAGTGCCTTGAAGCAATTCGTTACATCGCGAGACCTGATATCACACGATACTTCCTGACACAGTATAAACCACAGTAAACCACCCTTGCAACAAAGTTGCCACCATTCAACCTGAAAAAAAGTCATAACCATTCCAATGACTCTAAAGCTGTTAAGGTACATTAAGCTAAACTAACTGCATAGTTCCCCTTTAAAGGTTTTATGTGTTTGTTAGAAGTCAACTAGTCTCACTTTGCCAGACCTTCCTCCACAGCGCTGCGGAGGAAGGTTGGGATGGGAGAAAAAGGTGCTCTGGTTTATTGGCATTTCTTTAAACCAATCACAATCGCTAAGCACCGGGAAAAGCCGCAGTGCCACTGCAAAATAGCCTTGGGAAGTAACTTGTTTACGTTCAAAAGTTGTTTTAGTCGTGCAACAGAAAACTCAGGTTGGACAGATAGTCTAGCTAGCTGTCTGGATTTACCCTGCAGAGATCTGAGAAAAGGTTAACCACAGTCCTCATAAATAGACGGGAGTTTAAAATGCCAACACAAAGGAAGCCCAAGGCAACAGCTATTCGGCCTAAATGAGTGAAATCCGGCGGAATTTCCGTCAGCAACGGAGCAATCCCGGAAGTGAAAAGTCAAGGATATAGACTAGAAGGCAACTAACTTATTCTAAATATACATAGATATATACATAGATTATCAAGAATGAGTTTGACTAAGTAAAGCTTCTCACAATCAGCTGTCAACTAGAGCTGCAAAGATTAATCGATTAGTTGTCAACTCTTGAATTAATCGCCAACTATTTTGATAATCGATTAGTCGGTTTGAGTTTGAGTTTAAGACGAAAGTAAAAATTCTTTGATTCCAGCTTCTTAAATGTGAATAATTTCTAGTTTCTTCTCTCCTCTGTGACAGTAAACTGAATATCTTTGAGTTGTGGACAAAACAAGACATTTGAGGACGTCATCTTGGGCTTTTGGGAAACACTGATCCACATTTTTAACCATTTTCTGAAATTTTATAGACCAAACAACTAATCAAGAAAATAATCAA
The DNA here is from genome assembly GCA_023566125.1 of Zingel zingel. Lineage (NCBI taxonomy): Eukaryota > Metazoa > Chordata > Actinopteri > Perciformes > Percidae > Zingel > Zingel zingel. The sequence goes on along the minus strand of CM042322.1, from coordinate 19,217,054 downwards.
CAGATTAATCGACTATGAAAATAATCGTTAGTTGCAGCCCTACTGTCAACAGTTCCCTTTTATTTCTTCCACATTACTGCAGTTTTATCTGCCTGTAAAACATGGCTTAAAAAAAGAACAAGTGTTGGGTTTTTAATTAAGTCTGTTACAAGGGAGACTGCATTCGCTTGGTGTCTTGTCTAGTAAAGGCCTTTTACTGAGGTGGCCCACTCTGGGAAATAACTGTTCTCCAGAGAATAGACTGTGCCATCCACAGACTAAATGTCATGTATAAAGAAGAGTAGCAGAGCCATTGTGTGTTTTTTATATACATTATTTTGACAGAGAAAGCTGTTATTTAGTTTATTTCACGCTAGGGGTGCACCGATCCGATATTAAGATCGGATTTCGGCCCCGATATTGACAGAATAGCTGGATCGGAAGCTAGCCAGGTAGCTGTTAAGCTGGGAGAGGCTCCGGTCACTACTGCACATTCAAGAACAGCTAAGAAAGTTAGAGGATGAAGAAAGACCGGAGATACACCAGAACAACGTATGCTCAAGAGAGGAGCCGTCTGTTGTTGCAAGGTTTTTTGTTTCTAAAAAATCGGATATAATTTAGCCACTGTTGTTGCCCGTCAATCTAACGTTACTCGGCCGTGCTAACGTTACCGTGCTAACGTCACAGTGCTAACGTGAAAGAATTGTCACTTCAAGCATGCAGCGTAGCAACATTATGAACGCAATCCAACTACGGGCCCGCTACAGACCGTTGAGAAAGACGGGTTCAGAGCAATGATTAAAACACTGGATTTAAGATGCCTTGCCTCGCTGAAATATGTCCGCCAACCTGCTAACATTATTCAAACAGCGAAGGAGGCTGACAGCGGAGCTACGTTCAGTCGCCACTACAACCACACTACAACCTAACTTACCTGTGGCCAAGGTAGTGTTTATACAACTAGCTTACAACTATTTTGTTTTGAAAGGGAAACAATGTTAAAGTTGTTTGTACGTGTATTCATTCGATTTGAGTTTATTGTACTACTTTGCAGTTTGCAGAAAAAAAATTGTTTAGATTCTGTAACTATTTGATGGATTCTCCTTCATATAACGTTATATAATGTTGATGAGCCAAGCAAACCCTTTTAGTAATCAAAGCTTTTAGTAAAAATGACATTAAAATGTTTTGTGATATTCTATGTACTCCTGACAGTAGAATAAGCCATTATAAACCTATATAAAGGCCCATTATTGTTATTTATTTAAATTTATTTTAAGAAGTTTGATTACATTATATTTTCGATTTGAGTGCACAATTGTTTAAATAACAAATAAATGAGAATTCAATACATTACATCTATGTTATTTTGTCATAGTTAGGAAAGTAATGTTTAGTTAGGAAAGTCTGGTGCCTTTAGTCTCTTCCACATGGTGGAAGGAAGGTATAAGGTGGAAAAGGTATACAGTTTATTATTAATTCAACAACGGTATCGGGTATCGACAGATACACAAAGCCCAGGCATCGGTATTGGTATCGGGACTGAAAAAGTTGGATCGGTGCATCCCTATTTCACACCACAGTTAAGTCCAAGTTTAGTGTTAGCTACGAACAGCAACACTAGCAAGGATTCAGTATCATGCTTTAAGTACACATTTTAGTAACTGGTTTGTTGTCACAAGTGACTGAATTCTCACTTTCTGGTTTTAAGGATGCTCTCACTCACATCTGCAGCAACTTTCAACACTCAAAGGAATAGCAGCTTATAAGAAACAACTGTTCTTGACTCTGTTCTCAAACAATTATGAGTCATATCATTGTCAGAACCTCAAGGGGGCTGTACTTGTTAAATGCTGAAAAAATAAACAATAGACCTCAACACAGCCGACTCCGGAAGTAAAAATCCCATTGATTTTCTCCATAAGGATTTAGAATATCAGTCATAATGGCTAATCCATCCGAGGTAGAATGACCCCGAGCTACGTGTTTGTGAAACGAAGGTTTCTGCTCCTGTAGAAGCTAGAAGTCTGTATGAAATCAACCTTGTTTTAAGAAACACAAGGTTGACAACCCGCGAAACCGTGAACGGCTAGAGCGAGCTTCTACCAGTGAAGTCTATGATAGTTTCTGTACACGGTCTTGTACCTTTTGCCTTTTTTCAAAATGTTTTTTTGTGCCGAATCAAGTGGGCGGTCACTGTTGAGCTCTATTGTTGTTATAGCTTTGTTAACATAAGGAGACGTTCAAATTGTATTATCAAGTAGAGTAGTGGATGCCTATTAAGCTTAGAATATGACCACAATAGCTTTTCAGAAAGATCCATTAAGAAACCTTCTATCCACAGCAACATTGTTAAATGGTTGTCAGTGGAACAACAGCTAGCCTGGCCTTTAAACTGGCCTTTACACTTAGCCACTTGATGTGTCTTGGGCCGACTGGAGAACTTGGGTAGTGGTTTGAGCAATCTAGCCAGATGTTTAAAAGGTGTAAATCCGTCCGTCTCTCCAGGATGCATCTATAATGTTTACTCTTTTCACCTTTAACTACATCAGTAAGTGGTATGTGGACGCTGAAACAAAACCGAAAACAACTGAAATTAGCTGTCATTCTCCCTCTCTCATTAAAGCGCCTCAGTGATTTCCAAACATATGGTCATTGAGCTGTTGTAGTGTAATGTTGTATGAACTGTATGGGCGAGAGCATGAGCTGTATAGGTGAGGAAGTGGTGTGAGTAAGAAACTTTTGTCTCATTCGTACTTTATAAATGCATTTAATCTGTGTGTTTTTTCAGACTGATTAGTTGCTAGAAAACTGTAATTAAAAGTGAGAATATGAGTTTTTTTTTTTTTTAAATTAGTCTTTACATATTTTTGTGATGTGTATTTACTAGATTTTATGTAGAAGTCTGTTCTGTGTTTAACTTGCGAGACAAATTTCCCCTTGGGTACAATACAATTTAATGTTGAAAGTGTAATGAGGTTTTGGCCATTACCATGCAGCCTCAGGTGCATCAAACCGCCGTCTGGACTGAAGTAGGAGCAAACGTGATTTGCACGTAGCCTGGGAAAACCATCTGATACCGATTTTATTGGTTGGGCTCTAGAGACCACTAATCATATTTGGCTGCTGAATAAGTCTGAGTGGCTTAGGAATGTTGCTAATCACCAGTTACTATATCACCAAGACCTAATTAAGCAATGTAGCTAATATAAAATAAGTAGGGCTGTCGGCGTTAACCGCGATGCGATTTAATTTTTTTTTAATCTCATGCCGGCATTTATTCATTTATTTTACACTTCACTCGGCTTTGCGTCGTGCCTAACAGGCTACTATTTTGACCCTTTGCAGCACCGTTACTTATCATCAAGCTGCCACTTCCTCGTAACACATCCTGCTGCTGCAGGCTGCAGGCATGATGGAGAAAGACAGCAGCAATGAAATCCTGAATGGAGCTTTTTATTTTCCAAAACTTGCGGGCGGCTCATAGACAAGTCGAAAGCCATATGCACGTTGTGTAAATCCGAATTAAAATATCACCGAAGCACGTCAAGCTTTTAAAAAAAAAAAAAATAAATAAAAAAAAATAAAAAAATGATTTAACCTTTATTTATTCAGGGAAGGTTCACTGAGAGGCAGCCTCTCTTTTGCAGGAACGCCCTGATCACATTCACACAGTTACACATTCAGCTTGAGCTACCACCTACGGGAGACGGCCGAAAAGGACGCCTCACACGCTGGGAGACGGCCACGGGGGACGTGCGACAATAACAGGATGGCGGAGGTTGGGTTTAGGAAAAACACTACGGGGAAAGGACGCCTCACACGCCGGGAGACGGCCGTGGGGGACGGCCGTTGGGGACACAATAACGGGACGGCTGTGATTAGGAAGACTACGGGAAACAAAACGCCACACGCAGGACGCGATCCCTAACCCGGGTGAAAGTCCTGTGTTGTTTTTCACCAACTGCCATGAGACTGGGATGTCTGACCTGTCTCGTTGCCGTCGAGGGGGACAGTAGTTTTCACGGATACACAGCCTGTACGACACGGAGAAAGCAGCCCAACCGGAACAGCTGCAAGGTGCTGCAAACGCTGTCTCATTAACCGGTGATCACTGGACGTCAGTGAGTAATCAACATTATTTAGGACTTACTAAACACTATATTGACTCTAGTAAGGATAGGGATTTTTTGTTTTTTAGTTAGGTACTTGGAGGAATTGTGCAATAATGATAGATTCACACGTTTTTCTTTTGTTTACAGTAAATAAATAATTACAAATCTTAAAATCAAGTTCATAAAGTAACTTTCTTTGCATTCATTTTAGGGCTGAAACGATTCCTCGAATAACTCGATTACAAAAAATCCTCGATGCAAAATGACTTGCCTCGAAGCTTTGTTAAATCAATGTTACTAACATTGTATCGCTGACAGACGGTGTTTCCGCTACTGTCGCACACCAGACGGCTCAGTCTGCTGCTGGCGACACATGCCAGAGCGTAAATAGTGAGGGGCTAAGAGAAGAGACAGGCTGGAGGAAACCACAGAAAGTGTCCAAAGTTTGGAATCAGTTCAAACGTAATTAAAACTAAAACTCTCTACAGTGTGCCTACTGCAAAATCAAACTAGCTTACCACAATAATAGCACAACGTCAGTGCTTTAGCATCTCAACAGAAAACATTGAGTCTAAATTAATCATCCATTCCACGAAGAGGACCGACAAAAGTAAATCAGTCGTATGGACGATGAAACTACATCAAACACAACAACTACCAAAATCAAAGACAAGAAAATACGTAGTGGTGACCACGATCTGAGCTGACGCGCTGACTATTCCTTCAGAAAAACAGCTGATTGTTGCGCATCTCTCTCTCTCTCTCTCTCTCTCTCTCCCCACAGAGAAACAGCTGATCAATGATCTAATAGCATAAGTGTAACCGAGCTGTGTGACATTATAATCAAATATATAAATGAAAATAGGTTGAGTATAACTAATATTTACATATAGGTCTAGTTTTGGTTGTTTAAAAACGTAAAAAAATCAAATTAAAAAAAAAAAAAAAAAAAAAAAAAAAAAATCCGATTAATTTATCGATTAAGTGCTAGATTAATCGATTACAAAAAGAATCGTTAGCTGCAGCCCTAATTCATTTGATTCCCAATCAAGATACACTGGTAAAAATTGCTTTTGATTGTTAATATGTACTTAAAAACAAATTTTGATATGCAAAATAATAGTATTTTAATCATGTGATGAAATATGCGATTAATCGCGATTAACTATAGAAATTTAGCGATTAATCACGATTTAAAATTAATCGTTTGACAGCCCTAAAAATAAGAGATATCAAACTGCTGGAATCTGTTGATATTTTGTTGTGATATGACCTCTCCGCTTAACTGAGTGCTGTGGGATATCGAAGCACTGCTTTTCTACTTGTAAAATGGCTAAAATAATTCATTGTTTGCAACACACAAAAGCATCTGTTGATTCAGTTGGCCAACATATTGGCAAACATTGATAAGAAATATAAAAGTGTTGTTGGTGGAAAAAAAAACGTTATTGTCCTTTTTCCTGTGCACAGATGAGATGCAGTAATGGTGACTCATTGAAAGAGGTTGATTTGGATGACATCCTTTTTCCATCCGTGCAACCTATTTTTTTTTTTTTTTTTTTTTTATATAAAAGTACAAATTGCAGGAGTCATTTTTGTTTCAGCTTGTGGTGGGAGTCTGCTGTCACATTATTTAAGCTTGTGTGAAAAGGATCTAAGAACTATGTAGCTACAGTGTTAGTTATAGTGCACTCTGGTTGTCTCCCCTTATTTGCAACCTATTATGGACCTCTTTTGATTTTTTTTTTTTTTATAGACCTTCATGCATAGTGTAGCTTTTTATTATGTTTTTAGCTACATATCTCGTTGAGTCTTTTCTCTACAGTGGCTTGTGACTTCCTAAATCCACTGTTGTATTTCATATCTTTGTCACTAATTGGGAAAAGAAACTTTAAAGTGCCCATATTATGAAAACGTTTTCTGGGATTTGGGGTGTTATTTTGTGTTTCTGGTGCTTCCACATGCATACAAACTTTGAAAAAAACCCATCCATGCTGTTTTGAGTGAGATACGGGTTTCTGAATGTTTCCTGCCTTCAGTCTCCGGGTGAGCTGTTCAAAATCTGCACGGCTTTCTACGTAACTAGCCGAGACAAGGGGCCTAGGGGGCTAACCGTTAGCATGCTAGCTCGTTCTCAATGGCAAAACACTGCTACAACACACACAAATTCACCCTAATCTACAAAATAAATTGTATAGAACTACTTACTTGTCCCTGTTCTGCAGGTATTCCACACAAAGTTGGAAGTGTGCCCTCATTTAGAAGAAGTCTCCCGGCTAATCCTGCCTTTTACAGGCCGAAGTTGGAGAAACAGCTAGCTAGCTCATGTAATCCTTACCCAGCTACTGCACATGTGCGACTGCCAACAAAGACCTTACAGAAGTTCCGATGTCTCACTCTGTAGCTAAAACAGAGACCTGACGGAGGGTGAAAAGAGGATCTGCAGCACTGTGCAGTACAACAAAAATGGTGTTTTTTGAAAATTAAACCATGTAAACCTATTCTGATGCAATCTCAAATTATGATTATGAATTATGAACCTGAAAATGAGCATAATATGGCCACTTTAACAAAGAAAGTTTTGGGATGTGCTCAATAATTTGTTGCTGGTAGAGCAGAAACATTGCAGGTGTAACCAAATATTTCAGTTTTCAGCTGGAAATATTCAACCTTGCTATTGCTTACATTTGTGGATTACAATGTTCTAAATTGCATTGGAAGCTAGAAACCATTTTATGTAAAGGGTTACAGTTTGGTTTGATGCACTGTGAAATACTTATCTGCGACCTATAAGGAGCATTGCTGGTTTTGTATGATGTTGTAAGCGGAGGCAATTATTCCAGCTGTTTATCAACGACGGGCTGGCTTTACTCAGTGGTGGGGTTAGCTAGCGCATGGTAGACATGCTGGCTGAGGAACAGCCAGGGTCAGAGGAGTGCTCTGCCGCCTGCTCTGTAGCTAATGGAAGTCACAAGTAATTAAATGTACAGCCAGAGCCCAGGGAGCTTCAGTAACACCAGTTTGTGAGTGGTCTTCAGGAAATTGGACCTTTTTTTTTTTTTTTTTTTTCAAAAATGTGGAAATGGTTGTTTTTGTTAGTGCAACCGTGTCATACTGCTAATGTTGATTTTCACTTTAGTAGCTTCACTAACTGAAATTGGCAGATGACACTTAAGTGTACAGGGGATTTGATACTAAGTTAGGTTCCTGTGCAATGGCATGTCCGTTTCATTTCCACCTGATCTTGAATTTGATCTTTTGTGTTTATGACAATATATTTTCATGTTCTTGTGATATATGCTGTTTAAAAGACTTGAGGAAGTTGTAATAACATAGAAACATATGTCATAAACTAATAGAAATCTTGTTATAATGACCCATAAGATAGTGTTAGAAGAAGAAAAGTTCATGTAGTGCATTGTGGCAGTGTGCAAACAATGACTCGAGGCAGTGACTAACTTTTTAATGTGGATCCACTGTTGACTGAAGGTTAAGTAATTCATATGGCTGAAAAACCTGTTAAAAGTGTACTAATGCAGTACTGCACAAATACTACTTATTTTTTCTTCTGTGGAAGTGTGTTCATATTGTACATAAGGAACATGTGACTTGCATCAGTTGTGGTTCCTACATGTAATAACAGAAAGTCACACTTTTATTTGAATTTTTCTTTTTTTGAGTACATTTTCGTCTAAAATGGTCAAGTCAGCATTGTGTCATTTGAGGACCAGTCTCTGACAAATTGATTGTTGTTTCTCATCATTTTATAACTATACCAGTCAAAAAATTTGTCTCTTGATCACAGTAATCTAGAGCTTTTAGGATACACTTACTATAGGCCATGGTACGCTGGAGTTTCCAGCGTACCTTGGCAGAGGTTGTTGCCTGGGATTAACCACCCATGCTAATTAGAGTGCGGATCTGGCCGCATTTTTCTGTCCGTGCCCGGCCCGCGTCCGACAGAGCAGTAACCGAACCTGGCCTGATCCTGACAGGCATTAAGATATTTATGTCCGAGCCCGACACAGTAAAAATCTCGTTTTTTTTGTTGTTTTTTTTCTCATACGAATGACACATTTACGTACGTTTTGTTTGTGTGGAAAGCCCGCTTTTATTAAGCAACTGTAGGAAGGCATTCGGAAATGTCAACAGATGAGCGCATCAGCGCACACGGGGCAACAAGTGCACGTTAACACAGGCGCACACCTACATAATTAGCTTTTTATTAAAATATAAAATGTTCAATGCCTTATCGCGCTGATGTGACCGAGCCTGACCCGAACATCATTTCTAAATATCCGTCCGAACCCAGCCCAGCCCGTCGTGTTCCGACGGGTTCGGTTCGGGTATCCATCCTCTAATGCTCATGTCCGAAATATAACTGAGTTCCCTCAGACAAAATCGAGACACCTGCACCCCCCAGACAACCCCCCAAAACATAGATGTAGTCCTGCTTTATACTTGGCTTCTTCTTCTTTTTTAGTGTTTATTGGCGGTTGGCAAACCAGCTTAGAGGTGCATTATCGCATTATCGCCACCAAGACACACTCATTCATGGGCTCTCAGTTTCATAATGTTTAGTCTATATATGCAACGTTCCACTTCCGGGTTGCTCCAGTGCCAACGGAAATTCCGCCGGATGTCCCCCATTCAGACAGATGTCCGTTACCTTTGGCTTTCTTTGTGTTAGCATTTTAAACTCTGGTCGATTTGAGGACTATGGTTAACTGCTCCTCAGATCTCTGCAGGGTAAATCCAGACAGCTAGCTAGACTATCTGTCCAATCTGACTTTTCTGTTGCACGACTAAAACAACCTTAGAACGTACACATGTTCCACCAAAATTAGTTCCTTTCCGAGGCTATTTTGAGGAGGCGCCGTTGCTCCGTGCGGTGCTTAGCGCCACCCAAGACATTTGTGATTGGTTTAAAGAAATGCCAATAAACCAGAGCATGTTTTTCTCCCATCCCGGAACGCTGTGTGGACTAGCCAGACCCTCCTCCGCAGCGCTGTGGAGGAAGGTCTGGCAATGCGGGACTACATTACGTTCAACTCTCCTCCACTTAGCGACTGCTGAGTCAAGTGTAACACCTACTGATGAAATTCGTTATACCAGTGCGGTGTTTGGCTCAAAACCAAACCAGTTTCAAAATCTTTACACCACCACCTACATAACAACAATACAAATATGTAAGATTGACATTCTGCTCATTTGTGGTGCCTGGTTGGTTGACGGCTACAGGTGATTCCTCAGATGTTGGTGGGGTTTTGTAAGGCAGGCGCTTAAAGGCTCTGACACACCAACCCGACAGTCGACCGTCGGCAGAAAAGGCAGTCGGGCTCATCATTCGGCTCCCGTCGGTACAAAAAGTGCCTCAGAACACAGCGAAGCGACGCCGACAGTTAGATAGTAAATGCCGTAAACATATTCTTTGTAAATCTTTACAATCAATCACCAAAAGAACCAAGTGGGCCTGCCTTATTGCACGATCCAAATTTGGATGTCAGGCTTTATCCTGGAAATGTACTTCCGTTGATCCAGACTAAATTTCAATAAACTTGAAACTGTATGTTTATATAATAAAATTGAATTCAGTTGCTCTAAAACTGTACTTGATCCTCACTGAAAATTCAACTCTCTATAACTTCCACATTCAGTTCTCACAATTCAAATTCAGTTTCAGTTCACTGAGACACACATCTGGTTATAGAGAAATAGCAATCGAGTGCAGATTTACAGAACCACAGCCCGTGTACGTTTATCAGACCACAAATGAGACAAGAATTAGCTAGCTAGCGCACGCTGCGGTCCCTCTGCCTCACTCCCCACCGCAAAGAGACTATTTCACCAGGAGTTAAGCGGGTGGCAGCTCCGGGGACTGACCTTCAGTTAGCAGCTGTAGCAACTCAAATTCAGATCTAGTTTTGTCATTCACCTTTTCAAACATGGTTACCTAGTTTCTTCTCATGCCTGCCTGGGTATTAAACACATCGCTTGTGAATTAGGGCTTTGACTTTTTCCCCAAAATCATATTCGAAGTTCGTTTGTTTAATATTAATATTCGAATATATTCAAATATTTATTAATAATATTTTGACCATTAAATGCCTTCAGTAAGACCTATATTGGTAAAAGTTGTATATGTTCTGTCCACCAAAGGGCAGTGTATCACTCAATGTCTATAGGCAGGCAATTATGTTTTCAGAAGAAAAACACATTGCCGCAACTGTTTTTTGCATTGCATTTTTTGCGCAACTGACCCTGGATTAAACACTAACAGTATGCTTTCGACAGGAATTTCGGAGCTTTCACCATAGCCTACGTAAGTGGTCTGATGTTCATACTTGTGCGCTGGTGTGTGCATGGAGTGGGTGTGGGTGTGTGTGGGGGGGCGTGTGTTGTGAGAGAGTGACGGTGATTACCGGTAGCTTTAGAGCGAGTAGCGACTCTAGAGTCATAGTGAGAGAAACAAATCGTCTCCCCTGTTCTTTCTGACCACGGTAGGAAATCTGCAGCAGGAAAAGTTAACCCTCTCCTTGATTGTACGTTGTTTATGGAGAAAGAGAACCAGGAAATGAGTCGGGGGGGAAATGCGCTACCAAGCCGCGGCCGAGCGACGTGCGTCGCCGCGACGTGTAGTTACATTTTGAAATGCGTGAAAAAGCCTCGGAATCTGAATTGAAAACAAGGTTTACAAGCAAACACATTTACAAAATACAATGCCCATAACATATTCGAATATTAAGGGCTGCCTAATATTCGTTCGATATCATTATTTTTTTTAATATTCGAATTATATTCAAATAACGAAGTTCGGAGTCAAAGCCCTATTGTGAATGTGAAAGGTCCCTAACGAAGGACGGCAGAGAGAGGGCACACTATCAGCAGTTATGAGTTGGATTCAAATCCCCGACATCAGGATCATTCTGTACACCTGAACGAGCTAAGGCCCCAGGCCGCACAAGATATTTACCTGAACTCATAATTGAAATGGGAGTCAGGATGCTGTGTATATATACACACGCACACACGTCACACACACACACACACACTGAGCACACACTTCATCTGTCAATGTGCACACCGCTCAAACAGGTCGCTAGTATCTGGGTTAATGAGTGTTTGTTTTTTGGCAACACCCAAGGATGTATCATGCATGGAGCCTACCTACGCCTATTATGGTTTCTCTTAGTAAGTCTTTCAGTAAGCCAAGCAGATAAGCCCTGTGTTGGCCATATTTATTTGGATCCCTGTTAGCTGCTGCCAAGGTAACTGCCGGCATGGCAGAGTTTTGTAAAAATAACATTTGCAGACAGTAGATGAACAACCCACACACACAGAAAGGATACAATGACCCAAAAGAGATGTGTGAGAGTGTGTGTATGTACAGTGGCATCGTGGGCCTTCATAGGGCTACCTCATAGGGCTGCCCTGTGATACCCCAGCTATCCTCATAGGCATAATAACACTGCTGAAGGCATAGTTGGCAGATGCCTTCCTGTATCCATACTCCCACAACTGTATGTCTATTACAGCACTGACTGACTCTCAGCCAAGGTTGATAATGCTAATCATCACCCACGTGAGCCTATTTCCCAGAAATCTCAAATTGCTAGACTGCAGCCTGACCTGGCATTCTGGTGTTACTGTGCCAACTAACTGCCAGTCTGTTTAGCCAAATGCATATTGGTTTAGTTTTGGTCATAGTTTTTTTTTTTTTTATCTACCATGAAAGTCACCTGCATTTGCAGTTCTGTTCCACTTAGCAATAAATTGTGTCTAAACAGATCAAACCCTTTCAAACTGGCTGTATGTCCCATCTATCATCGAGATACTGAATACGTTTTCCTTACGCTGCTCAATAAATTACAGCCAGGACATCTCTATATTTCTTGACCCAATATGTCTTGTGTGGCACCTTTTTCCTGTCAACATAAAGCATTGCCCGAAATTGGTGGTCTAATGTATTTATGCAGTGGGCATTAGGTCATTATAGTTGCTTGTAGGCTTTGCTGCTTTTGTCCTGTTTAATTTAATGTAAATACATTGTGAAAAAAAGCCATTTACAATTCCTCCATAGCCCACTGTGAAGTCTTTAATTTGCATGTTTTGTTCAACCAGCATACTGTAACATATTGTAGGGGTGCACGATTCAGAAAATGTCACGATTCAATATCGATTTTTAGGCTCAAGATTCGATTCAAAAACGATTCTTGATTTTTTTTTTTTTTTTTTTTTTTTTTTAAATTTGATTTTTGGTATTCTATGAATCAATTTTTTATCGGTAGAGCTTGAATTATTTATTTTGGACCACCCTAATATATTGTTATAGATGACAAAATTAAATAAGCAAATCCTCACATTTGAGAAGCTGAAACCAGAGAATATTTGTCGTTTTTGCTTGAGAAATGACTGAAACAATTAATAGATTATCTTAATAGTTGCTGATTAATTTTCACAACACACATACAGTATACCACGGCTTTTACAAGAGCACAAGACAGTAGTTTATGATAATGATGTAGCCCTCTTTCACATAGGGAATCCAGCATATTGCCGGGTTTAGTTATCTGGGTATGGTAGTAGATTTCTCATGTATCCATGTTTGTTCCAATGTAACATTATGGCTCTTTATACATACGGCAATGCTTGTGCGAGATTGGCATCTAGCTGGCAAGACAAGTCAATGCAGTGTGTGGCTACACTAGCTCCGTAGTTACTCCAGTTTCCAGCTGTTTTTCATAATGCTATTGCTTCAATGACAAAGCAACTGCTACTATGCCATGAGCTATGAATGATCAAGTCATTGTCTGAAATAGTCAAGAATGTGACGACTAACATTCTCTGCATCGCCTGTTTGGTGTAAAACTTTCATACATAAGAATGCTGAAATGTTTGGCATAGTTTATCTGGAACTTTATTTGTTCCCATAAGAGCATATTTAAAGTGCACTGTGGTCAGTCTATTGGGTACACTTATGGCGTTTTTCCATTACACGGTACCTGCTCGACTCAGCTCGACTCGGCCGCGGTGTCCCGTCCTCCATTTTCCATTGCAGATTTAGTACCGCCTCATGCCTGAGACGAGCGTGGCTGGTCGTCATAGCGACGCCGCAGGAAACTGCCGTGACCTTACGCGACACACACACAGAACGTTGAAGTTGTGTTTTTGACTCGGCAGCCAGAAGACAAATTTAGTTTCAAAAGAAGCTGGAGGCAGCAAAAAAAAATAAAATAAAACACCGCTGGCTAAACTATTTAAAAATGGCGGTTCTGTTCAGGACACCCCCGTCTGTCGCTAGCAATGTGGATGCAGTGATTAGTGACGATTCTCTCTGACCAATCAGTAGTCTGCAGGTTTTCATGTCACCCTTTGGTATCGGCTCAGCTCGCTTGGAACCTGGACGGAGGTGGTACTAAAAAAAGTACCTGTTAGCCGGCACCAGGGACTTTTTTTCTTAATGGAAAACCAAAAAAGTAGAGTAGAGGCGAGTCGAGCAGGTACCATGTAATGGAAAAACGCCACTAGATAAAACTAATGCAGTCTTAAGGTTTAAGCTGTTTTAGAACTATTATGGTCATTTTGGGGGCTGTAATGCGTGTTGCTGTTGTATTTCATTGCATTTTACCGAAAAGTGTTTTAAAAAATTGTCAACCCCATTTATATCAATGTGTGTACCATGCTGTGAAAAATGCTGCAGATGAACTTTATAGGTTTATAGAACTTAAAATCCTCTTAAACAAATGTTTATGCTCCATTGGTTTTAGTTGCTCTGACGTCTAAGAAGGACTTGTGATGTGAACCTGTACTGTAGCAGCCATCCCAACCATTTCTTTCCCCAAAGCTAGTCTACTGTATATGTATGCAGTCCTGAGCTTCTGTGCCTGGTAGCTGAAAAATTGAGTTTCACAGTGTGGTATGAAGGCAAGACAGGTAGGTGTTTGTAGTTCTGCACTGTTTGTCAGGCGGCTCTGTTGGTTGAGCAAACTGATGTTGACACAGCCAGAGTTTCGGCAGCTATGTGGCAGTCAGACCAGTGAGAGACTGCCCAGTCCTTCTCATGTCACCGCCTGTCTGGCTCTTTATTACAGACGCATATGGTCCTGTTAAATCCTTCCCATATCGCTTAATGTCTTAAGAGTTATGTCTCAGGTCTACGGCAGAGGGTTGATTGATGTGACACAAAGACAAATGTTTATTATTTAAAAAAAAAAAAAACTGGCTTGTTTTTTTGGAGTGACTGAGATATACTAATAACCTGATCTTAATAAGCGTAGCATATGATTAGCATAGAGTTGTAGCACGCGTTTTATCAATCGAGTGCCTGTACGTGTGTGCATATGGAAATCTAACGGGTCTGGATACCTAAAAAGAGCTTTCAAGTTCTTTTGTATGTTTACACAGCTACACATCAGCGGTGGGCAAGTTCCCAAGTCTTGGGCTAGGAAGAAGGAAGTGAAGTTGAAGACGGATCACAATTAGTTGAAGGGTTGCAAACTACAGCAAAACCTCTGTCCAGTGGGAAATACAGCTGTTCCAGTACAACTATTTTTTTTTTTTTTAGTAAATAGGAACCAAGATAGGCAAAAGGATTGAATTGACATCTAAATCCTTTAGAAGGTAAAGTATGCCAGGGATTTTTTTCTTCTAAACTGGAATAGAGATCCTGTGCTTGGTGCCCCGCTCTCTGTCTCTTTCTCATTCTTTCTCTCAGCATAGATCTAGATGTGCTCTTATAGTGCACTTGCTCAACACAGACACATTATAAACATTCGATTGCAGCACAGGAAAGGCTCTGGTCCTCATTCTTCCGACCACCGTCATTAAGACTTTGAAGTAAGTAGACGAAGATATAGCTGTAAATGAGGTGTCAGTGCCTGGTGCCTACTAGTCCGTCTGCTTCATTTTGAACTAGGAGATGGATGTGTTTTTAATTTTAAGGTCCACTCAAGTTTTGTAAAGATGATGATGTGGGCCAAAGATATCAGAAGCAGGAGATTTTAGAACAATTTATAATTTTTAACAGACTCACACCAGCATTTATTCAGGTGTCTTATTTTGCAAATTATTCTAAATAAACAACCCATTTATTAGCTGGAGAAATGGACAGAAAATGAAAAGCCTGCAACACAATACAAGAGCTGTGCAATAAATGTGGCATGTGATGTGTAGAGCTGGGTACCGAACTTCTATACTTTTAGGCAGCGACTGAAATACCTCCATACTATCGAGTATTGAAGAATACCTAATGTGAATACCTAAGGTAAATCTCATCAGTGTCAGTGAGCCAAATAAGCATGCAGCATGGTTCTACCAAGATCTAATAATGCATGTGATTGGCTGTCTAACGTTACACGTCGTAGAGGCGTGCAGGAAAAACACAGCACACAGACAAGGCTCACTTGTGTGTGTGCGGGCGAAAATAGCCACCAGACATTCATTCAGTTCCTGTACAGTCAGACAGGCCTTCAGCACACCTTTCCCAACACTGAGCTGAAGTGGACATGGCTTCCTGTTTGATGTGCTTGGGGAAGTTTTAAGGAATCATTTACTTAGATCTCTCTTCTCCTCCACTCTGTCACACTTTGCACCTCCTTCCTTTCCCTCTGTCTCCTCCACTCTCTTTTGTTCTTTCCCCTTCAACGTGGATGCCAAACTCTGCTTCAAGTTATTAATCTTCATGTAAACCCCAGCTGAAATGTCTGCCGTGTCCTCCAGCTGGCCCGACCCAATGAAACGGATCTGTTTCAACATTTTTTTTTTTTTTCCCCTGTTCTTATGAGTTAATGGTTATTTAGCAGAATGACTAATACCCCATTCAGTGCATGATGCGGGCAGAGTGACACAGTTCTCCCTCGGTTAACGGTCACGGCTGTGTGATTATGGGGCTTCTCCTCATCCTGCTTTCTCCGGCTTTGCTGTGTTGGGGATTTCAAAATTGTTCAAGGTCTCTGGTAAGCCTGTATGGGACTCAGCACCCTAATGTTGTGAAGCTTCTAATTTATCAGCTTTTTATATGAACGCACAAATTCATGTGGATTTTGTCTTGCATGACTTTTGGCTGTGACATGATCTACAATATTCTCAACTGACATTATAATCCATTTTTTACTGTGAGTTTCCAAACGTGCATCAGTGTTAGACCTCAGAGAGTAGTTTTAGTTTTAAAGGTGAGCGCTACACCACGTCTTCTGGGATTATCTGAAGTTGGAGACTACGAAGACTGTTTGTAGTTTGGTCATAAACAACAGCGTGTCATGCCGTTCCTTGAATTTGTCCGGCAATTTCGGCGTCGGTCCTTAACGACAGATGTTCTGAATCGTCTTCTCTCCAGTCGGTCATTTTCGTTGGTGTCTTTGTGGGGTCTTCTTCTTCTCCCTCTTTGTTTGTTTACTTCCAGTAGTGACGGCCACAACGTCATCAACACGTCCACTCGTTTGCTGTGAATTATCTGGACTACTGGCTGCATTAAATAATGCCCATTAAAACATTTGAATCTTATAAGCAACTGAATACCTAACTGTGGAATTTAAATACTTTCATCGCACCAACATATTTTATTTGAAAAGTATCTCTCTGAATTCATATGGTTTTTTCTTTTTAAAATGTCAATAGTTGATTTAAAGTAGTGCAATTTCAAAAATATGGGGTTCACAAATTCAGATAGAAAGTTCAAATATGCAATACTCAGAGGAGAATAACATGCTTATAAGATTCAAATTGTTTTGTCCATTATTTACTTTCATAACTTTAATTCCCATAGGCTGAGAGTAGAGAACTGGCTGAGGACGTTGTGGGGATTAAGAAATGCATGCTAAAGTTGCACGTTTGACTGGGCTCTGTGGAGACGTACTGAAGCCTATCAGCTGGTGCTTTCTGCCATGTATTTGAGTCCAGTACAGTAGTTGCCATGGGAACTAGCATTACCCCTCAGGAGTAGCTTCAGTGAATGTACAGTAGCTTGTCCGTGAGAAATGCTTCTGCTGGGTTTTCCAGTTAGTCACGAGAACAATGGGATCTGTTGAATTAAGCTGATCATGCCTGCAAGACATGCCCCCTCTTCTCTGGTTGTGTGTTTGTAAAATTTACACACACACACACACACACACACACACACACACACACACACACACACACACACACACACACACATATATATATATATATATATATATATATATATATATATATATATATATATATATATATATATATACACACAATTAAACAACAGCTGATGTATCTATCCCATGTTAACCTCATAATTTCTCTGCTTAGAAATTATGTAAGCAGAGAAAATGTACCCTTAGTATTTTTCTTTTCTTACTCCCTCACATCCCAGTAACACCACTCCTTTCTTTTCAGCTCTTTAGTCAATGAGAAAGTGAACTCTCCTGTGTCTTAACAATTGCTATTTATGTCCCTCTCTCAAAGACATACTCTGTCTGATGGGAAAACTCCAATGTTGACCGGCTTTCCACAGTGAAAGATCCTGCCTGGTTTTTGGGCAGGGGGGGCTCAGGGCACGCCTTCACTCAACTGTGCTCCTCTGTCAGCGACGCTCAAACTTGACTCTCGTCATCCTTGGAAGACATTTCAGTTACTTTGCCTTGGGAATACCAGCTGTACTTTATCACACTAAGCACATTCCATTATCTAATCAGCCACTGCAATTCTGACTACACAATGTGGCTGTAAAAATGATCAGTGTCACTAGTGTTTTTTGTTTGTTTGCACGTTTCTCTCTTTTTTAAGATGTTTTTTTTTTTTTTGGGCCTTTTCCACCTTTTAATTTTTTTACAGCTAGATGAGAAAGGGGAGAGAGAGGGGGAAGACATGCAGGAATTTGACACAGGTCGGATTTGAACCCTGGACCTCTGCGTTGATGCATAAACCTCTCAGTACATGTGCGCCTGCTCTACCACTGAGCCAATCCAGCCACAGCACGTTACAATTTTTTTCCACAATTTGGTATTGCCAGTTGTGGGCAACTTTCCTTTCACTATTAAGTCACTCTATCGGACGCAGTGGAGGCTATAGACTACCATGTGTCCCCTTCAGTACAGTACACTTAAGGCATGGATACTCGACCCGAGCCCGATGGGCCGGGCCGGGTTCGGACAGATATTTAGAAATTATGGTCGGGCTCGGTCACATCAGCGCGTTAAGGCATTTGTTGTAAAATGGTGCTGCGGCTCCTTTTTAAGAGAGCTCAGTGCGTGTGTAAAGTGGGCCGAAGAGAGAACGAGGAAGCAGACGTGTAGATGCGACCGAGCAGAGTTGGTGGAATATGTTTAAGTTTTGTACACAGTGTGTGCGGTGTAGAGATAAACCCCAGACTGAAAGCCAAGTTCATTCATCTGCTCACCAGAAACGGGATTTTAACCCCGAGGTTATATAACGTCGAGCCTGGAGGTAACGAGTCTCCCCTAGTTTTCTGATCACGGTCGGAATCGAAGCAAGCAGGAAAGGTTAACACGTTGAACATTTTAAATGAAACAGCTTATTAACGTGCGCTTGTTGCCCCGTGTGCGCTGATGCGCTCATCTGTTGACATTTCCGAATGCCTTCCTATAGCTAATTGCTTAATAAAAGCAGGCTTTCCACACAAACAAACATAGCCTACATGTGTCATTAGTATGATGGAAAAAAATGAGATTTTAACTGGGTCGGGCTCGGACATAAATATCTTAATGCTGTCGGGCTCGGGCCGGATTCGGACGGAAAAATTTGGCCCGATCAGACCTCTACAGTACACACAGTTTCACATCTGTCTTTGCATCTACTGATGGTTATGTTGGTCTCTCCACTGTTTCAGTCCATCACTTTGGTCCAGACTGAAATATCTCAACACTTCCCAAGACGTTTTGTTCATATTCATGGTCCCCAGAGGGTGAATCCTACTGACTTTTCCTTCGAGCGACACCGTGAGAAGTGTCTCGACAACTGTTCAATGGATTGCCAAAATTTAAATATGTCCAATATTTGGTTTATGACAAAAAATTAGAGGTGAATCCATCGATATTAAAACATGACGATATTTCTTGTCAAGCTAAAAAATTGTCTCCAGTATCAGTACACAAGTGCAGAATTACGTCGGTACTAGCGAGGACTGATTCACATTAAATCAAGCGGTGCAATTTTCTGTACCTGAGAGTGTGTAAGCTTTTCTGTCCTCTGTTCATGTTTCACACAGAGGCGAGCTCGGCTCTGAAACACAAACGCAGAGGTGCGGTGCAGAATGTCGCCTCGCTACTTGTTTAAGTCACAGTGAGTCACAGCAATGCCGGTAAAGCTGTCACAAATGTGGTTACATTTTTTTCAAACTTCACGCAGACAGCGTTTGGTGCAATATAATATAATAGCAAGATCGCGTCGCACTTAACTTTACACTTCCGAGATAGACAGGCACAACAGTGTTCACTACTCCCTGGTGACAGACTGGCTGAGGTTGTAGGGCAAGGCAACTTTATTTTTATAGCACATTTCAGCAACAAGGCAATTCAACGTGCTTTACATAAAACATTAAAGATTAAATGTTCTAAATAAATAACAATGTTTTAGGTAAATAGGATAGGAATTATTTTTACAACTGAAATAAATTTTTTGTTATTACAGAGGGAAAGTACCGGAAAAAGGTACCGTTGGATACCGGCACCGAATTTCAGGTACCGGTAAAAATGTGAACGGTACCCAACCCTACCCGCCACTTTTAAATCGTTTGTGTGGCAAGAGGTTAGCTGTACAGGAGAGAAGCCATTTGAGTTTGTGGCAAAACCTTTCATAGTGCTCGTTTTAGAAAAGACTATTTTTACAGTCATATTTCATCATTGAAGTTTTCTTTAAAATAGTGTTAAAATCTTGTCTTGTACCCATTATCGTGTATCGTCTGGCTCGCGTCACACCCTACTAAAAATACTTTACCTTCTCATGAGCCTCAGCTGTATTATTGTGTTTGTTAATTATCAAATGTTAGCATGCTAACACAATAAACTAAGATAGTAAACATGGTAAACATTAGACCTGCTAAGCGTCATTGTGAGGATGTTAGCATTGTGATGTTAGCATTTAGCACAAAAAACTACAGTTGTAAATGTTCAAACAACATACTGTCAGCAATTTGAGGGGCATCACCATGCTAGCTTTTATCTTGTGATGGGCACTTTATACATTTTAACACATTTAATATATTCATGATGAAAATAATTGTCAGGACCAGTCCTAGTTGAGATCAGTAGAACAAAGACAAGAGTGAAAGGTAGAAAACATGAGAATATGTGTAGCTAAAGCTGCAGTGACTCAGACTTGAATGTTGGGAGAAGTGAGATGGAGAGATGAGTGGTGGAGAGCTGGAGCAGGGTTGTTGAGGAAGAAAATGGTGGTGGAATGGGGGTGGAAAATAGGAGGGTTGCTCTGGAGAGAGAGCTGCATAGTGAAACTAGAGATTGAGTTTGGGTTTAGACCGCTACCTTCCCTTGTCTTTTGATTGTTCCTCTTTAGTTGATGACCACAGTGTACAAAACTCTGATGCTTTCATCCTGACTCTGGCATCCCCTAAGCCTGGAGTGGTAGTTTGAATATGTCCATATAAAGATACAGAATCTGCTGTGGAAGCTTTCTTGAAAAAGGTAGAGTGTAGAGGGAGTGGAGGGTAGAGGGGTCTGTGGGGTTCTGTGTACTTTTTTTCTCTGCATGTTCAAACAAGTTTTCTTCTCTATGACTTGGTATTTCTGTGTGTTTATGCCTGTGTGCATATGCATGGTCACTATGATACAAAATTGGACAAGTGAACTCAGTTTACCCGGCTCTTTGTTGAGCTGAGGTGAGCCGTGCAGCCCTCATGTGGTTACTCTGGGCTGCTCCACTTACCCAGACTGTCAGTCGGGCCTCTGCGGTAACCACAGCCAAAACAATGATTACATTACATTGTTACATTGCACATCTCAGGACACTAGAACCAAGATGACAACAGACAATGGCTAGACCACAATTTGAAGAAACATTTGTCCATATATATTTTAGTCTTTTGCTTTACATTCTTATCTAGAATCCCTTTACACAGGGTTATGTAACTCACATTTCTTGATCACCTAAACTGCATACAAACAATTGTAAGTAACACTTAAGGATACTTTGAGTTTTTTTTTTTCTTTTTTTAACATATGTACAGAATATTTGACTTTTTTAATGGAATAAAAAGGTAATTTAACAATAAGTGAACCAGAACTTGACACCATGGAGACGAATGACCAGTTCAGCTAAGCAGCCTGTACTGGTAAAACGCAGACCCTGCGTTCCAATACCCATACTACTATACCATGTAGTATGCCAGAAAAATATTTCAGTTTGTCCCAATACATAGTATGTCCAGTACATTATGCCAAAAATACCAGGATGTCCTACTGCATCTGATTTTGCAGTATGCAGGCTAGCATGCTTCTCTGACTATTCTGACCCACAATCCTTTGCGCAGCATATATGAGCGTGAAAGTTCAAGCCGCAATGTTAGGAAGAAGTACTATGTCCCAATTGTATGCATACTGCATGCAACAGTTTGTACTTTGTAAGGGCAGCTGCAGTACATACTAAAAGTAAAAAGAAAAAGTATGCGATTCGGAACTCAGCTAGAGGCTGAGTTGACATTGAGGTCTGGCCTGCTGCCTAGGGGCATGATGGTGTGGATTCCTTCACAGCCTTGTGTATCAGCAGCAGGTTGGAGGTGGATCGACAAGGCCAGCCTTTTGCAAAGACCGGCCAGTTTATTACCACAAAAAAGGCTACAATTTGACCAAATTAGTTTTGTTGACTTTGTTGAGAACAACTTACTTACTGCTTGTTTGCTCATAAAAACACATTTGCTGACTACATTTATGTGAAGAGCTCTTACATGATACCATCTATTGTATTTGTTGGACAAGGGTGGATGGATTACAGCTAATCTTTGGGTACTACTTTTGGGTGGTATTGGCCCATTTTTTTTTTTTAAATGAATGTCTGAGTTGATTTCTCTTACACATGCACTACTGTTAATTTCTATCTTTATTTAGCAGGTTTCACATCAGACTCTAATTTTCCCAATTTATCTGCACACAAGAATTATCACCACGTCTCATTTCAGTTTTTTCTTTTCTTTCCAGTTGTAGGTCAGTACTGTAGGATACTAAAACTTTCTGTCTTGTTCCCAGGTCATATGAAGGGTGGGAAGACAACCGTTGTAGCTTTTCACACAGTCCACAATTTCCTGCGTCCATTTTATGACCCATTTTCAGTTGTTGCCTAACCCCCCTGTATCCATCTTTTTTTGCAGGTACTGGAGAGAGTGGCAAGAGCACCTTCATCAAGCAGATGAGAATAATCCATGGGTCAGGCTACACAGATGAGGATAAGAAGGGCTTCACCAAATTGGTCTACCAGAACATCTTCACCTCAATGCAGGCCATGATCCGTGCAACCGAGACCCTCAAGATTCCGTACAAGTACGAACAGAACAAGGTGTGTACTGTGTGTGTACTAAGAGTTGGGGTGAAAATATTGTGTATTGTGTGTAATCTTGCTTTGCCAGACCTTCCTCCACAGCGCTGCGGAAGAGGATCTGGCTTGTCTACACAGCATTCTGGGAGAAAAACATTTTCTGATTTATTGGCATTTCTTTTAACCAATCACAATAGTCTTGGGCAGCGCTAAGCACCGGACAGAGCCATGGTGCTGCTTCAAAACAGCCTCGGGAAGGAACTTGTTTTGGTGGAACGTGTACGTTCAAAAGTTGTTTTAGTCGTGCAAAAGAAAACCCAGATTGGAGCAATTAACCATAGTCCTCATAAATCGACCAGAGTTTAAAATTCCAACACAAAGAAAGTGGAAGGTAACGGACATCGGCTGAAAAGAGTGAAATCCGACAGAATTTCCGTCTGCAACGGAGCAATCCCGTTGTGTGCAACATGTGATGTGTTATTGAAATGCACATCCCCATTTGTGGTTAAAGACCCTGAAACTTACTATGAGTAATACCATCCTACAGAAACACACTATTTTCTGCAGAAGTTGTGCAAACAGTTGGTTATTTCACATTTTAGATTTCTAAATGTCTTTTATATTCTTGCTGGTTTAATGGACGGGGCTCATTTACAACAAGGTGATGTCCTGCACTTCAGGATTTAGAAATGTTGGATTTATATAAACATTCATACTCATAACGACTACGTACATGCATGCACATGGACACACCCATACGCTTTATTGCTATGCATGAGGGAACATATACAAGTGCACACATACACATATGCAACACATGTTAAATGATGTGATGTAAATATTTTTTACATTACAGTTTATATAATCAGACACATTTCTCTAAGGGGACAATAAAGTATATAAATATGTATGATAATGCAGCTATGTATTATGTGCTCAAATAACTAATGCACTTTTGGTAATTTTTTACCTTTTTTTTTTTTATTTTATTTATGCAGATTTTTATATATACAGGCGCACATAATACAAACAAAAAAGACAGTAAACCAGACCATTAAGACACAGCAAAGCAAAAAAACAAAACAAAAATAAAAAAACATACAGCCAGCACTTACTCATTAGATTTTACCTTTTTTAAAGCATAAAAGCTTACTGGGGACAGGGGTCGCAAGTTAGCTTTGTTGCATTGTGGGAAATGTAGGCTCTAGTTTTGCAGCATCAGTTTAATTGTTTTTTTTTTGTTTTCTTACTGTTTTAACATGACGATTTTAATGAATTTCCTCTACCTTAACTGAGCTAGAGTCGTCCAATGAAACATTATAAATCTTAATAATTAAACTCCGTTTCATTTACATTTCAGACATTTAGCTGACTCTTGAATAATAATTAGTGCAAGTACAGGTTCAGTGTCTTCTTCATGGACACAAATGACGTCATCCAAACAACAGAGGCCACTCTGTCTTCGTGTGAATTCTCATTCAATCTCGTGAATTGTCTGGCCACTGTTGTCAGCTAGCCAGTAACCAGTGTGCCAACCACTGCGACAATAACCATATTCAAATAAATCCTAAATAAATAAACTGCTGTTGTGGAGTGAACCGTGGCTTCTGATAATAACTCATCATTATAACTGAATAGGCCTGTCGCGATAGTCAATAAATCAATTAATCGCATGGTAAAAAAAAAATTGGCGCGATCATTTTTCCGGCCGCGATGATTTTCATTTGCATGCTTTTTTTTTTTTTTTTTTTTTTTTTTTTGCCCCCGCGAAGCTCCGACCTGCAGACAGCAGAGGAGCAAAAGAAAGACTGGAAAAACAGAACTATTTTGTTACAAACATTTACTCGCCATGTGGCAGATAGCCACATAGAAATGGATAAATAGATATAATTTATTAATTATATATTATTATTTAAATTGAATATTTATTGTTTAATAAATAATTGTTAAATGTAGTACAGTCTGTAGTCTATCGCACAAACACTCAAGGAATGCTGCAAACATTTGACAGCCAGTATGAATTGCCTGGGAGAATATACGTGTCACTAACGGCAATTCCACAACTGTACAACAGCGTGAAAGACGACGTACTAAAGGAGATCAAAGACATATTGTGGCTATTTAAAATGTCTTTCGGTTCCAGTGTTAAATATTCTTTAGAAATAAAAGTTTATTGATCTTTGAAAAGGTGTACCTGCATTATTATGCCATTATCATTATATTAGATGAAAATGGTCTCAGAACGTCAATATTATCGTTTATCGCAATAATTTCTGGGGCAATTTATCGTCCAGCAAAATTTGTTATCGTGACAGGCCTATAACTGAATCCAGGCCACATGCTATGTATTCTAGAAAAGGGGAGTTTAAAAGTGGGGCTATGTATGTAGTATGTATACTTCTAGAAATTTAGCACTTTCGCGGTACAAATACATTGTATTCCGCTGGACTTTTTAGTCATAATTGACTAAGAAGGCACCTGACACCACCCACTTTGAGATTTGGAGGCCACCACTTACAATCCTCAATTACTAAATTGACATGTGCTTTTTTGTGTTACTTATTCTCCTAGAATAATGCCCAGGTTGTACGGGAGGTGGACGTGGAGAAGATTTCATCATTTGAGCAGCCGTACACGAGTGCGATAAAGATGCTGTGGGCTGACCCTGGCATCCAGGAGGCCTATGATCGCAGGAGAGAGTACCAGCTCTCCGACTCAACCAAATAGTATGTCTATTAATCTACTAGAATAATTACGATTTACTTTGTGTAGAAGCAGGATCACTGTGCAACTGTGACCTCTAAGATATCTAATGCAAAGTGATGAAATGGGTAAACAACAGTTTCTATAGTATAGACATGAGGAATGAAATTACAGATGCATTAAAAAGTTGTCAATAGACTTTTTTTCATCAGTTTTCTACCTGCGACAATATGCACTCAACCTGAGGAAGGGAAGAGAGTTCAGTCAGATGTAGAGAGTCGGGGAAAAGGAGGATGTCTGTTGGCAGGTTTATAAACGACTGCTAATAATATCAGAGCTAATTCCAACCTGCATTAATCCATTTCAGATTAATAAGGCTCCTTAAAAAGTTGAGTATTTTGGAGGGGGAATTAAAGCATGTTATATGTAAGTAGATGTATAAGATACAGCTGGCTTTATGCATATTTGTTTAAGTGTTTTGTAATTGTGTTGTGTTTTTGACAGAAAGAAATTGTTTGTGTCTGCTCATTGCACATGCATTTATGTGGTCTTGTACTGTTGAGACTGGTAGTTTGCCCATCTTTGTCATATGTTCCCCTCCCCTTCCACAGTTACCTTAACGATTTAGAACGAATAGCATCAGCTGGGTACATGCCCACTCAGCAGGATGTGCTGCGGGTTCGAGTGCCTACCACTGGCATCATTGAGTACCCATTTGACCTGGAGAATATT
Organism: Zingel zingel; assembly: GCA_023566125.1. Taxonomy (NCBI): domain Eukaryota; kingdom Metazoa; phylum Chordata; class Actinopteri; order Perciformes; family Percidae; genus Zingel; species Zingel zingel. The sequence goes on along the minus strand of CM042322.1, from coordinate 19,191,054 downwards.
ATCTTCAGGTACTGGTGTCAAGTGCTTCCAATAACGTCACTGGTTGGCTGGCTGCTCAACAGTTGGTCAGCCAGCTGGAAACCGCCGATGCCGCTATCTCCATCTACCCTGTGCTGCACAGCAGGGCTCAGCACTTTAACACATCCCTGATGGTACACTCTCAAAGACTGGCCCCAACCCTCCTGTCAAGTCTCGCTAGAAAGGCAGTAATTTGTATTTTCACCCAGGCAATGAAAGTTGGCCTCTTGAGTGCTAAATCATCTTCAAATTAAAAGTTCCTGCTTCCCTAAACCTTCATAGTGGGGAGGAGTGAGGGGGTGCCGAGGATGAGATTGAGGAATGTTTTGTCTTTGGGAGCTGGGCGGCCATCAAGGATGCAGCTAAATTTCTAAGAAAAGATTTGGGGGTAGAGGTACAAATTGTTACCTAATACCCTCATAACTCTTGGGAATGGTTTTCTGTGGTTACATCTGGACTGATCCACTTGCTTTTTGAGGGGGTGTGCTGTATCTGCTGTTATGCTTCACTTTCTCCTTCCTCCCTCTTGCCTTGTCTTTTGTTGTCCTTCCTGTCTCTAGCTATCTAAGTGATCTGGATCGTATTGCTGAACCGTCCTATCTACCAACCCAACAGGACGTGCTTAGGGTTCGAATCCCAACCACTGGGATCATAGAATACCCTTTCGACTTGCAAAGCATCATTTTCAGGTAGAAGAAGAACTAAAGTACTTTGACTAACCCCACTTCTGTTTTCATTTTAAAATCAAAAAGGCCATCTTAAGTCTGATTCAATATGTTTATATGTCACCTACAACAATGTTTTATTTCCCCATTTTGTCTGAATATGTCCCCAATCCATTCTGTTATTTGCAGTATATGTAATGTGCAATGTTACAGTAGAATCTACCAGAGCTGAATTAAAGTCGTCTATCATAAAGGCCGTTTTTTTACTTAATAGTTTTTCTTTGTAGTACAGACACACAGCCCCCAGGACTTGGCACAGAGACAGTCTTAGGACCCGCCACCAATACATAGAGCAGCTTCCCTTCCTCCTTCTCTTGCAAAAAAGAGAGAAGATTAGGAGATAGAGTTGGACCCAGGGAACAAGAGCGATTACAGAAGAGTGTGAATCGATAGGAAGCCATCATGTCAGCCCCTTCCTACGCTTGGCAAGGCTAGAAATAACTCTGCTTGCAATGAGGTTGTGCTGAAGAGGTTCCCAGCAGCCCTGCTGCAGCTAGCCGATAGGCTCTACTCTGCTTAGCTGTGCTGCTGATGGTGAATCACTACATGCTCTCAATGACATCAATTTTATGTTAAGAGCCCGAAAATACAAATATGAAGTGGGAATGAATGTAAGGTGTCAGGTTTTATTGGAAAAAGAGCATGCTTATTGAGGTTTCTTAGTTTAGTGATTTATGAGAATGAGATGTCATACTTGATGCAGGATGAGATGTTCCTCAGGCTCAATAGTAACAAGCACATGTGGCATTATACCGCCTCTGCTAGCGGTTGACAGGGCCGTGGCTGCAACAAGGAAGCCTTTCATGGATGCACATCTCCATTAGGCTTGCTTCCTTCTCTTTTTAATTGGCTTTTGAAGTCACAGAAAATGTAATTTCACTTGGCGTATCCACCATAGGAGAGCTTATCGTACTAAGTAGGTCACTCATCCTTGCTAGAGGAAAAAAAGGAGGTTGTCTGATTATTTTAGGCTGGCACTTTGGAGGACTCCATTTATCAATGCCGTCCCTCCTCCTGGCAGACTCACTGACTGAGTTCACCTTTTGTGATGTGGGATCAAAGTTTCACTTTCTAGCTTTTGAATGATATTTAATAGAGACTTGAACTAACTCAACTGATGAGTACACTCAGTTTAATTCATTGTCTGAGTTTGTATTTTCGGTTGCGATTTAGGTAGCATATGGACAAATCCAACAATCTGACTCCGTTTCCGCCCTTTTAGATTCTATGTAGCAGCATTAGTTATTCAGTCTAATTTAATTGTTTCCCCTTTTCTTAGTTTTAACACTAATTTGAGGAGAAAACTCATCCAAACAAAAACATGAACATTAAAACCAGTTCATCCAAAGGGCGATTCACCTCTGAATTAAAACCCATATATCAAGCCTTACAAGCTCGTTTGTTTCTTGATTTCCCTATTCTATAATATTCCATTTTCCCCCCACCCCTTTACTTTGAACCACTCCCCTTGTGGGGACCTCCTATCTGTTGCTCCTCTTATATCCCTCAAATTTAGCACCAGGCACTTCTAAACAAGACATTTTTTTTAAACTGCTTTCTACCTCCTGCATAGACTCTCCTGCATCTATTTTGCAGAAAATGAGAAAAGGATGTTTGTAGAAGCATTGTTTGTACACACATATCCTTGTAGTTATTTTAGTTCACCGTAGAGAAGGTTTTGCTCTGTCCTCTCCGTGATTCACGCTGCAGATTCTGTGCTGTTTCTTCTGTTTATATTCTCGGTGCAAAAGGGGTGTTTGGCTTGAACTACGGTAGACTCATTAGATGTTATGTTAAAGTAGTAGCCGAGCTGTAACAATTCCAAATGTTGCTGTACAATTGATTGTCTCAGAAATAATTGCGATTCAAAATATATAATTGTCTCTTTCAGTCAAATAAAAAAAAAAAAAAAAAAAAAACATTAGTAAAAGTCTCAACAGTCCGACCAATAATCACCTATCTAATTATAATTTGGCATATTAAAACAAGATCAACAATTACAATCAACAGTCATAGCCTTAGGACCTTAGTTAATATTAGCAATTAAGTGCGGTTAATCAAAGAAACCGCGATTATGTTAAAAAAAAAACAAAAAAAAAACCAAGTAGTAGAAATAGTGAGCCCACACTAGCCTTGAAATATACTGATTGGCCACCATTGGACACAAAGTTTAGTAAAAATGGAAAACTTAGGTGAAATTTTACAAGATGAATGCCTCTTTGCACTGATATATTTTCTACTTCAATCATATTCCTGTCTTCCTAAATCTTTGAGATAATGTTTGAAATGCATGCTTACATTATGTGCCACTGATTCTGAGGTTAAACAAGACAAGACTCCGAGTGAAAGATTTAGAGCTAATTGTCATTTCTTCTCTTTTTATCTGATTCTTTCTGCCCTCTTGTTTGCCGGCGCTCCATCTCAACTCATCATGTTCTAATCAGGATGGTGGATGTGGGGGGTCAGAGGTCCGAGAGGAGGAAGTGGATCCACTGCTTTGAGAATGTCACCTCCATCATGTTTCTGGTGGCGCTCAGCGAGTACGACCAGGTCCTGGTGGAATCGGACAACGAGGTGAGACGTCAACACAGAAATAGTTATGATTTCTGAATAGTTGACTGCATACACAACATTTTATCACACTATGTTCATAATGAGGCTTCAAGTCTTGTCGTATGTTAACATGCCATGCATCACAAGACGTTTGCAGGTTTTCATTCTTCACGCTTCTTAAACAAGCTGTTGAATATCGAACAGCTGGAATGGGATATTTCAATTTAAATTGCAAACATTCACATTATTGGACAATGAAATGTAGTTCATCTGGACACATTCACAGTTAGAGTTGCACTACTTCATATTTTTCTATTGACCATGATGACTGTAATGTGAAAGGTGTCTCTCGTAGTGAAGAACCCTGAGAGAATGATCAGCAGACTCTACAGTTCCCCTCAGGTCTATGAAGTGTTTTAGCGAGTTTTCAGTAGCTTTAATGTTTTGGTTCATTCTCACGGCTCTCATCAACCTCATTTCCAGCAGCAGCGAGCAGATGTTTTCAGTGAATACTCAGATGTACTGAACATTAAAGCTACCTGCTCTGCAAACAGCTGACAGATAAAGTTGGTGACTAGCTGGAGAACATGGTGGAGCGTTTTATCAGCTAATGAGCCAGATGTTTATCTCAGGAGTTGGTGAAGACCAAACGAGATAAAAGGAGAGTGACTTACATTGGTCAGATGGCCAGAAACACGACTTCAAATGAATGCTAATGTTGGTCTGTCTGCTGGATGTTTAAATATGAAACTATTTTCTAAAACGTTCACCTTATCAACTTTCTAATGTCAGTGTTGTGTTCACAGCTTGTTAGTCTCTCACAACAAACAGAAAATAGGTTTTCTATCTCTTTGCTTCACAGTTGTCCATGTCATCGGCTCTGACTGTTCAGATAGAATTATCGCTAATAAAGCTAATGTGATCAGCCATACCCTCTGCTCCTCTCCTGACAATAAACCCTTTTTTTCGGACCAGGTTATATGACAACTGGGTTTCATAATCCAGACTCAGCTGCCAGCTTGACTCACTATATCTGCTGTACATCACTGCAGCTTCATGGTCAACACTATCAATGTTTGTCTACTCTGGCAACGGTTTGTTAATGCACACGTACTGTACTCTTCAATGGGCCTGCTCAGGTGTCTGGCCTTATTGTACACACATGAACAGGAATATGTTTTCATTTTTTCAGGCTGCTGTTTATTTGCTTTTCCTGCTTGTAATGTGTCACCGGTGGTAGGCCCCACTGGACAATTTTAATGCTGTTGCTGAGCTCGGTTTCTGAGTTGAGGCTGGGCAGCGTTTAGGCATCCTAGTCTGCAGATGATATCCTGTCGTGTTGACAGGCTTGAGACGGAGACTTTGACCCTTCAGACCAATCAGAGTCTGACGAGACTGTTTTCAAACATCTTTGATTTCAACGGGGCAAGTCTGGCCAGGATCATATTATGACTCACCAAGAATAAACTGTGGGAGTGATGCTGGCAAGGAGTTTAGATCAGAAAGAGGAAGAATAGTCATGTTTGACAGGAGCTTTCAACATTTAGTAGTTTACATGAGTGGGTTTCCAACTCCACTTGCTCCACTTTTTATGTTTGCTAGACAGTTTTCTTTGGAGGAATAAATCTTATGTTGGAAACGTGCCTGGATGAATTAACATAACAGGGAAAGTCTTATGCAATTTTCTGGGTTGTTTTGACAGTCTTTTGTGTTTCACATCTGTTACTACAATACCCTGTATTCACTGTAAATGCTGCATTACAACTGATGCCATTCAGCTACAATTCATCACTATTAGCAAACTAATGTGTCAGAAAAAGCACTGAATAATATAAAAACAAAATGTCCAAATACGACTTGTGCATTCATGGAGGGTCACATGAAACAATGAGCGTATTGGCTTTGAGCTAAGCTACTGTATGCAACCAACGTTAGCAACCATATAGTCTATATCTACATTTCATTTGCAGGATAGTTCCCGAGCCGCCGGATGTTCTGTTGGTCACTTTCTTTGTGTTAGCATTCTAAACTCCGGATCGATTCGGGAAACATCCTCCGAGCTAGAACCGACAATCCAATTATATTTATCTTTTTTTTAAGTAAAATCCTCATCACACACTCTACAGCCATTTTAATTCCAGAGCTAGTCTCCCTTCATGCACACGTTCCACCAAATCAAGTTCCTTCCCGAGGTTATGTTGCAGAGGCACCGTCGCTGCGTCCGGCGCCCAAGACGATTGTGATTGGTTAAAAGAAATGCCAATAAACCAGAGAACATTTTTCTCCCATACCGGAGTGTTGTGTGGACTAGCCAGACCTTCCTCTGCAGCGCTGGGGAGGAAGGTCTGGCAATTCAAGACTAGCAACCGTGTAATCAGTGAAGTAACCTATGATTGAATGTTTAAGTAAATAAACACTTAGTAAATGCCCTTTTGTTTCTTCGTATATTTGTCTTTGAGACATCCGGTTATGCCACAAGTGCAGAGACCCCTTTGCCCTTCCACCAAAAACAGAAGGCTACAAAGTTTATTGCACTGGATATCACTCGGTTCTGTTGGTCATTACTATTAGCTTAAAGTTTCATAAAATACAGATATAGACAAATAGCCCCCCAGGTGGTACTGTAGCAGCTAAAAACCAGAAAATAAGGGCTGTACTTTTCACATTCACAGACTCTCCACCAGTAATGTAACTGGCAGGCGCCTTTCAGCACTGCTTTGGCAGCATTTCAGAAACACGCAAAGATCTGTTCAGTGGTGGGGCTGCCAATTGAAAGTTAACCCCAAAGCATTTAGAGATAATCCTGAAAATGAAATGTGTACCTTGTAATATGGATTAACTGTAGCATCTGTCCATAGGTCAGAAATGATAAAACCTGCGTTTATTTATTGTGTTCACAGGGAACAATTTAAGAAGTCTTGTATTCTGAATACATGTTAACCTTTTGTTTTTTATCCCATTTTCTCTCTCTCTCTCTCTCTCTCTCTCTCTCTCTCTCTCTCTCTCTCTCTCTCTCTCTCTCTCTCTCTCTCTCTCTCTCTCTCTCTCCCTCCTTAGAATCGTATGGAGGAGAGTAAAGCTCTTTTCAGGACCATCATCACATATCCATGGTTCCAAAACTCCTCCGTCATCCTCTTCCTCAACAAGAAGGACCTGCTGGAGGAGAAGATCATGTATTCTCACCTGGTTGACTACTTTCCAGAGTTTGATGGTGATTTGAGTTTTTCTGCCCTTCTATTTCAAAAGACATCTTAAAGACAACATACATTGTATATAGTCTGCGTATCCGTGTAGTGTAGAACCATGCTGTTAGCTGAGCTTCAGCATTGAATTCAATTCCAGGATTAATTTAAAGGTGCCCTGCCAGTACAAAACCGTTTTTACTTTCATTTTTTTAAATATGTTAGGTCCATATGTGTTTGTTATGTGGTGAATGTGAAAATGAACTGCTACCTCCTCTGTCAGCTCTAGCCACTGAAAAGAAATAAGCAGAGAAATCAGGCCAATTACAAAAGCTGGTCAGTCTGACATCATATTGCCTGAGCTCATTACTATTCATGAGCTCATTACTATCCATGAGCTCGCACAGTTGGGCTGGGTAAAGGATTCTGACAGCCAGGCTCTCATTGGCTAGCTGTTAGCCAATCAGATTCAAAAAGCTTAGCTTGTTGAATATTAATGAGAACTGGCAGAAATAGAGTCTTCCTGTAGGCTTTCTATACCACGCTAGAATGGCTTGAAACAAGGTAACCAAGGCATTTTTTCCACAAAAAAAATGTTAGAGTCCATGGTAAAACTTCAGACATTACCACAAAGAAATGAAATATGTGTTGCAGGGCACCTTCAATCAATTATCCATGTAGGTGAGAAGTTGAGCCATCGGTCAAGCTCTGTCAATAATGCTGTGGCTGTTTTTTCCAGTGTAGTTTTAGCCAGTAACTGACTGTTTTTAAAGGTCATTTTACGGTTGTGAACATCAAACTGGCTGCTGGCTATCCCAATATCATTATTTGCACACACACAAGGCATTAATGTTTCACTTATATTGTTGATTGTACAGTGACACCCTGTGGTTATAAAGCTGTACTACAATGCAAACTGATACCTGACTGAACATGGCAGTTGAAAGTTGTTTTTTTCTTAAAAGATGCTCATATTTGTTAACCCATACTGAGAAATGCTGAAATTAAATACTGATAAAATGACACAAATGAACATTAAAGGTTAAATTATGCTAAGGTGATGCTCAATAGCAGCTAAAACTATTGGTCTGTTCTTCTCCCAGGCCCCCAGCGGGATGCCCAAGCAGGTCGGGAGTTCATCTTGAAGATGTTTGTGGACTTGAACCCAGACAGTGACAAGATAATCTACTCCCATTTCACATGCGCCACCGACACAGAGAACATCCGCTTCGTCTTTGCCGCCGTCAAAGACACCATCCTGCAGCTCAACCTCAAAGAATACAACCTGGTGTAAAAAGAGAAATGAGAGAGAGAAAGAGAGAGTGAGAGCAAGAGTCCTGCACACACACACACACACACACACACACACACACACACACACACACACACACACACACACGAACACACACGAACACACACATAATGCAGAGTCCACTTTTAGAAACACGTAATGCAGAGTCCACTTTTAGAAACACACACATCTGCATGAAACACTGCTGCTCAAAGAGTTAAGCATTTCGTCATACTTTACCAGACCAACACTATCGATGCTCTGTCCCTACAGTTCACTTAGCAACTTGGTTTGCTCTTATTTTAAAAGAAAGGTTGTCTGTTTTGTGGCTCTAAAAGTTGCTCCTCTTGTTCAAACATAGATATAACACTCGCTCCATTCGTTCCCCTCTTGAGGTTTTTGGTCTGCTCCGGGGCTCCTCTTGGTCCTCGTTCGAGCTTGGGCGTTGCTAACATTTTTTTCTCAACTTTACACTACAGTATCACTTGTGTGTTCAAGGTGGGTAGAGGGCCTTCTCTGGATAAACTAAGCTTTTTCTTATTTAACCTGTGCATGCTATACACTACAGCACAAGGGCATGAGGCCAGGCTACAGACCCTGGACTCTGCTTCTCTGCGAAGGGTAACTAGTTATGATTATAGGATTATAGGAATATATTATCAGGCAGTGCTGGGGTGCAATGAGGTACTTGGTTCCCCTGGGTCTTGAATTGTGATTCGATTTTTGTTAACCCTGCCCCAAATCAGAGCACAGAAGCTCTGTTGAATGTAAATCACGTTTTCATGGGATAGACAGAGATGACTACACATTCTCTGCAGACCTTAAATATTTTTAGCTATGTTAACTTCTTGGTTATATTATTACTGCTATTGTTCTCCAATTTAAAATTGAATTGAAGAGGACTACTCGAAGGAATGCAACGCTCCTCTTACACTTCCCCTCATTTTAAAGTGTCAACATACATCACGAAACAGAATTAAGAGACAACACTACCGGTATTTACACACTCCCTTGTCATTTTGTATCACATTGCCAAATTAAAAGCACCTACGTTTGTTTATGTAAATATAATTACTTTGCCAGTATCTTGTTCATCACTTACCTGATTCAGATACTAACAAAGCCTATTAGAAAACTGGTATTGCCAAAATGAAGTGCTTAAATAATTAAGTGGATCATTCAGATGTTGGTGGCATAACAACTCACTTTGTGTGAATGTCAACTGTTGAATGTCTGACTCAAACATGTATTAGTACAGTGATTTATTTTCTTTGTTCCCTTAGATGGTGCCAATAATCTTCCTGTGCACAATGTGTGAATGATAATACCAGATTAGTATAGTGCAATAGTCCGTTGTAGATGAAATAGTCTTTGTGCTGCCAGTTAGCTTAAGTCACAAGTTGGTCTAAATCATCCATATGGCTTCTCACCGTAATCAACTTTATTTTGCCATATTGTTCGGCTAACCTTTGATAAACTGTAATGAATTAGCAAGAGAGTAAATAGTTCTTTTTTGTATGTCTAATTTATCAGTCAGATCTACGTATGGTTGATACAGTAAATGAGACTTCCTCCCTAGTTTCAGCTCAAAGTTTTTCCAACCGAGGAGACAGGAGGAGATTTTATACTGCTGTAAAATATCAAAACTATTTTATGGACACGTGTTCTATCTTTCTAATGATACTTCATATATTTAGTTGTTGCAGTTCTGTTTTGAGATGCTTGGCAATGGGGAAAAAAAACACTGTTTCCATGTCGGGTTTGTGCTTTATGCAAATAGGAAAATGAAAACAGACAAAAAATGTAGTGGTTTAATATTTACTGTTCAAGGATGCTTGCATTTTTTTTTTTGTAATTTTTAAGGATATGTGTTGGCTATTGGTACCAATCCCATATTGTGTCTCTTGCCGGGTGGTAGTTTAAATATTCCATTAAGCTGAACGTTGATAGATGGCTATTATTGTCTTCACAATGTAATTCAGGTAAGTTTTCATAACTTTTTCATCACAAGGGCTACTACTAGCAGCTTTGGTAGAAATGAAAGGACTCGATGGACGGCATAGAGCAAAAGGTGCAATTAATTAATGGGGGGGGCGGCTATGAGTCAAGAGTGTGTTGACATCCTGTTAAGGGTGATGGCCGCAGGTTCAGTAAGGGAGGAATATAGCAGTCCAGAGGCTTCATGACATTCCCAAGGGAGGTCTGGTGGCTGTTTGGCTCTTTGTTCACTATCTTGTTGCCTTTAGAGGAGGAGAAAGGCTAAAGTCAAAAGAAGTGGGGTTTCCCAAGGTGCAATAGCACATTTTTAGTGTCCTGACTATCGCTAATCTAACCATCATTTAACGCTTGTATAAATGATGTGCTGATCTTCTTGGCTTTATATTTTCCACTATGTGGCTATGCATATTTGGTTTATCTTCTCATTGGTAGTGTTTCCATGTTTGGCATTTTGCTGTGTTGGAGTCAGAAAAAGGGGAGTGCTTGGGACATTTTGACCTTTTTGTGCACATTGAAAGAGCTGGAAGGGTCGGATTAAACATCAAAGAAATTATTACAGATCCTGCTGTACTCCCTCAGTGTCTCAAACGGTTTGCCAAAAGGTTTACAATTAAAAAGAAATCTTATTTTCTACGGAAAAGCTGTATGATCTGCTGAGTTTTAGGGGAATTCACTCACCTTGTGTATTACTTGGCCTTGATTTTAGTCACATGCACCCAGTAAGAGTAATCTTCACATCTCTGGGGCAAGTGTGTACATTGTGTTGATAAAGCCATTATCTTGTGCGTTTTGTGCATCCTAAAACACTTAATGAAGGGACACGTATATGTATGCTAAGTGCCATGATTTTATAAGAGTTGAAACAATATTGGAGATGTTGCAAAGCTCTGACTGACAATTCAAGTTATTTGGGCTGAGGTCTTGTTTTTCATGTATTGGTAGTGGGTTGGTCTTTGGTGCTTCAGCCAACATTTAAAGGCCTTTGCTTGACCAGTTTGTCCCGTGTATAGGGTGATGATTTTCACACTCGCTAACAAGTGAATTTTTTTTGGTGTCACAATACAGTACACTTTTTAATTTGAAATGATAAGAGCTTATGTATTATAATATGTGGATGAATAAACTAGCTGACAGACTTTACCCAAGCTTGGAAAGGAGTATTGTGTTCTGCTTCACTGCTGGGATAACATAGTAATGTCTATTTGTTTTAAAAATCCTCAGATTCTATCCATTTCCCTGAACTGTGGCTTCCAATCTTAAGGGCAGGTGTGTGCGGGGTCTTTTACCTTCCATTTCTTATAGATGAGATGTTTTGCAGGAAATTGACTTGAATGGACTGCTATGAGGATGATAAACAAAATGAAGGGGACCACTGCAGGGACCAGTGTTGGCATGAAGTTGTACTCTTTAAAAACTTTATTGCATCAGTGTTTACATGCTGACTATATGTGCACTGCATGCCTTGTCTGGTTAGCCCCTCACAGCTGCATCACCAACACACAAAAAGTTACATGGTTACACTACCAGTGGTTAGAGCCAACAGCAGAGCTGGGTCATTTATTTCAAAATCTTTCCCACTGATGTGTACTGCATTTGCTTTATTCAGCGTAGAATGCATTGTGGAGAAGATTTGTACGACAATCCAGTACAAAACACTGTGCCAAACAAAATCAATCAGCCACAGAAAAGATTTGTCGTAACCTGTCCCAGAGATCTGTGGTAAGATCATTATGGTGTATTTTTTTTCTCCAAATGAAGCTTGTGTGTTAAGCCTCAGTATTAATGTATTTATTGAAAGATTTGCCAAGTGAAGGTACTGAAATGGCCATTATAATATTTTGCTGGTTCTAATCGCGAGTGAGTGAGTGAGTGAATGAATATGCTGTGTGTTTACATGTCTGTCATTCTCTGCTCTCTTCTTTTTTCCCTTACTTGATTGGACTGTGTATTCTTTCCCTGGGTCGAAGGCACTGAAACTGCACCACTGCAATGGGCCTGCATTCATGCAACTTAGATGTCCGTTCAGCCGCGCTCGTTGGTACTCTGAGGTGTGTGTGTGCGTGTGTATGTAGGTGTATACTTTTGATGGCTATTGTTTATGCTTGAGATCCATTCTCCATAGAGGGATGGACTGGTAATATTAAAAGCTATGTTTGCATCTTTCATTTTTTTTCTTTTGTAAGGTTGACACACCTTAACACATGTATTAAGGACCACTTAAGATGACACTTTTTTTTTTTTTTTTTTTTTTAAAGAGTTCAAATAAACTGTGTAGTGGTGTACAAATTGAAAGTAATGTATTTTTGTTTGATTTTTTTTCTTCTTTTTTTAAGTATACCAAATGTAAATTATGTACAATAAGTGTGCCAATCCCCTTTCTTTGTAAAGCCCGACTCTTAACAAGTGCCAATGTTGTGAAAAATGAAGGGGCCTGTGAATTTCATGGTCCAGTTTTTAAAACAAATAAACACTTAAGTATGTGATTAATTAACTAAAAAAGGACAATTTTATTCTATATTTAAGATTAATGATAAACTGCTGTTTTTAAGATAAATGTAATTTGAATTGCATGTGTTTGTCAGGTTAGGGAGGGGGTGGGTGGGTGAGATACTGTATTCATGCAACGCCCTGGTGAAAAGGGTCCTAATGGTTATTGATTTACAGTATTTTAGCCATATTTCTCTTTTGTATGTTTCATTTCAACCACTGTTGCCTGAACCTCATTCAAACATGAAAATGATTTTCATAGCCTTCTCCTTTAAATGTTTTAAATTGGAATAAAATATGTTCCTATACTCTCTTTTTGCATCCTTGTACATTTCCTTTGAAGTGAGAATTTGTTTTCTTACATATTGTGATTAAAGGATCATGTCACTTTTTATGTCCACTACTACAAGTTGTGAATACTTTGAGCAACTGCCGCAAATTTTCAGACCACTTGAATGCTTTAGATTACATTTCCCTACCTTCCAGTTAGCTGTTGGGTTTCCATTCATTTCAGTAAAATGTTAAGATCAAGACCATTATCATGCGACATATACAGGTGTAATTTGTATTAAATGGACTAAAACATGCACAATACTGGTTTGGTTTCCTGTTAACAGTTAATGCTGTGAATGTCTACAGTCCTACCAACTTGTAAATGAATGTGAACATCAATTAAATTGTCATCACTGACAAACAACTGACAAACGATTCTGAAAAACAATACTCAAGTTACAGGAGTAGACGGAATAAGGTAAACATTTATTTGAAAAGTTTGTGAAGCAACTTGAATAAACAAAGTTAAATTATTTTAATAAAGACACATTTGTCCATTTTTTTTAAGGAGATTTGGCATTCATTGTTTTGATATGATTTTTCAAAGCAACACAGGCAATAACCAGGATAATCATACATACATTTATTTCAGGTGAGAGAGGTTCTCAGTATTTCTAAAATTCTGGTAAAGGGAAAAACGAAATGAAGAATAGCATGTTTTGTCAGAAACATTTTGTGAGAGGTTACCTGAAGCATTATTACAGGCTTGAACAGCTATAAACTGAAATGGTATTTATATTTGTACGCATATTTACCTTCGTATGTATGCATGTATAATATTAATTGTTAATGCTGTTATTACGGTAGTGGCTTGACCCCGTGCGTATTGTCCAGTGCACTGATATAACCATATCATCCCTCCAGTGACTGGTGAGCTGTCCACACGAGGCGCTAGTTGCCCAGACATCAGCCGGCTAATAAGGTAGATCTGCGGCGTGTAGATCTGCGCGGCACCACGGCGGTCACCGCTCATCTAGCCGCTTTGTTTCTGTGTGGGGCGTTCAGCAGCACAGCAGCGTCGCGTCTACCCACAGCTCCAGGAATGGACTGACTTTCTAGCTTCACCACCGCTGACAAATCCACTCTGTTTCTTCACGACTCCTCGGATAAACGTTCAGAGTTTAACGCAAGCCTGGAATCATTTTAATTTGATGTTGGTTAGCCGTCTGAGCGACAACACAGATTGCCTTTTCACTCGCGCGACTTATTTGTAGCCGCTGGACGAAACTGGATTGAACTTAAACGAACCCGCAGACATTTTGTTATTTCTGAGAATTAGAGCGTTTTTTTTTCTCTCTTACTTTTTCATCAGTCGCAGCTGGCTGAAGCGAGCGAACTGAAAGCTTTAAAGGACCACCACAAGGCGAAGGAAGAAACCATTACCCTCTCTGCTCGCCAACTAAATCCAAACACCACTGTGTTCATATCGTTTTTAATTTACACGCGTTGAGCTCGCATCGCTGCCGCTTGTGCGTTAAAGGCGGAAGGCTTGCAACTGCGATGGATCATTTTGACTGACAGCTTTTGAAGAATTAGCTAGCTTAGCCAGTGAGGAACCAGCACTGGTGGTGGTTTCCTGTTTACAGACGCAGTAAATACGGGATCGGGACAGGTAACGTTGCAGCTGAATGGTCTTGCATCACCCAGACAAGGCACCGACTCTTTTACCTCGCGAACGACGGCAAAGTGCAACACTTATATTCGGCTTAATTTTTCAGTGGGGGTTGCTGGCTACCGTTAGCTAGCTAGTCATCCTGCTACCGCTGGACAGCTCCTGTGTAAGGCAGGGCTAACGTTAGCTTTGGACAAAGGACCAACGCAAGGAATAAATATAAACACAGGGCACTCAGTCGATCGTGTTTGGGAAGGAAAGCAACAAACAAGGAATTGACATGATGTTTCCACAATCAAGACACTCAGTAAGTGGTTTTTAATTTGACATTTGTTCAGAATTTAGGTACTTGCTCTACAGTAAGCACTTTTACCCAAGCAGGTTGGTCAGGTAGGGAAATTATGCATGCAACTTGGTTTTTTTTTGGCAGCATATTGTAATTTAAATAGATGTATCATAAGAAACTGGTTTCGTGTTGGCAGTAATAACGTTGGTGGTTTATAACTGCAGTGTTTAGTTCTGGTAAGTTCTGCAGAATGTGTATTTTTTTTAATATATATATATATATATATATATATATATATATATATATATATATATATATATATATAGCTATATATAGAGATCCCATGGGAGAGAAAACCTCTTGTATTTTTAATTTAAACAGTTAAACTTTTTTCCAGATGATGGCATCCTCCAAATCAAACAACTCTAATGAAAGCTGTCATATTTCACAACCGTATGATTTATTTTATTTTTTATTTTTTTTTACAACCTTGTGTCAGTGTATTTTCAGTTGGCTGCATTTTCCAAAATGCCAAAACCAGATATTTATTTTTCATGGTTTTGGCTGTAGTCAAAATAAAAGTGGTGTTGTCACTGTCATGTTTCATGTATGGTTGGTGAACCACTCAAAACTCACTGTACACTATTATGTGCAGGTGGCTGTTTTGTGTCTGCAAAAGCGCACATCTCTGTCCCCCAAATCTCAAGTTTCCATGGTAACAGAAACTAAGTCCAGGGCATATATTCATCAGTGATGAGGGCTCTGAGCCCATTGGTCAAACATTTATGTTAAGTGACTGGCAGAATTGTGTTACTTGTCACTGTTGAAATATCCAGTTGTGTCAGTACTGCTTTGGAGCAGTGATACTTTTAGCCAAGGGTAAAACAAAAAAAAATGGTGTCTGGTTGGGACCCAGACTCAAATTGAAAATAGAAGCCAACTCAATTGGTTTCATATGGTGCCACAAGAAACACGCTATAAACTAAATAAATAAATATGGTGGCTTACTTGTATTTTCACCTCCTAGTTTTGGCTGCCATTTCATCTTTCCTTTGGAAGGGCAAATCTAACATAAGGCATTTGTGTCAGTCCAGCACAGGTAAACACAACTGCAAGAAGACTGTTGTGTTGCCAGGGACTGTGCGCCTCTGCTTCTCCCTGGCAACGTCTTGTTGCCACAGCTAGTTCTTTTACTGCTCAAAGCAGAAGAGTTGTTTGCTGAACCTAGAACCTGAACGTCTTTTGTGACATGAATGAGTTTGCCCTTTGGCAGTCAGTCGGCGGCAGCCTGGTTGTGGTGAGCCAGCTGATGTATTCTCAGACTAGGGAGCAGAATGTGAGGATTTGGGAACCTCTGGCCTGGGTTGTCAGATGAGTGAAATCCTGTATAAGCTGTGTGTCCTTACCGAGTTTAACTTAAGTGTCTTGAAGCTGATGATCTAAAAGGACGTTTTTTTTTTTTTCCCAACTGCAAATTGAAAAACCTACTACAGTTTTGGCTGATTTCTCTATCGTATCCTCAATCAAATATCTGTCACTATATTAGGGCTGCAACTAACGATTATTTTCATCTCGATTAATCGATTAGTTGTTTGATCTATAAAAATGTCAAAACGTGGTGAAAAATGTGGATCAGTGTTTTCCAAAGCCTAAGATGATGTCCTCAAATGTCTTGTTTTGTCCCAAACTCAAAGATATTCAGTTTACTGTCACAGAGGAGAGAAGAAACTAGAAGATATTCACATTTAACAAGTTGGAATTAGAGAAATCTTATTTTTTTTTAATAAAAAAATGACTCAAACGATTAATCGATTATCAAAATAGTTGGTGATTAATTTAATAGTTGACAACTAATCGATTCATTGTTGCACCTCTACACTATATTAAATGCAGTCTTATCACGGCTCCTTTTTAGATGAAAAAGGAAAATGCACAGTTGGGATACAAAAGACTTCAGGTGCTTTTCATACTTCAGTTCAACAATTCAACAGTGGCAATGCCATATTAGCAGTAACATGGTTTTGAACAGTAAGAGTAGACTGTTTTTATTTTGGTCCCTGTCAGTAGTCGCAATGTTTTGATTGTGAAGTATTTACCCACTGAATGAGGTGCGATGCGAAGTCAGCTTCTTTTCATTTTCTATTTTAAGTTATTGCGTCTCAAGGCATTGTGGGATAGCGGGTGAAAAAATATGGCGCAAAGCTGGCCCACTAAGAGGAAACGTTTAGGCGACGTCCACAATTACTAGGTTTTTATTTTAAAACGAAGAAGATCTCTGTCCTCGCAGGTATTTTAGCACTGTTTAGCACATCACAGACCACTCACGTACACTGGGCATGCATGTCCCGGTGTAAACATGGTGTAAGGCTGATAACATCGCTGGGCACAGGAATTGGCGCAAATCACTCAAATAATAGCTTGCCTCTTGGGCGTGCAGGCAGTAGTAGCATTATACAATGCTGAATTTACCTGCACACCAGCTGCTAGCATCGAAAACAAGGTCAGAAATGTCTGTTATTTGTTATCCATGTTGAATTAACCACAAGTAGTCAAGGCTAATGTTTGTTTTCTTCTGGAAAAGGGTCACATGATAGGGGCGTGACAAATAAGGAAGTAAACATGGGGACTGAGCGAACAACATTTGTGTCTATGTCATCGTTTCCAAAGGTCTCCGTTTCTGCCCATCTAGACTAAAACACAACAGTTTTCAAACTAAAACGGGGTCAGCAACGTTTCCAAACGTCTCTATTTAAAGATGCAGTAGGTAAGACTTATAAAACTATCTTTCTGTCATATTTGCTGAAACTGACCCTATGTTCGAGTAGAACTACATGAAGCAGGTCAATTTAAAAAAAAAAAAAAAAATCCGGCTCCTCTGGCACCACCTACAGCCTGTAGTGCGATTTGCAAAAATCCACCACTCCCTGTTCAGATGCACCAATCAGGGCCGGGGGGGTCTAACTGCGTGTCAGTCACTGCTCAGGCACACTCATTCATTCTCCCTTGTGGGGGGGGCTTAGGAAACTGCTTTGGGCTTTAGCGGAAAGGGGGGAGGGACTGAGAAGTTGTTGTTAAAATTTTTTGGCTAAGTCCTGGATCGTCACAATCCTTCCTACGGCACCTTTTTAAGGAAACCTTTTAGGCTACGTCCACAATTACTAGGTTTTAATTTTTTTTTATTTATTTGCACTACTTATTTTATTACATTGTTGACACTGGAAAGGAGTTGCTTTTAATCTCGTTGTACATGTGTATAATGACAATAAATGGCATTTTATTCTATTCTATTTGGAAATGCCGGAGTAGTGTTGACGCAAGGCGTAAACGTAGCAAGAAATATGCCTTTTTAAAAAGAAAACGTAGCAGTGTGGATGTAGCCTCAGTCCTTGCTTCTGTTCTCCTGAGCCGTGCCCTCGAACCTTCAAACACGCAAAGGAGAGGACGGAGATGCTAGCGCGAACATAAATGACAGCAACACAATGTAGAGAACTCTCAGCATATATATTTTTTTCATTCAGCTAAGGTGCTGTGAAATAAGACGCTGGTGGGAAAAAACCTTAGACAGTAGAACCTTTGGCAAGTAGATCTCCCTCGTCTGTGTGCCAAAACCAAAATGTGTGTTCATCACAGTAATGACGGTATTGCAAAATCCATGTCTTGACTCGTGACAGAAAGTGACAAAACCGGTATACCGCCCACCACTACTTTAGAGGTCCGTTTTACCCCCCCCCCCCCCCTCTTCTGGGTGAAGTGGCGAAGCGGCGGTCTCTTGATAGGGTGAGAACTCCATCACCTTCTCCAAGGTGAGAGCAGCTGGGCCACTCCACTCCTGCCTGCCTGCCTGCCTGCCTGATAGGAGGCTATTTTTCTAATCCAATTGAGTGCCCTTATGCTGCTTGATTGGAGTATTAAGACCCAACACGCAGGATTAAAAATGGACTTTGGGAATGTAGGATGTGTCTTCAGTTGTTCTGCAGCTGCTTTAACTGTAACCTGCTACAACAAGCCATTTCCAACCCTCCGCAAATACACCTGTGCCCGAAACCCCCCCCCATAAATATATATAAATATACAGTGAACACACACACACACATCTTCCGTCTTCAAATCCCCTTCCTCCTCAGCTGCTGCTGCTGTCACAGGGGCCCGAGGATGGGGAGAATGTGTGACACTCGTATAGATATGAGTGTCAAAGATAAGGAGCTGGAGGAACAGCACTGCCTCATAATGACAGATCTTTCAAACTGACTCACTCAGCACCAAATCTGCTTTCCTTCCATTTTCCTTTGTTCTCTCTGTAGCAACATTAGTGTTAGAGTTCCATATGATGTGAACAAAAGCGGTACATACACACATTTCCACTCTGGATATGCACAATCAAGGATCCTCTCATGTGTGATGCGTTTAATTGAAAGCAGAAGAGGACTTGCAGAGGAAGCTGTACTGCTGGTGGTGATGTGTGGTCACACTGCATTAAAATAATGTTAAGGCGTTTCCTGTGTGAATCATAGAAGATGTTGCCTTTGCCTGGACACTTTAGCCAATTTATTTTGGTAATGTAATGTAAAGTTTATGTGAAAGGGCCTTGTGGCTTTTAGCTGAACACTGGGTCAGGCAATTTTTTCCCCCATTTGGATGGTGCTGCTTTTTTTTTTTTTCCCAGAGATGCTTGTTACGGGTTTACCGCCATCTTTCACAGTTTGACATTTGTTTTTGTTATATGGGTGCATATTGTTATAGGCATGCCGAGTGGAAGTGCTTACCTTTTTATAGGTTTGCCAGGATTTCTTTTTACAAACTATAAATATAGCTAAATTGCAATATTGTTAAATTATCTTGGAAACAAAATTTAATAAACGATGATTTCTTTTTTCCAGATAGTTGTCCCATTTAGACACAAAGAAGACCAAGGCTTAAAAAGGATGTATGTGTCTTTTTAGTCAATGGGTGCACTTTAATCCACTGTCACAGGTTACGGGCACAGTTCATTGGTTTAATATGGAAAAGCCTCATTTGATAGCGACACAGTGCCTGACCCACTTGATAGCATTTGCCATATTGTTTGGGTGTTGATTAATCCTAATGCAGCTTCAACAAAGCTGGCCGTGGCGTGAAAGTGGAGCAACCGAAAGGCTTGGTGCCAAAGCCGGAAAGTAATATGGAGGCGAAATCACTCCAGTCCCCTGAGCCCATGTTCCACTGTAGAGATGGCCACAGGTTGTATACACACACACACACACACACACACACACACACACACACACACACACACACACACACACACACACTCACACTCCCTCCTCCTCCTGCTTGTCTCCCTTTATCATGCATTTCCTCCCAGATCTGATGTAGTGGTGGGAGGGTCAGGGGCAGAGGGTGCACAGGCATTATTAAGCCCACTTGAATTAACAGGACAGCCCCCAGCCTTTCCTCTAAAGCCTCCAGCTGGGGGGAGCTTAATCCCCATGGTCCCCTGTCTCGCCCATTAAACAAACTCCCCCCACCCCTTCGCCGTGTGTGTGTGTGTGTGTGTGTGTGTGTGTGTGTGTGTGTGTGTGTGTGCGCGCCAATCCTGTGTGTGTTTGTTGGTGGGGGGTACTAGACATTGAAGCGTGCACACACACAGAAGAAAGCATGAACATGGCATTGAACACCCAAACATACACTTTAGCTTGCTTCTCTGCTGGTAATTATTGCTCTATACATGCGTAGAAATAAAAGGATTTTTCCCTTTCACCAATCAACAGTAAGAACACACACACACACACACACACACACACACACACACACACACACACACACACACACACACACACACACACACACACACACACAAACAAACATTCTTACCAGCCTCAAGAGTCTTATCTGCTTTTTGTATCTGGGGAACAAATTGAATGTGGGTCTTGACACACGCAGGCCAGCAGATGTCTGGGTCGTTAAGGTTAGGCCAGCTGATTAGCATGACAAACAGAGCCCCGCAGAGACCCCAAACACCCCCAGCCTGCAGGAGGCCCTGCTATTGAGTGACCGAGTTGAAGCCATGGGTCACAGGTGATGTTGATTTTTGTGAAGGGCCACAGTGGATGATTGTCAAAATGCTTTGGGGTTGGTTGAAAGGGAGGGCTGTAGACTGGTGCAGCCCTTCTCTTCTTAAACACACACACTGACTTGGACTCAAGTAGGCAGAGTAGATAGATTTGAATACACATTCAAACACTCTGACTTATACCCCCCCCCCCCCTTTATACAGCAGACCCGTGCACCCTAGTATGCATGCACACTTTCTTTTAAATTGTTTAGGCTTTTTATGCCTTTTTAGATAGTGCTATTAGAGAGATGACCGGAAACATGTGGGGGGGGATGCAACAAAGGTTTCCCAGCTGGACTCTAACCAGGGTCGGCATCTTAACACCTAAAACATAGGGTGTCCCAGGTAAATGCACTTTCAACCTGTTTGACTGTCACAGGTCATCACTAAGCTTCCATCTAGAGTTGGGTCGGTTTCCTGTTTGGTCTGGTTTACAAGGCTAAACCGGTTTGATTTAATGCTAACCGGTTGAACCGGCATTGTCACTATGTCATCTTCTGGCAGATTTAAAAAGTAGCCTACATTAGCAACCTGTGCCGATGGCCTCATGGCACTAAATCCAACTTGTGTTTGCAAGCAGTGTTGGGCAGTAACGTTACTAGTTTAACTACTTCTTAATAGCGTAGCTGTTTTCTGAATAAAATAGCTTAGCTCTTTTTGATCAAATAACATTAGCGCGGTAGTGTCCATGCAAGCTAACATACATTTCCCCGAGCATTCTGAAGCTCAAACTCTCTAGTGCTTTCTCGTCAGTCTCACTCGGGTGTAGGGCTTTGACTCCGAACTTCGCTTTTCGAATATAATTCGAATATTTAAAAAAATATTGATATTCGAACGAATATTAGGCAGCCCTTAATATTCGAACCTGTTATGGGCATTGTTTTTTTTGTAAATGTGTTTGCTTGTAAACGTTTTCAATTCAGATTCTGAGGCTTTTTCACGCATTTCAAAATGTAACTCTCGCTCGGCCGTAGCGTGGTAGCGTTGCATTTCCCCCGACTCATTTCCTGGTTCTCCTTCTCCATAAAGAACATGAAATCAAGGACAGGGTTAACTTTTCCTGCTACAGATGTCTCACCGTGGTCAGAATGAACAGGAGAGACACTTTGTTTCTCTCACTATGACTCTAGAGTCGCTACTCGCTCTGAAGCTACCGGTAATCACCGTCACTCTCTCACTTTAACACACACTTCACACACAACCACACACACGCGCGGCTCGACGCACACACCAGCGCAAAAGTATAAACATCAGACCACTTACATAGGCTACGGTGAAATATCCAAACTTCCTGTTGAAAGCATACCGTTTGTATTTAATCCAGGGTCTGACTTTTAATAAAATAATTGTTGTGGCAGTGTGTTTTTCTTCTGAAAACATCATTGCACGCCTATGGACTGATACACTGCCCTCTGGTGGACAGAATATATACGAAGTTTGATACCAATATAAGCCTTACTAAAGCCATTTAATGGTCAAAATATTATTAATAAATATTTGAATATATTTGAATATTAATAAACAAACAAACTTCGAATATGACTTTTGGGCAAAAGTCAAAGCCCTACTCGGGTGTGGCTGAGTGGTAAAATTTGGTATACCGGTTTGAACACCGGCTTAAGCCTATTTCCATCCAAATTTTGCATGAATTGAAACAGAATTTCCAGAGAATCTGCAAAAGAGAATGCAAATGACTGTGCATTTCCAATCACTACCGTTATGCCGATATAAGGAGTTGGGTGCATCAAGATCAACAATGGGTTGTAGTCTTCTCTCTTGTCTTGTCCTCACAGATCTTTATGTCTGCTGCAATTGTGTCAGATGTAGTCCAAACGGGATGCAGACAGCTAATACAAATTCTGGTTATTCAATTGTTCAGTTTTGTTGCTCATGCTTAGGCCACATGAGCCAGCAGCATTTTAAAATTTCTGTAAAGTGTCTACCATTTCCAAAATGTAATTAGTGGTTTACAAAGCAAGCATGATGAAGGGAGTTTGTCGGCCAGTGAGGATTCTTAGATTTAGAGCATACTGACTCTGAGATGCTTCATATGACATCAGCATTATCAAATACATTCTCTTTAGAGAGCCTTTTTGAAAAGGTGTGTGTTTGGTGCCACATATTACACAATTATACAGCTTAATGCGTGTTCATTAGTGTAAATACAGCTAAAGCAGCACACACACACTCACACCCTTTCTGCACCATCCCTTTGGAGTTTATAGCATACACTAGAGGCGTATCTGGCTTGATGGAAATGCTGAATCAAGGTGACAAAACATGTCACCACTCTATGAATGATGCAGTCCCTGCTGTGCCAGTCAGTTACACATCTTTCACCTTGTGGTAATTTATTGTGTTGGACAGAAGTAACTGAAGAAGAATCTGTAAGGACTCTATAAAAATCTACTCAGTAAATTTAATTTACAGAATAAAAGACCACAAACAAGCAGTGGCATATTACAGTACAGGCAACGCCTGCCATCATGAGCTTAAACATTCAGGGCTTCCCCCTAAACATTGATGAAAACAAGATTTTGAAGTTGTATCTGTACCTCTTTGTCTGCTTGGGCTGCTTTGCCTTACGTAAAGTACCGCAGCAAATTCACCAGAAAGAACGTGACTATAAATAAAAAACAGATGTCAACTGAGTCGTACCATGTTTTGGGTTTAGCTCAAGTCCAGGGGAGCTACTGATGTAAATATCTGTTTGTGAGGCATTTATGGACGTCTGAGTGTGTGCAGATTTGTGTTTGTGCGTCTGTGCATGACTGAAGGCTGTTGTGCGTGAAGAGAAAAAAAGAATGGTTATGAGTTTGTGTTTACGTGCACGTTCACACACGCAGTCGAGAGCTCATCGGGTGGTGTGTGTTTTTTTTTTTTTTTTTTTTTTTTTTTTTTTGTGTGGGAGTGAAGATGGTGTGGGGGGGTGATGGGGGGTGGAGTGTAGCGGCTGCATCAGTATTCAGCAGTGGCTCCCTACGAGGAGTGTGTGGGAGGTGGGAAGGAGGGAGGGAGGTGGTTGTGGGTGGGGCAGCACTTCCTTGGAGCAGAACGGTGCAATGGGCTGGAACAAAGCGGCTCGACGGGGGGCTGCTGGATTGGTCCTCCCTGGCCAGGGTCCCTAGACCTGCCAAAATGCAAGGCACTGCACCAGTTCAGACAAGGGAATTAGCTGCTCTGTTTGTGTGCCTAAAGGCTGTGTCACACCAACCCGACAGCCGACCGTTGGCAAAAAAGGCAGTCGGACTGATCAGTCGGCTCCCGTCTCTCAAAAAAGTGCCTCACACCGAAGCGATGACGGAACATCTCTCTAGACCTTGTCAACACAGAGCACGCTGTCGTCAGTCATTGTTTTCATCAGAGAGTGTTGATAGTAGTCCAGAAGGATCGTTGTTGTTATTACTCGCTGAACGGAAGAAAATACGATGGCTAGTAATAAGAAGATACTGGCGTTGTCAGCTCCGGTTTTCTCGTGCACTGATTCGCTAGTCAACGGCTAGCACTCCACCAATCACATTGGTCATTGAGTCCAACTGCCCACTGGACGATTCAACAAGTTAAATCGGCCAAAATGGATGCTAGACGCTCCTCCAACTGACAACTGCACGGAACACACCGAACAGACTTGAGTCACCGACCTCGCCAGACTGTCCGACGGCCGATAATTGGGTTGGTGTGTCAGCGCTTTAAGAGCAGTAAGGCCCAGACTGTAACAATATGCAATATGCCACCTCATCTCCACCAAGATCCTTCAGACACCATGAGGATTCACAGCAAGGCAATAAAACCTCCCTCGTTCAGGAGGGGGAGATGGTGAGGACAGACGTCCACTATGAGACAGGACTGGTTTCTATCGTGTTGTATTCAGAATACATGTTGGCAGGTGTTGTCATCACCGTGCTGTGAGGAGAGGTCAGTGCCCCGCTAGTCCTGAGTGCAACCAGTCCCATCCTTTTTAAACATGCTTGACGGGACACTCTGTCAACTGTGCCACTCGGGTTAATGAAATGTTCTTATCGTAGTAAGCGGGTATACAGCCTGAAAATAGCTTTAAAAAACACTAGGGCTGCAGTGGTGTGAGCGTGTTGCTACAGGTAGCCTACCAGTGAGAACACACAAATGATCCACGAAATCCATATTTAGTAATATATTGATTAGTTTGAAGAATTATCAGACACTCAAGCAATGCACAGCGCTATACAGTATTACAAGACATTTTTCAACAGGAAAGTTACCATCAATCACTTTGTAGAGAGCAAGTGATTGATAGGGAAATGGCAGAATTACACTTTTCATGGTACAAAGTGTTCTACCAGAAACGTGTAAATTATTTTGTCTTTTATAGTTGTCGGCCACACTTGTAGGAGGGGTGAAAAGCCTGCTGTCATAGAGAGGGGCGAGACGTGATAATCGTTCAAATATGGGGATAACTGCACACCCTTTGGGGCTTTCTGTTCTTAAAGGCATTCATAGTGTTGCACTCGTTTGTACATACAAAAAGTGACAGAAGTAGTTGTGTAAAGAATTTCAATAGCAAAGTTCAAATACTCTCTCACCTCTGCATTCCTGGTCATTTGCTGCGTGAAGCGGACTTGCTTGTTGGGTTGTCGTTGTCGGAAAGTTACAAAAAAAGTTGGACGCATTTGCCCAACTTCCAATGTATGAAAGGTGTAGGGGGAGGGGGCTTCAGGCGCTGTTCAACCATCTGACAAGCACTTTTTTTGAAGCACACTAAAGCCTTAACACACAGTGAGCACACCGTCAATGCACTGGTGTCATTGAAATGAATGAGCAGCCTGTCTTTTTTTGACTCTGTGTGTGAACGTCTGAAACCTGCTGAAATGTCATAATGTAGCATAATATAAAGATAAGATTGGGACTCATACTCAAAATGAAATGGCTTGGATTGGAGTCGAGGTAAACAATAGCTCTACCTTTTAAAACTTTTAACATGCGCGCACACAACAGAACTTTAATGCCGGCACCTCAGTTGAGCAGATGAAACAGTGCAAAGTTCCCTGTTGTCAGCCACATGCCAGCACTCCAGCTTTCTACTTTCATTGTCCACTTAATTGATGCAGACTTTGGGACTAATCTTCCTTTCCTCCGTCCATGTCTTCCCTCCTTCGCTGGCTGTTGTAAGTAATAACCTTGGTTTTTACAAGCAGGCATCAATCATCTGCACAACCGTACTGGGTGTAATCTTCAAACCCCCATTCTGTGAGGCTGGCTTTAATCTCAGACATGGTCTCCAAACCCACAGTCCTGTCGGCCTCACCACTTTCCCCACTCTTGACAAATTGCCCATTTCCTTTGGCTTTGCAACCTCTGCACTATTTTTCCGTATGCGTCCGTGTGGTGCCTGCCCCCACCTTGTTTCTGGTGTGTGTGTGTGTGTGTGTGTGTGTGTGTTTGTGGGTAAAGTCAAACACATTTCTATGCATCTGTTTCCAGGGCAGTGTGCCTTAAATGTCATGTTTGTGTGTGTTTGTACTGCGCGCTTGGCTGGCCTTGCACAGGGGGTCAAGACAGTTCTGCAGAGTGGGGAGGGAGGCCGAGCCATGCCAAGCCTATGTTTGCAAGGGCACTTCACTCGAAGTGATAAAAGTAGAATAATCCCCTATAAAGCAACTTAACGAGGGCAGATCTGTGTGTGTGTGTGTGTGTGTGTGTGTGTGTGTGTGTGTGTGTGTGTGTGTGTGTGTGTGTGTGTGTGTGTGTGTGTGTGTGTGTGTGTGTGTGTGTGTGTGTGTGTGTGTGTGTGTGGATAAGACTGCAGAAATGGGGGTAAGCCTTGGCTTGGTTCGTGAGAGATAATAATCAAAATCAAATTCCTGACCCAAACAGGATTAGGCTCTCCCCGCGGTCTAAAGCTCCTGTCCAGAGCGGCTGAAGACACAATCCTATTCCTCAGCCTCCTCACTACACACACACACACTGAGCAGCTAACATAGCAAGGCGCACTTGGCCCAGACAGAGTTGGCCGGGGAGAGCTTGGATGTGGGCCAGTTAGCCCTGTCCCTCTCTCAGATCACTGGGCACATATGCTTTATTTCAAACACTAATCTGGGATATTTAGATGGAATTGTTTGGTTGGAGCTATTCTTAGGTGGAGGATGTGATCTTGTTTGGTGCTGGTGTATTAGCAAAAGGCTTAAGCCCTAAACGTCTGACTTGGTGAATCATGTCATGATGGATTTTTGCTGAGAGGCTTGCCCACATGTTAAACACATACCCCATGTGTTGTATTCACCAATACACAGAGCCAGCCATAATTATCCCCTTCAGTAGGGTACAGAAAATGGGAATATCTTTGGTTAGATTGCAATAATGCATTACATCTAAACACCACTTTTTACAAAGGCATTTTTTCTAATTAAACCAAACAAATACTGCACTCACATCTAGGCTTTAATTGACCCTGTAATTTCTAATCTCGCCACCAACCTCAAAAAAACCTAATGATTATTTTGCTTTCAACAGAAAGGCTTTCCCATCTTCTCAGTCATTGCATTATCTTTTGAATAATAATGTCTCTGTGTCTGAGAAGGACAGAGGAGGTGGATGGCTCAAATGGCATCCACTGGACTGTTGCTATGGAGCAAACGGACTATTTTGTTGTGAAATAGGCCAACTGCTCGTCAGTGTGGATCTTCTGCATTCATTTGAAAGTGGGAGTGAGATAACATCCAGTCATTAGTGAGTGATTACAATGCCAAGGCCTCATCCCTGCCCCCATCACACACACACACACACACACACACACACACACACACACACACACAGAGAAATACACTCCAACTGATATGTAACCAGTCAGGCAGTGCTCCAGGAAATACAATCCCCACTCTGCTGCTACCCTCAGGCAGGATTTATACTGAGGATGTTTTGCAATGCATCCTGCTGTTATTGTCTGTTTGTCTGTGTGTATTGTAATTGTGTATGTGAGTGTGTGTCCAAATACTCTCCATATACACTGCATTCATGGTTTGTTGGTGTGTCTAATCACTGCCCCCTCCCCCCCCCCGTAATCTCCATCCCTTCTCATCGCTTTTGTCGACTGATCTATGGAGCAGAAACAGCCTTAGCCTGATTCTTATTTAAAATAGAGATTATGTTTCACAGTAGATTTCACATGGATTGGACCAGATGATGAGGCCAGGAAGGGTGGCATGTGTGTGTGTGTGGGGGGGGGTGACGATGAGTGGTCTTTGGGTTGGTGGGTGGGGGATGGGGGTGGGGCAGCAATTTCCTGAAACGATGAATCCCATTTATTCGCTGAAGACTGTCTCAATTGCCTCACCAGCGCACAAAGCTTTTTAATGCTTTAATTACGTCTCAAAGGAGCAGGGCAGAATCAAATTAGAGATTGTCCTACATTTAGGTGTGTGTGTGTGTGTGTGTGTGTGTGTGTGTTATGCAAATTTGGATGTGAGGGAGAGTGCGTGTGGGCTGTTGTATCCTTGTGTATGATTCATGGCAGTGAATATTTGTTCCTCTGGCAGATGAGCATCATACATAGTGGCTTATCACACTCCACACACAGATGCACACAAACGCACACCTATTCAATGTTAAGGCTCTCTGTTTTGCTCTAACACACACACATCTTTCTCTGTCACATTCACACTGTCTAGGCTATTCCTCTGTAACAAACAAAAGAGTACACACACACACGCACTCTCGTTAGCCTAGCCTCTTTCTTGCACAAACACATTTTCACTCACACAGCGTGTAGGCACCTTTTTTGTCACAGCAGATGGCATGTGTCACAATATTACGGCAGTATTTCATTAACATTATGGGCATCCATCTGTTGTGGGCTCTCAGGCCCCCATAGAGCACCTTGTTTTGGTCACTGACAGGGAGAGGGATAATAAACATTGTTAGCTGTGTATATTGCATGGAGCCAGGACAAGCCTGCAAAGTCTGGTTGTGAAGTGGTGAAAGTATCACGGCGGGACTGAGAATTGTCCTTCAAACTTGTGCACATTGCAAGACGTTTTATCCACGATTTAGGCTGCTTTGTGATGACCTTGATTTAGAATGGTAGAGTGTACTTAGTAACATATTTATATCATTAGTAGAACAAAAACAAATTAATATAACTGTTGTAATACTAAGTAGCAGTTCTGTGTTTGATTTTGAGTATTTTAATAACAAAACTATTACCTTAAATCGCCCGGTTCCCTTCCCGTCCTCTTAGCAGGGTTGTGAGCTACCATGTTCATTAACATCCCCTCCAGCCATGCTTTCAAATTATTGCCAGCCAGGCTTGGGCCGGTGTAAAAAATTTCCAACTGGTTTGATATAGGCCAAAAGCCAAATACTGGACCGAACCGGTATACCGAATTTAACCACTAGGTGTCACACTTGTCTCAGCTGCTCCCGAGTGAGACAGGTGAGAGAGCCCATAAAAAGAGTGTAGACTCCAGACCACATGGTGGCGGTAATGCTCCTCTAAGACATGACTTTTTACCTGCAGTAAGGTTATAACGGAGACGGTTTAGTATCTTTGGTTATAATAACTTTTTGGTTAGTCTGTGTTTACACTTTGCTTTGTCTTTTTCAGCTCACTTCTTTAGTCGGCTTGAAATCCGAAATGTCCATTTCGACTGTGCAGTTAGTTTTCTTTCAGACTAACTGTCGTATATCATCTCGTCACTCAATAAAAACCATTAACTTTCTAGTAACGTTAAACAAACGCTGTGCACCGTTCCCCCTCTCACTCATAGTCCCAACCGCTACTGAAATGTAATTTCCTTCACAGCACCGCTCGGCTCGCTGTCAGACACTAGCGGCTCCATTAGATCGTTTAGATAGAAAGATTATGTTAATCACGTTGTCATGTTGCCTATTACCAGTGTTCGGCAGCCTATCGGAAAGTTTAGTTACCAGTTATTTATTATTACGCAGTAACGTGTCTCTGCAAAATAGCCTGGTGAAGGAACTTGTTTTTGTGGAACGTGTACGTTCAAAAGTTGTTTTCGTCATACAACAGAAAACTCCGATTGGACAGATAGTCTAGCTAGCTGTCTGGATTTACCCTGCAGAGATCTGAGGAGCAGTTAACCATAGTCCTCAGAAATCCACCACAAAGAAAACGGAAGGTGAAAAACATCTGGCCGAAAATGAGGGACATCCTGCATATCTTCCAGCATCACCAGGGCAATCCCCTAAATTAATTGTCATCGATATAGACTGCCAGTTATTCAACAGCTTCAACAACTCTATTACCAGCCATCAGCCTAATATGGCCACATTTTAGCTGGGGTTAGTACATCCTTTTCGCTGTAGAGTTCTGAACTATGTTAGAAATGTCAGAAACATTTCAAGTAGAAGGTGAAGTGTGACAGTTATCTTGTTGCCCCAAGCAACCAGATTGCCAACTACTTTCTGTAGTCTGGTTGTTACCATTACACCCACATTAAAACATGCCCTGTTACCATTTCATTATATAACATGTTTGACCATATACACACAGGTCTGTCATCACTCCACTTTACATAATTAATAATTAAAAACAAAAGCTGATGGCCCGGTAGCCAGTTGTAAAAGTTATTGTTGGGCCCTGCTTAATGTTGTGGTTTCTAGAACTCCTCCCCAGGATATAAAGGTCTATAAATATACTATAATGATGATGCCTATAAAGACCATAACAAACTATGAGAAAGAGTTGTTGTTAGGAGTTCACACTGTCATGACATCAGTGATAAGATCCCCAGAAAACAAAGTCATCATGGCAGTAAGTTTACAAATTCTTTCGACTGAAATTTGATCAAAAAAAAAAAAAAAAAAAAATCTTGCTCTCCTTTCTTGCTTCTGTCAGTCTTCTCTGTCTCCCCCTGTATTCCCTGTGGAACAGGATGGCCTACCTGGGGCTGTTGACTAAGAGAAACTTTGGTATTTTAAATGCTTGCATACTGCGCTACATAGGGAGGAAATTGGATGTAGGGCAACAACTCTAGCCTCAGGCACAGGGGGTAACCTGTAGGCAGACATGCACACACACACACACACACACACACACACACACACACACACACACACACACACACACACACACACACAGACAGTGTTAACCATTGCAGTGTGAGTTACATGGCTGCCTGTAGCTAAGTGCCTTGTGTTGACACAGGCTCTGTGTGGCTCAGACCCATATAGCCAAGCTGTTGTTTGCTGAGTTTGGTCCATGCCATACTGGCCGGAGAGATAATGGAAAAGGTTATTCTGCTTTACAGTTGAAGCCTCTGTCTCTGAGCAGCGGCTTGGTTTGTGTGGATTGGGAGTTTCTGTGTGTGGCGGCAGCATGATAATGTCAGCACTTCTCATGACATTTGAAAGTGTAATGGCTGAGGTAACTGTGCTCATCCCTGTTTTGCCGGACTGTTTTTTTTTTTTTTTTTTTTTAATGACCTATCTGTCTTGTCTGTCTCTTCCAACCTAAATGCTTCTTTTAACGTAATCTTAAATATTTAATTTAATGTCCCAACCAATATAATACCATGAGTATATGTTAATGCCGGGAGGCTTTAGTAAGAATGCAGCCCCCACTGCCTACTGAGCCACAAAGCAAAGAAAAATTCAGCCTTTGAAGCAAGCAGGTTCATTCCTACAACCTGAAGCAATCCTGTTGCTTAGCATATTCTCTGGCCATGGTTCTGTGAATGCAGAGCAGCCCATTTGTAGTTAAAAATGAAGCTGAGCGACATGCCGTTGGGAGCAGGGTACAAAGCGTCGGGTCATTCGTAACAGCAGTGGGCTAGCTTCCCGTAAGTGCTGCAATCAGATTTCTGATGGTTTTTTATGCCTCCTCAATCGTAGTGGAAAAATGTCGATTTTTTTTTTCTTTTTTTTTTTCTTTCCCCACCTGACCCATTATACAGCCTGCTGAGAAATAATGAGATTCTGTCCCTATTTGGGTTTGATGCTTGCTGTGCTCTAACACACAACCAGGCCATCCACCGCTGCCTGGGGAATCTAGTGTGGATAGAATACAATAAGGGCTAATAGCAACATCCAGGCTAGGTGAAAGTACGATGATGTAGCTTCCTGTGTGAGGCCCTAACAAATGTTTTGACATGACATGGATGTCATTTGATGCACAGTTTTATCCAATATGCTTTTCAGTGAACATTCATAGTATGGCAGGCCAAATTATGAAATGAACCACTAACCATCTAGGTTAGTACTAGGTCACCAGGACCACATTGGACATCATGGCAATCATTACCAAAATAATCTGGTAATGATTATTTTCATTATTAATGAATGTCCAATCTGTTTTTCTTGATTAATGAACAGTCAATACAATATCAGGAAATTGTGAAAAGTGCTCACCATAATTTTCCAGAGACCAAGGTAACGTCTTCAGATGTGTAGTTTTGTCCAGCCAACAGTCCAAAACACAAAGACAGTCAGTTTACTACAATATAAAACCAATAACAACAGCACATTGCAAGAGGCTGGAACCAGCAAATGTTTACAATTTTTGCTTGGAAATTGACAAACAATATAAAAATTCTAGCCTTCTTCCTTTTTTCCATTGGCTAATGGATGACCCGACTAATCATTTAAACTCTATATCAACACACTTCTTTTTTTTCTTCAGTCTTGCTATTACATTTTTATCCTGCTCAGTTTGGCTTGGTTGTGTGAGGTATCCCCATTTCAGCAACACACCAGGTGCTGCTTTTGTTGTAGTCGTCCTTGTTGTGATGTTATGACACATCTGCTTGTCTAATTACTATTAGTAACTTCCATTATGTGGTAAGGTACCTTAACTTGTCAGCTTGTCAGGTATTTAATTCACTGTATTAGCCACAAACATTCTCATTCAGTTTTTTAACTGGAAAATGTTTCAATTGACTTTCAGTATAGTAAACTATATATCGCTACCACCATTGAAATGTATATGTATAGTGGTAGAAGATTTTACCCATCACCTACTCCTACTCCACTAATGCTTTACAACAGTTCAAGCACATCTATGGGTGAACAATTGAGTGTGATGATGCAATGTGGGAATTTAAGAGTCTATATATTTAAAGCCTGATCTTTTCAACACCTCAAAGGACTCTCCACGGTCTCACCCAAGTTCCCTATAATAATAATAATAATAATAATAATAATAATAATAATAATAATAATAATATTTATAAATGTATGTTGCCATCATTATTTATACTAGCAAGATTTACTTTAGCATGAACAAGTAGGTTTATATATTGTATCTCAAATTTGAATGTTGGAATAATAACACACATTGGATTATAACTTTGACTCACTCATGTGTCATCAATCAATAGGCGGTTATGGCTCTCAATATATGCTTTTGTTTGAAATGGCCGTGGGTAATAACTCTTAGGGCCCTATCTTGCACCCAGTGCAGAGCAGCGCAAAGCCCGACGCAAGTGTCTTTGCTAGTTTAAGACCGACGCAGTTGTCAATTTCCCGTCCAGTGCCCACGTCGTAATAGCAAATGTACCTGCGCCCATCTGTGCGCCCATTGGCGTTCTGGTCTTAAGGGAGGTGTGTTCAGGTGCATTTTTGGCGTATTGCTATCTCGAGGCAGCGGAAAGTGATCGCGCAATTGACCAACAGAAACCTGGTCTAAAGTCAATAACGCAGCATTTCATTGTTATTTTAACAGCACATTAGTAACATGCGCCTAGGCTCGTGCACAGCGCGCGCACACTATGCTTGTTACACACACAGGGACGCGCAGCAGCATATAAACATGCAAAAGATTAAAAATAAAAATATTACAATGTGAAATAGTATGATATGATCTGCTCTCGCGCTTTCACTTCACGCACGAGCAGATCAGTTTCTTTTCCTGAAAATCTCTCCTTTCTGCTTAGCAAATCTGCAACGTGCCATGGTACAAACGCGCCTGGTTTTTAAAGGGAATGGGAGATGACACTCTGATTGGTTTATTGCATGTTACGCCCAAAACACACCTATGAATAATAAAGACACTAAGTACAACCCTGTAAGAGCCGTATTGATAAAAGATTGCTGCTACAAACCCTTTTGAACCATGCGCCTGGCGCACAGACCCTTTTTTCCGCGTTTAAACTAGCAAAAGTGGATTTGTACACGCCCTAAACGCACCTGCGCCGTGCGCTTAGATCGTTAGAATAGGGCCCTTAAGGTTGCTTCTGCACTGTACTGTAAAGACCCTGCCGTAGCCAGACCAAGGATAGAGCCTGGATTATGTATATACAAATTGAAATAGGGGTGAGTCGACATCCATTTATGGCTAATTGTTAGGGGTGCACGATTCAGAAAATGTCACAATTCAAAATCGATTCTCGATTTAAAAAAAAAACAATTCACAGTATGTAAATGTAGTTACTTTTCCCATGTGATAGCAGTAGAAATACAATTTAATTTTCTTTTTTTTTTTTTTTAAATAAAATAAATATTGATTTTTGGAATTCTATGAATCAATCTTGAATCGGTAGAGCTTGAATCGCGATTTGAATATGAATCTATTTTTTTGCACACTCCTACTAATTGTGTCTGTGTGTGGGTTAGGCTTGTGTGCAGGTGCGTATTTCACAGAGATTGAGATATGTAACAGAACAGTGCATACACAGGGGTTTAAAAATGTGGTAGAAACGATGGGTATGAATGTTCCTGCCAGATTTTCAGGTTTCATGCTTTTGGCCCCTTGTGTGTGGAAACATACTTGGAAACCAATTTCTTAGTAATGTTGTACCCGTTGGACTGCGCCAAATTGAAAACCGCTACTTTTCATGTTCATGTTTTTAATTATTTCTCTCTTCAGTCTTTTTAAAAAATAAAAATAAAAAACTTTTTCTTGTCTTTTTCTCTTTGGCAGGCTTCATCGCAGCAGCTGAAATTCACAACCTCAGACTCCTGTGACAGGATCAAGGATGAGTTCCAGTTCCTCCAAGCACAATACCACAGGTGCAAACAGAAACACTTGCATGCACACTGACACGCAACACACACACAAATACAAAGGAGAAGCAGTTACATACCACATCCTGATGAGTGCAGCTCTTTGGAAAAAAAAAAGCATATCTCCAGGCTATACATGTTTCACTTAGTGTTTTTTTATTGAACACATTTTTGTAACAGCAGCCACAATGTTAAACTGCAGATTTGAGCTACAATATTGCTGCCATAACTTGACCATAAATGGGTTTTAATGTGAATGTATGGCCTTTTTACAACACATAATTTCAGATAATGTTGTCACATACGCTTGGAAACTATCCCACTTTTTACTTTCCAGGTCTTTCCTCGGAAGTTCCCTGGAGAGAAATCTATAATTTCACACTAATTATAGATAAAAAAAAGTGTTCAGTTGGTACACTTCCAATTAATAAATTCCTATTAGATGCTAAGCTTCTGTAACTTATAGTCAG
Organism: Zingel zingel; assembly: GCA_023566125.1. Taxonomy (NCBI): domain Eukaryota; kingdom Metazoa; phylum Chordata; class Actinopteri; order Perciformes; family Percidae; genus Zingel; species Zingel zingel. The sequence goes on along the minus strand of CM042322.1, from coordinate 19,156,073 downwards.
TGCACAGCAGATCAGACATTTAGTCTACAGGCAGGCACAAAATTCAACAAGTATGAGGAATAAATGAATATCTACTTTGGTTTAAATCAAGCAGTTATTTCAAGGAAATTTCTCTGGACATCAATAGTTGCTTTTTAACTCAACTCAAATAACAGTTTGAGAACTCTCTCAGTCTCTATTTACCCAATCTGTATCCCAAATCATTAGGAAATAACAGTCGATGATGATAAAATGAAGACTGCCTTTGTTTCGCTATTCCAACTACAACTCTACCACCAACACTGCACACTGAGGCAACTTCCTTTATTGACTCATACCTAAATCAATATAGTTTACCCTCGGCCATTGAGCTCCCTTTACTGCTTAAATACCGCTACAGTGCCAGAAGTCTGAGGCACTTCAAAAGTGCCTACTGTGACCTCAGCTGATCTGTTTGATAGAAGTTATAAAGAGGGGGGACGCCACAGGGTCTGCATCTCGGTGAGAGATCCTCTCTTTGTGAAAGTGGAGCGTTTGAAGCCCGCCTTCCTTCCTGAGGAGGTTGGTTTGTTCCTCTGTACCTGTTCTCCCAGAACCTTCCAGAGGCTTGCCTATGCCGGTTACAGAGACAGACAAAGGCAGATGAAAGCCTGGAAAATTGTGTGCAAAATCCCTGCTCGGGTGTGATCGCTCTTGTTTGTGGAGGATTCTGAGGCAGCAATAACACCCGGCGTGTCTTTTTCTTCACCTTTTTGGTTTTTTTAATTCCCACAACGGTGAGCATCACCGTTTAACCCTCTTCAGAGAGCCAGGGCACAGTTGAAAGAATACCTTTTTTGTCTGAGCATACAGAACATGCATACAGTGCCTATTGACTCAGGAGGGGGGCTGGGATGTGGTGGGGGGCTCAGTGAGCTACAGACGAGGCTTTGTAGCGCTTTGCTGCTGCGCCGTGCTTGTCTGTTGCTGAAGCCTTTAAAAGGCAAATGTACCGCAGGCGTTCCCCCGGGTATAGTAGCAAGCATTGTAGCTGTCTTCCTCTTCCCACCCCCCTCCTCTTCTCCCACCTCTCCTCCCCTCCCCTCGTTCACATGCATAAATAGATCAGGGAATACATAAATCAAAATAAAGATGACAGCAGGAGCGATTTAGAGACGGAAGAATCGGCAATAAAACTCCATCAAATTGTCATATGAGAGCAGCGGTGCAGGCCCGGGGGCTGCTGAGCACCAATCAGAGGAGGCACAAAGCCAATCCCAGGTAGGCTGGCAGCGGGGAGGCCTGTCGTCATGACAACCCGCCACACAGCCTACGCATGTACACAGGGATAGCAGCAAGGGTTTTATGTAGGAGGGAAGGGGAGCTTTTTGGATAAGTGGAGGCTGCTCATACACACACAAGAAAAGGTGGCAGAATGATGGCCTTCGCCCCCAACAAAGAAGCACACCCCCATCCCCCCATGACTGTTGATCAGGTTGGATACCTGTGGCGACCCATGGCATAAGCAACCGTGATCATCTTGTAAATTGGACTGACTGTGTTCCCATACAGTAGAACGCATTCTCACTTTGATTATGTATAGGGCCTCGTTCAAGCGCCTGTGACCTGCACATCTTAATCTGCTAGTTCTGGCTCGATCGGTTCTCTATTCCTTCCTCACGTTATTGAAAGCTGATCCATATCTACATGTAAATGCAGCTTATATATTTAAAAATGAGTTAGCCTTCATATGCCAGCCATGGTGACTGAGTCAACAATTAGTGCTGTTGCTTTCCAGTAAAACCCTTTCACTGGTTTAGTGTTTCTGTTTCTCTAGATCCTTTTGCAAGTATGCCTACAAAGTTATGTCCTGTTTTTTTAGCAGCAACAAGAACAGTTTGATGGAAATCAACAGAGATAAACAGGCAGTTAGCATCAGCTGTGATAGCCTCATTAATACCAGAGTATATATAATATATAAAGGTTTCACAATACTGTTTGCATCTCTGGTAAATGCAGTGTAAAAACATTACAGTAGTAATATCTTCAAAACAATTACATCGCTACTTATGTGTATCTGGTGTAATACTGTAAGGCAGAATAATTACAGCATGATTTGAGATTGTTGAAGCTTTTTTACTTTTAGTGTGCCGCAGTTGGGTTATTGGATCATTTCAAATAGGGCATATAGCAAATTATTGTCGTCATTCATTTGCAGAAGGCATAAAAACAACTCCTGAAACTTCTGTGAAGGTAATTGATCACAGTGAATGAGTAACTGACAGTCGCATTTTTGCCAAATTCCAAACACATCAGGATGATGGTGTTAGGCTATTAACTTTAGGACTTGGAAAGAGGTTCTATTTATTGAGTGTAATACGTAAAGTTTTGGGAGCACTATGAGCAGGGTGCAAAATTAACTTTTTTGTCCACCAGCCAATGACTAGTGAATGTTCAAATTTAACCAGCCACGCAATAGATTACCATTGTTTTGTTTTGTTGGCTGGCGAGTGAAGCAAATCTACCAGCCACTTGCATATTTTACCTGCATTTGGCTGGTGGATGGTGCTCATTTTTGTACCCTGCTCATGAGAGCAGACAGATTCTCAGTCATTACATGATTTCAGTGTGCTCTTTTTCTGAATAAATATTTCAAACAATAGTTTCTGAACTGGGTGGCATGGTGGGACTGTCAACATGCAGCAAGTTTAAATCCCTTGTATTTTCGAAATGGAGTTTGGAAGGATTCCTGGGTTCTCTGAGAACTTGTCCCGTCAATGTGTATGTGTTGCATTAGCCCACAACGTGTCCCCAATACATGCTAAGTAGGCTACAGTCCCTCTGTGAGGGTAGAAAATAGATGGATTAATTACTTCAGTATGCACTGAAGATCAAATTAGACAAAAGAAATACTGATAGATGTATAAAACATTAGGGGTGTAAGAAAAAATCGATACACTTGAGTATCACAATATTTTATTTTGCAATACTGTATTGATTTTCAAAAAGGAAATTGATACAGTATTGTACATTTTTTTATTTTTATTTTTTTTATTTGAAATGTTCAAAAATATTCATGTAAGACAGTGGTTCACATTTATGTTGTGTTTAAACCCCCTACCGCTAGATGGCTATGCTGAGACACACCACTAGTGTCCTTGCCTAGCAGTGCCTTAAGGCCCTGACACACCAGCCAGACAGGCCGACCGTTGGCAGAAAAGGCAGTCCGACTGCCTTTTTGCCGACGGTCGGCCCGTCTGGTTGGTGTGTCAGGGCCTTAACAGTGCCTGACTTTTTGCTAGAAGCTAACAATGTAGCTTTGGCTGGACTTTGGCCTACTTTAGCATATAAAAATGTGCTCACTAAGAACCTGTGAACCACAATTCCAAACTGGCAGTTTGATTTTCTGTGTACTGAATTGTTTACCTAAAGTGAACTTCTTTGACGTCTATGAACATCATGTCTTTTTTAAATATTAGTTTTTCTAAAATTATACTTAAAAAAAAAATCCAAAATATATCGCCTTACGCACAGTATCAAAATATATTGAATCGTGACCCAGGTTTCGTGACACATATCGTATCACTAGATTCTTTCCAATACACATCCCTATAAAACATAAGCACAACCATGAGCTCAACTCCTTTTTAAATATCAAATAAGATACTTAATATGTTTCAGAGTTATAATGACCATCAATAAACAAGGATGAACGCCCAACCAAAACTGAAGTTAACAAGCTAAAACTGCAGTTGCTGCGATAATTATAGAAGGAGCACAATACTGCGTGTATGCATGAGCTCACATTATTGGCCCCGTGTAACACTGTTCAGTCTGCCAGTTAAGACTAACAGCGATGAAGATTCAGCCAGCGCTCGCTGTAATCGAGCTGTCATTCCTGCAGACAGCTAAGAAGAACATCCCAGCATAAATATACACACACCATCAAACAGGTTTCAGATTTATCCTAAATCTGAAACTATCCACCGTGTACCTGCACATATCTTTATTTGATCAGAGTCTTATCCTGTCCTCAATCAGATGATGCCTTCTGAGACTGGCATGTCTTAACTGGCTGCTTCAGTCAAAAGGCATCGAAGGGAATTTCCCCCCCCCCCTCCCCCCCTCTATCTTTTTCATTTGATGATCAGGGTGACTTGTTGACGCATCCTCCTTTGTCCTGTCGCCTCGCGTGACATCAGCGCTGACATGATTACAGCTAATGGCTGTCGCAGGGACTGGGTCGAAGGAAACACTCCCAACACTATATTTAGACTTTTTACTCCACTGCGTCTTCTCTGATTTAGAAAGCAGACATTTTGGCTAGACACTATCTCTGGAGTTCAGTTTGACCTCTTCCTGTCACTTGGCACCTTGTCAAGCTCGGTGAAAACGCTGCCACTGTGACTAGTAAAGGTGAGGAGGATGACGGCGGTAATGGTGATGATGAAGGCGGCGATGCTGATAAAAATGATAATGGTAGCCGAGATGATGACAATGGTGGTGGTGCTGATGATGATGATGATGATGGCGGAAGGCAGTGATGAGGGTTGAAGTGATGATGAAAGTGATGACGGTGCCGTTGGTGATGATGATGAAAGGGGGGGTAGTAGTCACCTGGTGTCAGCACTTTAGAGGGAAGACTGTCGAGCTGATTAACAATGTCTGACTCTCCTCTCTCTCTCTCCCCAGTTTGAAGCTTGAGTGTGACAAGTTGGCCAGCGAGAAGTCAGAGATGCAGCGCCATTATATCATGGTGAGTGAAGCCGTGTCTGTTTGTGTGTGTTGTGTGCCAGAGATGATGGTTTGTGTTATTTTGCAACAGTGTGTTTGACCAATGTAAGTTGCATGGAGATGTTGATGTTTAAAGGCAAATAAATTATTTACTGTTGTTCTTATGTTTTCACCCTTCTACCTTTTCCTTCTACCCGCCCCCTTCCTCCACCACCGTCCCTTTGCATTGCAATTGCTCTCTTATGCTTCTTTTCTTGCTGCTCATTTTAAAATATCTCTCTTGAAGGTCATTCTGGTTTATTACAACTTGGATGTTATTTTCGTAGCTTTGACCTGATCTGTTCAATGTACTCACAAGAATTGCACACAATGAGAAAACTGCTGAGATCTTGGAATGAGGCGACGCTGCTAAACACAAGTCAGACTGAGCGGGAAACGCAAGCTGTCAGACAATCGTACATTAAAAGGGTTAACCAATAGGGCTCACAATTGAATTGTGATTGTTGGTGTGCACGATTCTCAATTCTGGAAACTGATTATTGATTAAATTAATAGAAAAGAGATCACTCTTGCTTCAGTTCACTGTCAAACCATTTAATCGGGTTTTCACTGAATTGCAATATGAAAGAATAACTGGCATCCCAACTAACTGTCCTTGTCTCTGTCTGACTGAACAGACACAGCAGAGAACAGTGTGTGGGAGTACGCAGCTTTTTTATTTAAAACAGTTCATAATAATTTGGAAGTATGTTACAGTCTTCTGCCTTTATGTGAATAATGAAGTCAAAGTATAATTCACTGACAACCACCTCAGCCGCCCGGAATGTCTCGCTTCTTTTGTAGAAACAAAGGTCTATCTACGTGTTATGGAGTAAAGGCCCTGACACGCCACGTCGACCGTCGGTCCAAGTAGGGCCGACGGTGAGCAGCCGTCGCCCTAGTTTTGAAGTAGAATTAGCTAGCTAACGTTAGCTAACTAGCCAGCGGCCGGCCTTTCGTGTTCGGGTACATTTTGACGACAGAACGGATGACAGCCTGGGAGTTAGACAGTCTGGTTAGCCTTCTCCCGGTGTCCGCTGTTTTGCCGGCGGGGGTGAAGCAGAGGGACCGTAGGCTCAGTTTGGTTCTGCCGCTGCTGATTCGAGCAATCACTGTTTGATGTTGGCATCATAGAGACGTTTGTGTCCGCTTTCCCTTGCTGAATGACAAATAGATTATCGCCGTCTGCTGGTATGTAGAGTTATTTTTTCTCACGCAGGCGCAGAACGTACGTGGTACTTTGCTGTCGGCTGTAGTCTGTGCGGCGTGTTCCAGTGCTAATTTTTGGCCAAGATAAAGGCCTCTAGACCCCGGCCGTCGGCTTGGTGTGTCAGGGCTTTAAGAGTGCTCCACTGTGCTGTTACTTATGTTATAGTCTATTTCCACTTCCGGGATTACTCCGTTGTGGTCAGAAATTCCGCCGGATTTCACTCTTTTCAGCCGGATGTCTGTTACCTTTCTTTTTGTTTGTGTTGGAATTTAAAACTCTGGTCTGTTGCACGACTAAAACAACTTTTGAACGTGCACATGTTCCACCAAAACAAGTTCCTTCCCGAGGTTATTTTGCAGCAGCAGCGGGGCTTTTCCCGGTGCTTAGCGCCGCCCAAGACGATTGTGATTGGTTTAAAGAAATGCCAATGAACCAGAGCACATTTTTCTCCCATCCCGAAATGCTGTGTGGACTAGCCAGACCCTCCTCCGCAGCGCTTTGGAGGACGCAGTCTCCAGCAGTGGAGAACATCTGGTTACACAAAGTATCTACATAAGAGTGACATGACACTGTCATGAACGTGTCCTAAACATATAAAGTCATAAACGTTTATGACATAACGCTTCTTTTAGTAAGTGTCATTTGGTTTTTTTCATGAAAAGTTATGGTTAGGGTTCATGTGTCATGACTGTGTCATGTCACTCTGATGTAGGTACTTTCAAGTAAAGTGTTACCGAACATCTTTTGTGTAACAAGGAAACTCATTGTCATTAATAACCCGGGACGGGCGCAGATATTTAAAAATGGATCAGGCTAGGCAGTTGCCTCAATTAAAGATGAACTCTAGATAACTCTAGTGTCTGTAAGTCACACTGTGCTCTCGTGATAGTTATGCCGAGACTGTCCGCCCAAGACAAAAAAAAAACGACGTTTTTGCACAAATGCCCTAAACTTAGATATGTTTATGTTCAAGTGACAAGGGCCTTTAGCAACCATAGTAGTGATGACTGTTAGCCATCAGGAACAAAGAAGGAAGCCAGGTGACATTAATATAGAGCCACAAAGTCCACAGAGGGAAGAGGTTGGGGTGGATGGGTGGGCGAACAAAATGTGGGACTTTGCCACAGGAGTCTGTGCTTGTCGTTTCCCAAACCTTAACCATGTCGTTTTTGTACTTAAACTTAACCAAACCTAACCCGAACCATAGTGTTGTCTCATAAAACTGAAGTATTTTTCCAACAGTGACATTTTGTCTTTTGATTTAGAGGACTTGTTGGTTAAACCCAGAAAGGAGAAAATATAAAGTAATAAACGTTGTCTAAGAATCAATTTTTAGAACGTGTGAATTCATTTCGAATTGCTGAAGATGAGAACCACAATTTTATTGTGAATCGACACTGAATTCTCAACAGTTAATTGGGTTAGGACAATGATATCATAACCAACGTTAGCCAAAGCTACAAAAGTAAGACCATAGTTGCAATAAATTGGAATTGTCCTTGGTTATTCACTCCCTTTTTGTTTCTGGAGGAACTGTATGTGTGCTTTCTCTCTGCCCAACCCCCTTCATTTCCTCTTGCTCCCCCATCTCTCTCCACACATACACGTTCACACACAAACACGCACACATAGATGTGCTCGCCCGCTCTCTGCTCCACCTCAGGGCTAATCTCATTGTTGCTGGCTATGGTTGTGTTGCCGTCTGATGTTTTGCCTCTAATTGATCCTCTGACTGGCTTTAATCTCATCTAATCTGTGCCGCCGCACTGCTCTCTCCACCATCAGCCAGCCAGAGGCACACATATGTACACACTCACATACACTTCCGCTCTGTGTGTTTGAGGCAGGTGTGAGTGCACACAGTCTCACACACACACACACACACACACACACACATGCGCGCACGCACACAGACACTCATAGTTGGCCTGTTAGCCACCGTACACACACATAAATGGACAGATTCGGACAGACAAGAAAGCACAATCATTTAAACAGATGTAATCAAAAAATAATTACACCAATTTTTCTGTTTCTAAATGTAACCTGATGTTCACAATTTAGTGTATTTTCTTTAGCATTTAGTATGTTTAATTGCTGTAAATTATCCAGATTAAGGTAATAGTTGAATTGAGTGTTTACATGGTTTACAGCTTCCCCAAGTTTACATGATTTCTTTGATGGTCTGGTAAATGTCTGGCAGGATGTATGCTAGCCTACAGGCTGATATTATCAGTAAGGAAAGGAAAACGAAGGGTTTTCATCATGGTTTGGTATTTTGTATTGATAATTTTTGAGTGTACCGTAAAGTGTAAACTGCAGCTTTCCGCTGATTTGTTTTTGCCCCAAAAAAGCATTTTTTTCCTGTGACATAGTACGTTCTTTTAGCTTTTTAAGAACACTGCTTTGCTTTCAGTTCACTCTGTGTCCTAAAAGGTGCATGTGCCAAAAAACTAAACAGTGAGCGAAACCAGACAAAGGCGTATGTATATACATGCGAAGAAGGTTGATGGGAAGTCCAGCTCTGTCAGTCTTTTCTGTTCTGTGTAGGATTTAACCCATTAAATGTTGTCGCACCACCTCTTCATGCATGCATTATAAGCCCTAGCTTTTTCAACAAAGTTCAATATTCAATCTACTATGATCTGACCAAATTCAAAATCCACTGTATGTATAAGCGCAGCAGTCCACCCTGCTGTCACTGTAATCTATGGTTTGCCGTTTTGCTTTATCAGTAAACTTTTTACTTTCTTCATTATTATAAAATGGAGGCAACAAGTGAGCGTTGCTAAACAAATAATTGCGGTACCAAACCATCTGAGAACTAACGTGTAGTATGGATTCAAAACCACAGATGTCAAAAAATCGTGGATAAAGATGAGGCTGTTTGCTGCCTTTTTTAAAAACGAACTGCCTGCAGCATGGTTACCACGACAACAAATCTGTCAACTGTTAGGTTGTCACTCAGTGAGGCAGAGGAGGCAACACGAATAAATGAAACAATCCTGCAACGTATTTAACGATTAGGCAATGTTTTTTCATCCGTATTTGGGAATGCGATAGTTGTGTGACGCAGCCGTATAAACCAGCTTTTACTCTAGTTGTAACCAACACTTGCTTTAGTTTACGGTCATCAGATCTTTGATTTTTTTAATGTTATTTATATAGTCCTCTGAAATACAAAGGGATTTTCCTCAGTCGAAACCGTCTTCAGATTCAGCTTAAAATGTTGCGATAGAATTGAACTATGACTGCAATATCCCTCCTCCTTCACTCGCACACTCCCTATGAACATGCACGCAGAAACACAGACACAACATGCACATACACGCACACACTCCTCCATCAGTGGCAGGCCCAGCCTTGTATCCCCACAACAACCACCCCTCCCCCCACTCCTTCTCTAATAGCATATCAGGTTGCCCCACTCCCCCGGCCAGCGGCAGCACCTCCATTTCCCCAGCGCTGTAATTACTTTAGGGAGCTTCCGCGTGGGCGCAAACAGCTACAGAGAAAAATTGTGTGTTTGTGCACGCACATTCACATACAGGATGGTGTCAGTGTGAGGTTGAACAGAAAACAACAATGCTGTGTGTGTGTGTGTGTGTGTGTGTGTGTGTGTGTGTGTGTGTGTGTGTGTGTGTGTGTGTGTGTGTGTGTGTGTGTGTGTGTGTGTGTGTGTGTGTGTGTGTGTGTGTGTGTGTGTGTGTGTGTGTGTGTGTGTGTGTGTACGTGTACATTTATGTGGGAAAGATCTGTTGTTTATTTTCCAGTGACAGAGCCAGTCCCCCCTGCAGACAGAGTGGGTGATTAACAGGGTTGACGCCTAGAGGGTGGCCCTCTCATTAACACCGAGCACACACACACACACAGACACAGAGGCTCATTCTCTACTCTCGCCTTTTATCTCTCAGTTCCTTTTTCTATTGATAGCCGTGTGTCTTCTCTTTATATGTGGGCATGCAGGTATATTTTTGAGTGGGAATTTGTTGTATTAATTAAGATGTCAAAGATGTGTTGGGTTCAGGGTCTACGTTGTGTTGAAGAATACTTTTGTTTATTTTCAGCGTTGGCTTTTATTACCTAGATTTTAGCTTAATGATTGAAAATCTTCAAAATATTTTGAGAATGCCAGCTGAAAAAGAGAATTTTAGTCTTAATTTTAGTGTGCTACCAATCCGTTAATCAAATCAGCTGTACAACATATGATTTGTCACTTACAGTAAATGTTCCATAATGAAGTGTTCGCATGGAGTTCCAGTGTAGAAGATTGGGGTGGGGGGGACAGTTATTCATTGTATGTGTTGTCATAACTTTTTCTTTTTGTCCTCCTCTCTCTTCCTTTCTAGTACTATGAGATGTCCTATGGGCTCAATATTGAGATGCACAAACAGGTGAGTCTTCATTTATTCCTTTTTAATAAAAAAATCTTCTGTTTCCATCACATAACATATAAACCTGTTGTATGTCCATGAATAGAAAATTGCTGGCCAGAAAAATTAACATTGCAATCTTCTGGCATCTACATATTAAATGTGTTTATGTTGCTGTAGTTGATGGAGGGCTGTTGGTCTGTTGTCCTTGTACACCGTGTGCCAGTGTAGACTGTGAAACTTTCCATATACTGTAATAAAATTGTGTAAAAATGTACATTTTCCAGATTGCTCTGCACCATATGCCTGAGACTAATTTCTGTATGCATTCAAGCTTAAAGTCTCTAAGCAAATGATAAAGCTGTAGAGTAGCAAAGAAAGCAGAGTAACAGGTGATAGTCAATTTATATATGAATGTTTTTTACAAACACAGAAGTCTCCTCTGGATCCTTTTAACTACACACTACACTTATGGCCATTCAGAAATATTTTAATTTAATTAACTTTGTTTCTGAGAAAACAGTGTATTTGTCAGTTTGCTGTGGCAAATGGCTGTAAATACTACAGTGACCATGTCGCTGTAGCTAGGGAGAAGCCAAAGAGAACTAAACAGAACTTGTTGCTGACAGTGAATAGGTAATCGCCACTTTCTTTGTCATAACTTCACTCTCCGACGTACCTGTCTACCAGCTGTGGGTTAGGCAATACTCCCTTTGTCGTGCTATGGAAAAAAACCAGCAAGAGCCACAAATGAAAGCAATTTCAAAATCAGGAACAAAGCACCACCCCAAATTTGTTAAAAATATCTAATACCGAAACAAGTTGTTTGTTTTTACTTTTGCTCGCAGGAAACTTTGTGATTGGACAAAGTGTCAAGGACTTCCAGTCCTTTATCACAATCCATCATTGTAGTTGTTTGTACTAATGATTCAACCGGGAGAGTTTTGTGGCAATCACATCCTTGGAGGTGTTCCAGCTACCGTTCACTGAACATCGGGTTAAGTGAACAAAGGGGTGGTTCAGAATTTTGGACATAGGACCTCATTTCCAAGTTAGCCAGTGTGTTTGTTTATCAGTGGAGACCGTTTCTCTACACTTTTCATCCAGTCCTTCCAGTTGCAGAGTTCGCTGGTGCTAGGCTAGCGCAAGTCAACAGTATCTGCTAGCCTGCCACTAAAAACAGTCTTACCCACGCCACAGTACGCCCGAGGCAAATAAATTATAACGCCAGACTATCGATGTAAATGTCTGTGTCGATAGAATAATGTTAGAAATAAATCTACCCTTGCATCGCATTGCAATAGTTATACTTTGTTCCCTGTAGTTGGTAGCATAGGCTACAGCAGCAGCGGACTGATATGACCTAGTCTACCGAGGAAACCGGTTTCCATGACAATCACGCAAGTTTATTTACCTGCCGCGGCAATTTGCATGTCCAAAATTGTGAACCACCCCTTTAAACGTCTACAATAACTCCACTCACTTTGTTATTCTGTTAATGCAGACACAGCTGTGCATTCCCAACCCCATTCCCCCACTGTACACCTGCAGTTCACTGATTGGCAGGTGTGAATTACAGAGATAATCTCCCTTCACGAGACATTTGAATGATGTCACTTGAGGTTGTGTGTAGAAATGCAGGTGCCTAATGGGGTTAGCTTTTTTTTTTTTTTTTGCCGTCGCCAAATCGGTTTCAGTTCATTGTATTCCACAGTAATGGTGAGCATGAAAATGTAAGGAAGTGAATTTTCAAATTTGCAAGTTTTGGCAAAGTTTAGTTTGTGGATATTAATGTGGCAACAAAGCCTCAATTACATAGTAATACTTTCCAGCAGAAAACCATTGGAGCAGCCTCCCTAAATCTTCAAATCCAGTGAAGACAGTAGAGCCGGAATCAGTTGGCCATTTTGAAAAAGAAAAGAAAAGGCAGGGGAGGGTGAGAAGCCAATATTTATACATCAGTTTGTGTGGCTGAAGCTGGGGGAGTAATTTATGCTCAGCCTGTAGGAGGGAGAGAGCGATGGGCCTCCAAAGGGCCAGCCCTTATCAGTGACCTCATCTGGCACTGCCTGTCCACACACACATATACGTACACACACACTGTCTTATGATTGACGGTGCACGCTGACAGCCATATTGGGAGAACCGAGTATTCTTTGACAAATGGACACACACACACACACACACACACACACACACACACACACACACACACACACACACACACACACACACACACACACACACACACACACAGAAGTAGCAGCTTCCATTATTTAAAGACCTTCACATATATGTACCCACACAAACTCTGAGGTAGGAAGCACAATATGGCTGTGATGCACGCTGGACACACACACACACACACACGTGTGTGTGTGGGTGTGCGTGCATGCGTGCACGCGTGTTCCTCCCTATTAGTCTATATATATATATATATATATATATATATATATATATATATATATATATATATATATATATATATATATATATATATATATTTCTGTGTGTTAGTGGCACGGGTTCATAAGCAATTATGTGTTTCTGTTGATGTGTGCTCCTGTTATCCTGTGTGTGTGTGTGTGTGTGTGTGTGTGTGTGTGTGTGTGTGTGTGTGTGCACGCTTTCTTTGTGCACAGTATGAGTGGGTGCGGAGAATCTGTAGTTCCATTAGAGAGTTGAAATTGAAGGGGATGTGTGGAAACGAGTGTCGAGGAGCATTCATGTCTAGGCCTATTGTGCACAGCCAGTACCCCCTCCTCCTCCTCCTCTGCTCCTCCTCCCTTTCCACCTCTGTCTCTATTTCCATCTCTTTCTTTCTCTCTCGCACTCTCACCCATTCAATTGCTCCCTCTTGATCACTCTGTCCCACTCAATTCACAAAATGCCTCTTCACTCTGTTCGCTCTCTCTGTTCTCTTGTCTCTCGTCTCTCTCTGTTTTTCCGTGTTTTGTCTTGGTGAGGAGAAGCAAGGTTGAGTTGTGGATTGAACTGGAAATATGTTGAATAAAGCCACATTGTTGCTGGGTTTCCCTTTGTCTTTCTATTGTTCTGTTTTTTGGGGGTTTTTTTACGTTTAGTCTTGAATGCGCATCCTGCCTGACGACATAACTCTTCATCTATGTTTTGGTTACGTACAGTGTAGGCGTTTTTCATTGTGTGTCACACGCTGCACAGTATTCCCAATTCCCAACATATTCATCTCTAATGAGAGGACTTATGAACCTGTTGATTGAACTGTAGACTGCCTCTGGGCTTGTTACTCTTATAAGGTGTAGCGGTGGAAGTATCTAGATCCTTTAAATAAGTAAAAGTGATAGAGCTGAAATAATGTCCATTAATAAAATAGTTGATTGATTTCAAATTAATCTGCAACTATTTTGATAATTGATTATCTGTTAAAGTCATTTTTTAAAAGAAAAAATGGCAAACATTCCCATGTTTTTTTCCCCAACTTCTCAATTGTGAGGATTTGCTACTCGTCTTTGTCTTCTGTGATTATAAACTAAATATCTTTTGGGTTTTGGACTATAGGAAATTTTGATGGCCTTTCTGACATTTTATAGAGCAATCGGGAAAATAATCGTCCGCTTTATATACTTCATCACAAGTGAAGTCCTGCATTCAGAAATATACTTACAAAGTAAGTACAGTACAGAGTAAAAGTACAGAAGTATTATACTTTTTTTTTTGTTGACTTCATATATCAAAAGTACTCATGAGACAGAATGGACCCTGTCGAAGTTTATTATTATCCATTATGTTATTGAATTATATAACTGATGTGTTAACTTGTAAGCAGAACTTTTTATGTTGTAGCTGTTTGAGTTGGAACTTATTTGAATTACTATAAAGTATCTCAGAATTGTACTTAAGAACAGTACTTTCTACCAATGATTGTCAGATTTTGTGATGGGAAGGGGCTTTTTTAGGTTTTCAATCTTTTTTAGGTATTTATAAAAATAATGAACAAGTATCATGTCCAGTTGTATTCCTGCCAGGAAGCAGTAGCACAAGACACTCAAACAGTGAAGCTCATTCAGGGACAAAAGCAGGACACCCTGAGGAAGTCTGTGAAATGTTAGGTTTGGCTAGGCTGCCTTCCATGAAACACATTTTTGTATCTGTGTTTGATTTCCCCTTTTGAGTCTACAATTTCAAATTACAAAATATAAAGATTATTTAAATTGGCAAAAAACTGCGAAGACATCTCAAACAGCAATGTATTTAGTCCGTTGCATTGTATTTGTCTAGTGTCCAGTAGAGACCAGTTGTATTATTATGTATGTTTTATTTGCACACATACAATGCTCTTGTCAGTGAATGTGTGCTTCAGTAGCACTTGAGGAACACTAGAAAGAAGGAGAGTAAAATGTAAAGATGGGACAAAAGAGAGGAAGACAGATAAAAGCTAAGGGAGAGACACAGAGAGGAGGATAATAGAGAGCACAGATAAAAGAAGAAACAGAAGCCGGGTTGGGGAAAAAAGAGCGAGAGAGAAGCATAAAGGGCACTGAAAAAGACGAAGAGCCATAGTTAGCACGGAGCGAGTCCCGCAGAGACATTTTAGAGAGACATTTTAGAGATGTCAGGGAGTGTGTATGTGTTATGATGAGCGGATAGGAGCGCTTGATGGGGAGCTGTGCTCTGCATGCCTAATGATTGTTAGGAGGGCCCCTCTCTCCTCATCGCGCCACGAATTAGGCTCTAACACAATTACTGCTGCTTTGCATATCTCAGACGGATTGGATGATTGGATGATTACCAACCAAATGTGATAATAGACCTGCATGTGAGAAAGATAGGAAATGTGCAAGACAGGATATAAGGGTGTGTGTGTGTGTGTGTGTGTGTGTGTGTGTGTGTGTGTGTGTGTGTGTGTGTATATATATATATATATATATATATATATATATATATATATATATATATATATATATATATATATATATATATATATATATATATATATATATATATATATATATATATATATATTGTGTGTGGGGGGGGGGGGGGTGCATGCGTGCA
Organism: Zingel zingel; assembly: GCA_023566125.1. Lineage (NCBI taxonomy): Eukaryota > Metazoa > Chordata > Actinopteri > Perciformes > Percidae > Zingel > Zingel zingel. Next base: position 19,140,725 of record CM042322.1, on the reverse strand, counting down.
GTAGTTTGAGAAAAAGTATTAAGTACAAGCAACTTAATTAATGAGGTGAATAAAGAGATGTGTGTGTCTCCAGTTTGGGAAGGTCGTAGCAGATGTTTCCCATACCGATAAGCGTGTGGTTTGAATCATGAGGGTTTAAAGGATAAGTCTGGTGATAAGCTATATTTTTATCTTTGTCAACAAATTCCACGAAAACACCAAACCCAACAATTAATTGAATCATTCATTTTATTACATACACTAGTGTGTTTAATATTGCGACATGTCAGAAATGTCTAACGTGGAAAATGAAGCCGTGAAATGTTGCACTCGGATCGGTATAGTCTTGGTGGGAGCATGAGTGGGGGTGGTTTCCACTCCTTTTTCTTTTGGCACACAAAAGGGCACATGCTGCTTATGCTGATTATCATCAGTTAGACAAATTCACGTGTACCAGCAGCAGCATCTACAAAATAATAAACCCTTTCCACGTGACTTGTTGTGGCTGAATGCAAATGGGGGAAAATGCACTGTCCTGTCTCTGACAACGGTTAAAAGAGCTGCCGTTTGCACTACATTTTAGGGGTTTTCCCCACTCTTGCTGCAACATAGCAATGTCATGCTGGCTAGTGATAATGATTCAACAAATCCAACGAGAGTGAGGGACTTGTCGATCAAGCACAGTCTATTCACACCCACAAAGTCCTGAGCCAAGGTCTAATCAGGCTAAACAGCTGTCTGGATGGACTAATGCCAGGTTCAGACTACACAATAGTTTTGTCTGTTATGATGGTTAATGTGTCAGATTAGACAATTAGAGTTCGAAACTCTTGCCGTGACTTGGCGGGAAGGCATGACAGACTGTCATTAGTCTGGTCAAAGCACGCTTTCTTTCACCACCCACGTAATGTCATCGGGAAGGAGGTGCTAGGGACCGACTTCTAGGAACAAGAATGTACACAAACAATAGCCGTATGTATGATGCTGGCTGTCTTGTGTTCGAAGAAGCCTAAAAAAAGAAACTAAAAACGACTGACCTTTCGTCTGTTTCACCGTTCCACCTGCAGGACCAACAACATCTTTAGGTTACACATGATTCCTCTTTCGCTTCGCTATGTTTACAGTTGAAGAGCGCTCTGTGCTTCTATTGGTCAAAGTCACGGTTGTAAAAGGGAACACGTTGTGGAAGGCAAAAAAGTTCTAACATGCTAGTCCTTATGTTGGGGGTGGTGTGGTCTTTTTATGGGATTTTGTTGACAAAACCACTAATTTAGAGTAACGGCAGTATTACCCTTTGACTAAAAGATCTCTCCTTCTGCAGGCTGAGATAGTGAAGAGATTGAACGGGATCTGCGCACAAGTCCTCCCCTACCTGTCTCAGGAGGTAAGCTCACACACTGACACAAAGACGTCACTAACCCTCTGACCCTCAGCACTATTCCTTACATCCTGGAATGAGATCACCCTCATTCCCGCCTCATTACCTCTCCACCTCCATGACCCCTCGCTCAGCATCCCTCCCTCCCCTCCTCTCCTCTCGTCCCGTCATTCATCATCACTAGCTTCCTGTGTTCCTTTCCGACTCACTTTCACTTTATTCCTCTCTCCCCCACTCTCCTCTGCCATATTCAATCTGTCCTCCTGGTTCTCTCTCCCCACCCCTCCCCCACCCCTGTCCTCCATCCACTCTTTTCCTTTTATATGTGTTTGTGTGTGTCAGCGTAATACATGGTTGTGTGATTCAGATAAGCCACCAGGGCGCTGACCTCCACCCATTACAGCACACCAGCCAACCATCCATTCACCCGCGTCACACAAGTGCGTGTGTGTGTATGCGTGTGTGTGTATGCGTGTGTGTGTGTGTGTGTGTTGACTGGATAAATAGCTGAATGGCCGGAGGGGGGGGGGGGGGTGCATCACCAGAGAGGGTTGTCGGGTCTCTGTTGGGACTATTGGTATTGATCTAACCTCTCCACCTCCCCCCCCCCCCGCCCCATCCAAACTCCCCTCTCCTTGTTTCTGTCTGGCTTTTATTGTCTCTCTCACCTTCCTTCCCTCGTCTTCACACCCCACCCCCACCCACCGTCTCCAGCACCAGCAGCAGGTCCTGGCAGCCATAGAGAGAGCCAAGCAGGTCACCCCCCCAGAGATGAACTCCATCATAAGGGTATGATGTTCCTTCCCAGCTTGAGGGTTTTATGATGACTAGAAAGCCCAACTATTGATCATTATCACTAATTATATTGTTTTCATTAATGCTCCTTATTTATTGGCTTGTAGTTTTTGAAATATGTCAGGTCTATATTTTGAAATGAGTTGGAAAATCTTAAGTTTTCACTACTTATTAGCTGTAGTCATTACTTTAGTGGGATTTAAATGGGATACTGCCCTACACTACATGGGCACCATTTTAAACTTTAGAATAGCAGGTTTAGCTAGCTAGCTAAAATACTGAATCAATATGGATGGGGCCTGAACTAGCTAGCTGTAATCCTTCATTTCTGTGGCTTTAATGCAAGCCAGCTAGACTTTATCAATATAAGCCTTGTAGTGGCTAGCTAAGCTACTCCATCATTTTACCAGAGGTTTAGTATTAGCTAGCCGGGCCACTTCATCATTTTACTATGGGTCTAGTGTGAGCTAGCTTAGCCACTCCATCACTGTGATGCACGATTCAAAGAGGCGCCTTGCCTTTGTCTTTGTGTCTACTGCTTTAGATACAGAGGATATTGGCCTGTTTTATAGCCTGGACCTGCTCTTCTCAGCACAGGGAGCCAAACGATGTGGCCCATTTTCTGATATCTATCAATATCTTTCTTTATAAGCCCCTTATATCATACTTTCATACATCATACATACCTAAAGGACCATGGAGCATTTCAGCTCTGGGTCTGAATGTAAATCAGAGCTTGACTTTGTAGGTGTAGCCTGTGCAAACTGGGGCTGTTGGATACAGTTTATGAGAAGTCAGTCAGGATTGTGATCAAATCAACCCACTGATGTGTCATGTTGTCGAGTGTGTGTACAACAGGGAGTGATGTATAAAAGAACGGGCTTGGCAGGAATAATTTGTCTTTATATACGTTAAAATGAAACATTTTGATGTGTATTTTGATGTGTTATATTGTGGACAGTGTGTGGAAAACGGGTTTTCCATTTTTGTACAGTATTCTCCCACCTTACTTGTTTTCTTGGGGCTATATAGATTGAAAATTGCATCTGTTATAAATAAGTTATGTGTGCTGCAGACTTTCCATCTCCTACAGAGCATGTATTTTAGCTATGATATGTGCCTTCCATCTATTCTATTGTGCCTGAGCTATTAGAGCTGTCCCTTAGGGGTTATATATAAAACATAATTTGCAATGTATAATACGTCTGTGCCGTGCCGATGTTGCATGTCCCTCAGTATTTTGCAGTGATTTTTGTGTTTGGTCTATCCTGCTGTGCCTAAGTTGTGTCTGGTTGTCTTCCATGTAGCAGCAGCTCCAGGCTCACCAGCTGTCTCAGCTCCAGGGCCTGGCCCTGCCCATGACCCCCCTGCCGCTGGGCCTGAGCCAGCCAACCCTCCCCGCCGTCACCACCTCCTCCGGCCTCTTCTCCCTCTCCTCCCTGCTGGCCTCCCAGGCCCAGCTGGCCAAGGAGGAGAAAGCTTCGCGTGACGGAGTTGACAGCCACCGCGAGGAGGACGGAGACAAGTCTGATTAGATGGTGTCCCCATTCAGCTCTGTTTTTGTCCAGAGACCTGAATCCCCAGATCTGAGCCCCCTTGGTCTACAGCCTCTCCCCTGGTCTCCCTCTCTCTGACCTTAGCAACATGGGCTTCAACCCCATCACCACAGCTCCAGCTACAGGCCCCTAGCCAACTCTGGCACCTGCCCCTTATGTCAGACTAGTCCTGATCGCTTCATATTTACCATCCTCGGGTTGTTTCTTTATTCTCCCTTCTCTTATCACCATCAGAGTGTCTCCGGTGTCTTTTCTCCAAATACAGTCTCTCTTTTTTTGTATGTGATTAAGCTTCAGTTATTTTGTTTTATTTTTTTATCAGGACTGCTTTCTATTTCTGTTCCTTCCTGTCTTCCTGTCGCTGTGTCTCTCAGTTCTTATTCCTGTTGAGTTTCTGTTTTGTTTTTTTTTCTTCTCAATGCCTCTCTTCCTCCCACTCTCACCCACCTCTTGCCTCTGTTCTAAGCGTGTCCTTGTTATGCAGGACTGATCCTGAGGCTGAACGCACTGTACTGTAGGTGTTAAAACAAGCTAAATGTTAAACACAGGGATTCTTTGGCAAGCTGTACCACTTGTCAGACACAACACAGGATTCCTACAAACTTCATTTTCCTAAGAAGGAGGTCCGACAGAGATCAGTAGTGGTGATATTTTTAGGCAGTACAGATTGCATGCCTTCATTCCAAGCTACAAGTTGGTTTTGAGTTTAAACGGTGGATTGCTACGGATCAGAGAAGTGTTTAAATAGTGCCCCGGCTAAAGAGCGAAACATCCCAAACACACGTCCTAACCAAAAACCAGCAAGGAAGCAGCAGACATGTAGTATTGAGAAGACAAACTAGAGATTTGTGTATTCTCCTACATTTATATTGAGAAAGGAAAAGCACATTCTTAGAGCAAATTTCCTGCTGAGAGCTGTCAGATTAGAGAACAAACCCACCTAACTAAGTAATCTCTCCCGCACCCCTCCCCCCATTTTGTAATCCTTTCCTGACCCTGTGAGGTATTTTACATAAATCCACCCAGCACCTTAACTGGAAGGCAACATTTTCTTCAGTAGCTAAATAAACAGAGATGCCGCTTGCCTCCTGCACCCCCCCCTCCCCCTCTTCCCCACCACCACCACCTTTTGCATCTTTAATGTGCACTAATATTAGAGCAGGCACAGAGGGGGGAGAGTGTGCATGTTGTGTGTTTGACAGCAGAGGGCAGTGTGTATCTTCCAGAGCAAACAAGGACAGGACAAGTACAGGCTGTGTCACAAGAGGGAATGGCTTATTTATCCACTCTGTGTGTACACACTTAATATACAGAGACTAGACTGGTGACATTAATCTCTGCATGCAGCCAGTCCCAGTCTCTGTCATGATCCAGTTCTTGAGAAACAGTCTTTGGTCTGTTTTTAAGGAACATTTCAGCGTGACACAGAAACACTACTGGACCTGTGCTTTTGATCCCTCTGTACATCCTGATTTAAATACTGTACATTTTGATTCACTGTACATATACAGGTCTGTCACATATCAGACTAACACTACATTACGCAGGCGGTTTAACACTTACGTGCAACACTTTTAGCGGGAAGTCTCCATGACCTTAACAAAATGATATCGGTGCAGATCACACAGATGAAGCACAAGCGTCCTCCACAGTAGAGAAAATCAAAAATTCCCGGTGGCCCGGTGGTTAACACCTGTATCACATAATCACTACATCCCCGGTTTGATTCTGGAAGTCTGCGCGACACAATAAAAACACAATCTAGTACTCTTTCCATCACATTTGGGTTTAATTACTTAACACTGAACGTGAGGCATCCGTGTTCACTTCTGTATTTTTAAGAGCCAGAGTCGGATATGTTAAAAACTTTCAGGAAAATTCTCCTCAGTCCTACTTCCAACAACACTTAACACTATTTACAGGTTGTAAACTGTAACCCCAATATGACACGAAGGCGCCATAACCAGAACAGTGAAACAAACCACTAGAAGTTTGAGGGAGATCCTATGTGTAAACCCCTTTTGTGGCTGGACTATGGACATGTAGAGGCTTTAACGGGTCTAGTAGCAGTCAAAATGGCCCCGTTAAATGTCTTATTTATACAAGATGAGATGAAATTGAACATGGACCCCTCTTTAGTGGCAAACCTACATTTCTAGGAGAGGTAGCCTCAGTGGTGACCAGACCCCCCTGACTGTGGCGCTGTCGATCCACAAAGATAATTTGGCGGCGGCCTGTGTTTGTGCGAGTGTTAATTTGAAGACAGCCGGCCCATGAAGTTGTTTTATACCAAACCCACAGACATGGAGAGACACGGAACACACACACACACACACAAACACACATGCCTTTTCTTAGCCTCCCCTCTCTGATTTAATGGCTACACTGTAAGAATCAATTGATATGAAGTGTGAAATAAACAATACTCTGATTTGGAAAAACACCACTCAAAACGATATTTGGCATGATGATAAAGCACATTGTGTTGTGGAAGTCATTCATAAAGCAAAGGTATACAAATTGCACATTACGGCATTCAGAATAAAACCCTTAATGTGTTTAAAAAGTTCAGATGACATACTGTCGGTGACATTGCTGGGTAACTCCTTCGATGATGCCCAAACAAGGTGTGTATAAACAGTTGTATAGGCTTGACACACAGAGATGAAATGGTCTTACTACAGATAAAGCTAACATGCTATTCTGCTTGTGAATTAAGCTCGCAGCACATCGTCCTCCCACATGCTGTATGTGTCTGGCTACATACTGTACTCGTAGTGATTGGCAGAGCATGTAGACAAAGCGACACACACACACACACAAACGCACACATCAATGCATGCTTGTGGGGAAACCGAGATTGATTTCTTTGTAGTGGAGACATTTTTTTCAAAAGAATGTTTGGTCCAAACTTTGTGATCAATGCACTTGTTGTTTTTTTTTTTTTTTGTTTTTGTTTTTTTACCCTCTTCTCTGTTTTTAAATATTAATCGATATGAACTAGAACGAGAGTTACGAAGCTGACGTTATAAACATACAAATGAAATTCTATGTATTTGTTAAAGTAGTTGGAGGCGCTCGCCTCTGTATACAGTTATACATAGAAAGCTTTATGTGTATATAGCTGCATCTTTTCTTGTCTGTCCTGGATGATTTTTGTGCTATTGTGTTACAAAACTGATGTGACACCAGGGGGGAAACTGCAGTACGTTGACCTTTTGCCCCTTAACCCCTCCCTTCTTTTCTGCCCCCCCCCCCACCCCTCCTCCCCTTCAGTCCCACACCACATCCCAACCTTCCCACCTTCCCAACTTTTTGCCCCCATAGCGTGAAGCATTGTAAGCGTTTTGAGCTTTGTAAAGGTCTTTTTTTAAATACTTATTTTGTGCATAATGTAAAACCTAAAAGTGTGTACTTTGGCAAAAAAAAAAAAAAATGTTTTGTGTCTGAAATCATAGCTTCATTGAAACAAAAAAAAGGAACTATAAAAAGTTAAACAAACATTTACTATAAATAATATGAAATGTTCTGCAGTAAGGAAGGACTTCTGGTGCCTTACAAATAAAGTCAATCAAATCATAAGAAACGTTCCTGCTCTTCTGTGACTCTTTTTAAATGTCTCCATGTGCTTGGTGAGCAGAACGCCTTTACTGTAACTGAATAACTTATCACATTTGACTGCTGTAACTGCTGTTATTTCCCTGTATAACACATGTACACTTGTTTTGTACACTCTGGTTACTGCAGGCAGTTTGTTAAACCCTGTTAGGGTGACCGTCCAAGCAGAAGGCCGTTTTTAAAGGTTTAAAGGTAATTATTGCTGCCTCTGAATGTTTTAATCCGTTAACTTTTTTCCAAAATGTCCAGCGTTTCAGACTGTCCAACATCTCCAGTAATGCTTAAAACAACCACATTTCTATTGTCCCTCTGTCGACATTTATGTTTACTTGTAATATTTCTGATTGTTTTTAGTTTTACAAAATGATGGGTCGTCATTGCAAACCTTTTTGGCAGCCACATCTCCAATTTAGGATGTACAAGAAAGAGAGTATTCAAAATGGTCTTTCTCTGCATTTGCATCACCATGCATCTGCATGATAACTCATCCGTCCATCCATTCATTAAACCCGCTTATCCTTTGCAGGATCAATAATGACAAAAATATCTTAGCCAAGTTGCAAGTAACTGTTTGTAGCCAACTGAAAATAACTGGAGACCAAAGGCTGCCTGAAAGGTGGGAAAAATATTTCAAGAATGAAAAAAAAAAAATGGTATCTACATAAGAGTGACATGACACTGTCACGAACGTGTCATAAACATTATAAACGAGTCATAAACGTGACATAATGCTTCTTTTAGTGTCATTTGGTTTTTGTCATGACAAGTTAGGGTTAGGGTTCATGTGTCATGACTGTGCTATGACAGTGTCATGTCACTCTTATGTAGATACCTTCAAGTCAAGTGTTAACCAAACAAACTCATCAGAAGGACCTTTTAGTGGCTGCTCTCTGGAGCTTTTCATCGATTTGCACACAATCCTGTGGCTTTGAAGGACTTCTCGTCAAATGTTGGTTTAAATTTAAAAGAATTATCTTTAATCTCAAAGTACACTTTGGAAAATGGTCAATAACATTTGTAGTTAATGAAGTAAAACATGAAACCCACTGATGTGAACGTTGAAATCCCTCTTCACAGCACGGTACTGTCAGAAAGACTGATTAAAAAATTAAACCTGTGAGAAAACCAATTGAGTTACAGAGGCTACAGGACCAGATGCTAGCCAGTTCTTAGTGAATTTTCCTAAATCGTATTATAGTACTACATGAGTTTGCATGATGTGTGACTTTGCAAGGCTGAAATTTATGACGAGAGCACAGAAGTGTCTTCAGATCGTACTTGGACTCATGCTGACTTGAGCGTCCCCATCTGTGAGTCCACCTTCTTTAAGACCCAATGTCAAGCTGTAAATGCCCAGTGTTTTCAGATCCATGATTTAACCTATTTTGTTTAGGACAAGAAACATGAATTCAAACAGGATCTGATTACTTTTGACTGCCTGAGAGGGTCTGTAGTTCACATCAGATCCACCAGGAGGAAGTGTTGCTTTACGCTTACCAGCACCTGCACTCTGAGCAGCTAATTGCTCTGAGGTATTCTCATATGTGCTTCAGTGTTTGTGTGTCACATTCGAGAGGGTGTTTCCTGTTCTTTTGGCTGCGTTGATGAAGGTTTATCTATTCTGCGACGCATGTACCCAGAATTGATGTGACATCTCGGAAACAGTGAATCACAGCATGTTTGGCACCTGCGCGTAATCCTCATTTAGATGCTCTGTCTATTAGTCCTGAGACATAACTTGGTGTGTTAAATTCACAGCTCATTCACACACACACACACACACACACACACACACACACACACACACTGATGATAGGCAGATTGATGCACATGCAGTGGATGTTGTTTTCTGTGTATTTGTGTGTCCTTCCTCCTCTATCTCCTCACTTTTTTTTCTTCCCTTCTCTCTCACCCCCTCCTTCTGTTTGCCTTTCCCCTGTGTGTCCATGCAGGTGTGTGTGTGCGTGTGTGCGTGTGTGTGTGTGCATGTGTGCTTGTCTGTGTATGTGTGTGTGTGTGTGGAGATAGAAAAGAGAAAGGGAGGCTTGTGAAACCTCAGAGTTCCTGTGGTTGCGGCCCTCCTTCCTCTCTTCCTCCCTTCCTCTCTCTTTTGCTCTCCCTATAGACAGCTCTGGATCTGACACTTGAATAAATATGAAAGTGCCCTATTTTTTCTCTTTCTGTCTGAGGATTCACAAGCAGCAACGCAGAGGCAGCAAAGGGGAGGTTTTTCTCTCATCCAGTCTTTTTTTTTTTATAGAGCACATTAGAGCCTGTGGAAAAAAAAGTACCACAATTGCACTCGAGATGTTTAATTAGTGGCACCTTAAAGGATAACGCTGATGATATTCTGTATTTTTCTTATTTTCAACAAATCCCATGAAAAGACCAAATCCGACTATGAATTTATCTTACTAATAATTATTGCCTGACGTAGCTTATCCCTCTATGCCATAGACATTCCCTGTTGTCGAAAAACTATTAAAAACACACCAGTGAGTCCCACTGTTCCCTTTATTACAATAAGAACAGGCACTGTTCATTTAAGTCATACCCACATCTGCTGCTGCAAATGGTCACTAAAGCACCAAATGTGTATAAATCCAGATCTAAAAATAGTCCTCAATGTAATAACTGTTTGACTAACATTTGCTAAAAAAAAACAGTGCCCAGCTCTTTTAGCAAATAACTTTATGAACTTTAAAAAAATAAAGTTCATGTTTGTGACTCAGTTTTAAAGATTTCTGTCTCCTGTAAGAATATATTTGCAGTACTTTTCCCACCATACACTTCACACCACTCACCTGAAAGCTATGCTGTCGCTTGCTGTCGCCGCTGCTGCTTTTGTATGTAGCATTTAAAAAGCCCCCCCTCCACCCTCACCATCTACCTGTGTGCTCTGAATGGATCCAGTGTGAGTTGGTTGATTGAACTTCGTTTCAAAAGATCACAAGTTTTGGAAAGCACTTCTGTAAAACTGCCTGAAAAAGTGTATGTGTATAGTCCTGATAGGAATGCACAGGGTGCTGCACTGGAGTACAGGCTTGTGTGTGTGTGTGTGTGTGTGTGTGTGTGTGTGTGTGTGTGTGTGTGTGTGTGTGTGTGTGATGATGATGAGTCTGAGCAAAAAGAAAGAGACAGCGAGGTAGAGAGCGACAGAGAGCGAGAAGCGTCTTGATTAATCATGATTGACTCATTCAGAGCCCACTCGTCTTTTCCAACTCGCTCCCTCGCTCCTGTTCTCCTTTATGGCTTGATTACGGAGACGTATACTCTATCTCTCATTACCTCCCCTCCTCCATCCCTCACTCTTTTTCTCCATCTTTTCTCTTTCTCTATCCGTCTCTGCGCTGGTTTATTCATCCGTCCCCGGGAAAGGAGGCTGTCAATCTCCGTCTGCCGCCTCTCCATCCTCTAACCCGCCTCACGTCCCTTCATCTATCCCCTCCATCCATCCATCTATTTCTCCAATCCATCACTGTCACTCTTTTTCCTCTCTTTCTCTCTCTGTCTCACCCATTCCTGCCACTCTGAGACTCTTTTATATATCCATTTTCTCTCTTTCTCTGTTCAAAGGCATCCTCTATTTATCTCCGTTCCCCCCTTTTTTCTCCTCTGCTCTCAGAGTGATCTGTCATTCCCTGTGTGTCTGTCAGGGACACTTACATAAATGGAAAAAAGCAAACACACTGATTTTACTTGCTCTCTCTCTCTCTCTCTCTCTCTCTCTCTCTCTCTCTCTCTCTCTCTCTCTCTCCCTCTCTCTCCCTCTCTCTCCCTCTGTCTGTGTGTGTCTGTCTGTCTCTGTGTCTGTCTGTCTGTCTCTGTGTCTCTCTCACTCTCTCTGCCTCAGCTGGAGGAGCAGTCAATGTTGACACAACCCAGTCTAATACAGATGCTTCCAGAGATGCACCATGGGAAACCATCTCTTGGCCTGCTTTTCTAATCTTGTCTCCTCTTTGTGCAGTTCCTCATTACACACACACACACACACACACACACACACACACACACACACACACACGTACGTGTGTATAATATATGTGTGGATATCGTGTGTGAGCATGCACATGCCTCTGTGAGAACTATTCAAACTTTAATGGAGTCATATGAGATACAAACAACCCCTCTCTCCCTTCTTCAGTCCCTCGTCTGTCCTCTCCTTTGCTGACCTTCCTTGTCTCTCTCTCTCTCTCTCTGATATTCTCATCTTTTTAAAAAAAAGAAATCGCTCTAACCTTCTGTCTCTCCTCTCTGTTCTCTCTCCTCTTTGCTCATTTGTTATTCTCTTCATTATTTCACCCCATTTCTCCCACTCCACCTTTTAAGTATTTATCTTTCATCTCCCATCCCGTCTTAATGTTTGACTCATAATGGCTCTCGCCTTATCTCCATTACTTACCGTCTATCTCTGTCGCTTGTTTCTGTCTCTGAATCTTTCTTGTTCTGCTGCCTAATGACTTTGCTTTCCAATGCCTCATCACTTTCCTTTTCTTTCTTTTTATCTTGGACATTGGCTTAGAATATCTTTTTACCAATCACTGTCAATGAACCATTGAGCATGTGAAGGAATAGTTTGAGAAAGTACACTTGTTGAATTCGTATTATGGAGCTGGAGCCAAGACGTTTAGCTTAGCGTAGCGTAGCGTGAAGATGAAAAATGGGAAGAAACAGCTAGCCTCGCTGTCTTCAAAGTTAAAAACTACACCTCTAAAGTTGACTTTACATGATGTGTCTCTGTGTTTAACATAGTTCCAGTTCCAAATAGCTCCCCCTAAAACCACAAATT